>JAJTUV010001108.1:0-415000 GCA_021653895.1 Mastomys natalensis
GAGCTCTTAATATTTATTTATCTTTGTTCTCAGAAGTCTCCCACAATTACATTTCATGGTTAGTCCTGCTTTCAAATTCTGACCAGATGTGTGGTCTTCCCTGGGTCATAATCATGTGTCTGAGTTTAATTTCCTCATCTGAAAATTAGAGGATTATGAGATGTTATTGTGAGAATTAAATATCATAGACTATTTAAAAATACTCACCAGCATATTTACTGGGTAGCATATATGCAAATATACAGGAGTTCTTTCTGTTCTCTTCTTACAAAGTCTTTGGTAGAGTCGGACTTTAGAATCTTATGTCTGGCCCAACCTCCAGGAGACTGAGTTAGATTTTCAACAGCTTTAGTGTCCTGCATTTTTTTTAAGGTTATCCTTATTTCCCTTCTGAGAGACAAAGCAAGAAAAGCACAGGAAACCTAAGTAAGCTGAGAGGAAGCAAGAACTGTTCCCTATGATCCCCTTTCTACATGGCTGGCCCATCTTTGATCTAACACTCTGCCAATCCAAAGCAATCTGAATTTCTCAAGTGCATCAGCAAGAGGTACCAGGAGAACAAAGTCATACTCAGAATTTAAGGACAACATATTCATCGTTAAAAGTGAATAGCCTGACTATCCGAGTGATTACTTTTATTCTCCCAGACCTTATTTGGAGCTACCTTTCCAAACCTGTTCTTGGTGAGAATACAAAATTAAGCCTCTTCATATATAAAATTGAAGTCAAGTCAAAGAATGATGGAGACACCCAAGAAAGACCTCCTCCCAGCCTGGGTGCATGAGCAGGCAGCCTGTTCTCCGCTGTCCACTTATCTGCATCAGTGCGTATGTGTGCCTAGCGTTCCCTTTAGTTTCCTCCTCACCATCAAATGCTCTGCTCCATTCAGGTCTGCTCACTACTCTCCTTAATCACCCAATACCCATCTGTTATTTCAGCTTCTGATGTTATAGGATAGACTGAGACAAATTTAAGATAACATTAGGAGGAGGTAATGGACATCTGGGGCGCAGTCTGAGGAAACATGGGTAGGTCTGACTTTCCAATGCAAGTGTGCCTCGGAATTCTGGGTGACCACCCCTAGCAGAGAGACCTTCTCCAGATGGTTTTCTGGGCCTTCTTGAGCCAGGCAGAAGCCACACCTGAAGTGGCTTAAAAAGACCCAGTACACACTGAATGATTACATACCCAGGCCAGCTATCTGCTTGATATGTTCTGCTGTGAACTCGGTGTGCTTCTCCAGAATTCATGGCCTGAAGCCGTGATTCCAGTATGTGAAGGTTAGCTTCCTAAGGAAGTAATTAAAGTTAAGCGAGAACTGCAAAGGCACAACCCTGACCTAATTATTAGAAAACGCTAGGAGAGCTGATGCTCTCTGGCCATTTGCAATACATTGGGAGAACTTCCACCAGACACGTACAGCTCACACCTAGATCTTGGACTTCCAGTGCTTAAAACTGTGAGAAAATTAAGTTCGGTTGCTTAAACCATCAGGTCTGCTTGGTTATTAATGGCAGCCTGGTGATATTTGAGTCAATCCACTAAGGAATCATAGTACCTTCTATTAATTCTATGGCCACTTAAGAGAGGACCAGTGAGGAAGAATAAATCTTTAACCCTAAATGTTAAAAAAGAAAAGATGAGGATGTACCGGAGAGATGGCTCAGCAGTTAAGAGCACTGGGTGCTTTGCAGAGAAGCTGGATTCAGTTCCCAGCACCTGCAGGGTAGTCACATCCATCAGTAACTCCAGTTCCAAGGATCTGGTACTCTCCTTTGACCTCAGGCATGCACATGGTATGCATACATACGTGCAGGCATACACACACACACACAATAACTATGTCCTTAAAAAGACACGTGGAAACGTAGACGTAGAGAGATGCAACCTACGTCATATGGTGCTGGTAAGACTCTGAACCCAGGTGCTCAGGCACTGTGTGGTTTTAGTTGTATCTATACCATGGAACAAAAAGTACTGCACTTGATAAGACAATGATACTCTGGTTTCTCTTCTCATCCTATAAATCTTTCCCCTCTTACTAAAGATTTAAGACAAGGATTCAAATGTTTGAAGCAACTGTGGTTTAAAAATTTGACATATGGACTTTTTGTTGAACTAAAACCACTTTTTACTGACATAATTGTGCCACTGCTGCTCTTTCAACATAACTGAACTTTATTCACATTTCCCAGTATTGTTACTAAGCTTTTAATCACTCTGCTATTGAGTCACAGCTCAAAAGATATGCGTTTCTTTGCTGAGATTCCTCATAGTAGAAAATGAACATGTATAGCCAGGACATGCCCTGGTACATTCATGGAGTCAGTACAGTGTTTAGATCCTATCGTAGACCAAGCAACATAAAAATGTCTGTAAAGGATCAGAGAGATGGGAAAGATTGTGAACTGTGTATTAGAGAGTCTGTGTGGTAATGGAAGTGGAGGCCACTGGTAGAAAGCACACACAGAGAGAAATCTATGTGTGAAATGTAAGAGAAGTAGAGACTGAGCATGGTGTGTGTGTGTGTGTGTGTGTGTGTGTGTGTGTGTGTGTGGTGTGTGTGTGGTGTGTGTGTGGTGTGTGTGTGGTGTGTGTGTATGTGGTGTGTGTGATGTGTGTGTGGTTTGTGTGGTGTGTGTGGTGTGTGTGGTGTACGTGTGTGGTATGTGTGGTGTATGTGTGTGATGTGTGTGGTGTGTGTGGTATGTGTGGTGTGTATGTATGTGTGGTTGTGTGTGGTATGTGTGTGTGTGTGGTGTGTGTTATGTGTGGTGTGTGTATGTGTTGGTTGTGTGTGTGTTGGTGTGTATGTGTGTGCTGTGTGTGTGGTATGTATGCTTGTGTGTTCTGTGTGTGTGTGTTGGTGTGTATATGTTAGTTAATGGAAGTGGCATGACTGTGAGTATAAGGCAGCATTCAAGCATGGAATATAAGAAGTAATGTATAATGAGCATCTTGAGCAATACTGTTGAAGTGGGAATTTCTGGTTGTGTCATGTGATGCAGAATCATGTGATGTTTGCTGAAGCAGATCTGGGAGAGGACATGTGATATTTGGAGAGAGTATAAGTAGACACCAACAGACAGTGCCGGTGAGCTTGCATAGCTAGCCGTACAATGCTGCCTTGGTCTCCCATCTTTGCTGACCTTCACTTCATTGAGAGAGGCACAGCAAAGAACTTCTCTTGGCATTCTGGCTGGTTCTGGTTGCTCCTACTGACTTGTGCCCATTGGCCTGAGGCCTGGCTGTCTCTGCTGGATCATGCCACTGCTGCTGATTCATGTTTGGTAACACTTCGGTACTGGACTACTGGTCTCCTGACAACGAAGACTGGAATTACTCAAAAGAACTACTTCTAAACAGGCCCACATCCCCTTGTCCTATTTACCATCTTTTCTCCCCAACCTTTGGACGGTGTGCTAGAAGTAGGGGTCGAAGCATGTGAGAACCTCTATTAAAGTAGGTTTTGAAAAATCAAAGCCTACAATCTATCTTATTTACTTGTAGTTTTAACTTTTTCTCTTGGTAGAGACCAATGTAGCAGGGTATGGGGCTAAACTAGAAACTGTACACAGCAGTAGGGAAAAGATTGCTTCTGTGCCCCGCCTTTAAACCTGGCTGAGGCTTGCAAATGATGAGCCATGGGGTCTGTCTTCTCAGCTCATACTCATGAGTGTAGGGATGGGGGATGCACTAGTCTGGAAGCCCAGCACCACCTGGAGAAAGATACAGCTCTTTGCTAAGGCAGTGAGTACCTGGCTCTGTAGTCAGGGCAGCCCTGGGAACAAGAGGCAGAGGCTAGTTCAAACTAAGTGTCTTCTGACAATGTGTGGAGAAGATTAACTTGAAGAATCCTCACGCACCTCATTGTAATTTTCTTCACAACCATGCTTCTCGGAGGTTTTCTTCAGTTCTTTGAAAAGATTTCTCTAAGTGATCTTTCAGACTCTCTTGTAATCCACGGGAAGCCCTTCACCTAATTCTTGTTTCATTGTAAAGGAACTCTTTTGTCTTTCTTTAACTATTACATTTCCTCTTTATCTCAAATACTCTGAAATTTGACAAAGATGTGTGCAGTTATCATCACGTCAAGAATTGCCTAGATTCATAGACTCTAGGTATACTTCCTATGAGGGCTAACATTAATGTGGTCTCTCCTCCAGGGTGATAGAACAAAGAGCACAGGTCAATTTGAAATGTTCCAGTCATCTGGTGTAGTAAATCGTTTGAAAACATAGTGTAATAATGACACAAAGTACGGGAAATCAGCATGTTGAATAGTAAACCCATGGCATTGCTCCTGAGTTCTTTCTACATTCATGCCATCTCTTCTTCCATTCCCTGCCTCCTTTCCCCTTCTTTCTTGCCTCCCATACACATCACCCTTCTCCAAAAGGACCATATAGATGGAAACTTCCCTAGCTCACAGTTTGAGGTCATCACAGTGCAGATGTGTTTCACAATGCATTTGTATTCAGGAAGCAGAGAGTGATGGATGCTGGCGCTCATCTTGATTTCTCCTTTGCATGCAGTTTGGGAATTCTGTTGCCCATTTAAGGTGGATCTAGAAACTCCCTAACAGACATACCCAGAGGTCTGTTTCTTACGTGTTTCCAGACCCTGTTAAGTTACAATCTATATTAATCACCACATCTCCAAATCGAGTAGGAGTATCTGAAAAACTTACTTGCAATCTGTATGCATAGTTTCTTCTCCCAGTAACCACATTTTTAGTTTCCCATAGTCCACTCCTGCTCTCTGTCTGACCTTTTCTTGTGCCTGGTAATTCATATATGCTGCGTCTTCCATACTTTTACTAAGGTTTTGGCAAGAAGAGTCTTGTGCATTCTTTAAGTTTTCCCATTTCTTCAGGAGTTTTAATCTGAATCTTCTCTGACACTTTCTGTTTGTTTTTAAAGTTAAGAAGATGCTTGGCTACTTCCTCATTTTCTACTACATACATTGACCAAGGGGAGGTGCAGAGCTCCATTGAAGGGAGTCAAGCTGCTCGTCCACAGATCTTACTTTTGATGAGTGAAATGGTGCCATTCTTGATGCTGGCAGCCCTCTGAATATCATAACACAAGGAGGTTTATCAGAGACACTGACATCATCTCTAATTACCCTGCTTTATTCTGGACAGCTTGTCTGGTCATTTAGAGAAACATATCTTTCTGTTTGTAATAGCAAGGAAGCTGGATCCCAGTCTGTTTTGTTCTGAGCACTGACCAGGAGTCACTAGAGAGCATTTTTATCTTGACCCTGCAAGTAATTCTTTCTACTTTACTTCCACTACAGTCTTCCATTGGCATTTCCTAGATGCAAAGCTGCATGACTCCTCGAGGCAGAAGCCTAGCCTTTTCCATGTGAAGTCAGTCTAGTGTGGATTTTGCATTGTCTACTCTAGCCCAGCCAATTTTTTCTATATTGCTTCTTGCCTCCGGAAACTTACTAGTATTTCCATACTCTTATGAGCCTCTTCTGCCCAGGCTGTTGTTCCTTAGCATAATATCAATGTTATTCTAAAAGGAAGAAAGAATAAACATCATGTTCCACATTTGACCTTGAACATGGCTCCATTGATTTTCATTGCAAACCCATAGTGTGTGGAAGAGGAGTGAGCCTGGAGGAGACATGCTTGACTCTTAAGAGCCTTTTTTTCAGCAGCACACATGTCTGCTTTGCTACCACTGGGGACTGAGAGCAAGTCTTATTCTCATTGGAGATCCAAGGAGCCTGGAAGCCAGTTCCCAGCCCAGGTAGCCACTTCCCAATTATGCCTCCATGTGATAAAGTAAAGGGTAAGTCTGTTTTGACATCTGGTCTACCTCACATGACATGTCAGGCCCCAGAGTACAGGTACTAGACAATGGTAGGAACCTGGCAGAATCCTGCTTTGCTCAGTGACAATCATAAGTCTTCATGATAACAGGGTGGATGGCAGCTCCCTACCTGCATATTCCCAGTAGGTGTGACTTGCATTTTGCTGAGTTGCTTTGAAGGGAAATTCAAAGAAAATGATCCTCATTTACTAAAAAAATCTATGTGTCAGGCATCGTGCTGAGTGATTTCCATATAACCCAGACAACACATGTTCTCTCTGAGTCACAACAAAAGCTGCCTCTGTTTATGAAATCTGGATTCTCTGTGGGAAGGCACAGGAATTCAGGATCTTTTTTAGATCAGGAATTCCATATAAAATAGTCATTCACTTACTACGTGATAGACATACTGTCAGGACTGAGGGGTACAGACATGGGAAAGACTTTGTGCCTGGGAAGCTTAGCTTTCCTAAAATACAAATGAACCATCATGGCACAGTGCAATGAATGTTGTGCTGGAGGCAGAGGGAGGGAGGATTTTCTCTGCTTAGAAGGGCAGGGATGGGAAGGCAGGTTGAGCATCTGAGTGGGGCCTTAACAAGTAGTTAAGAATTTGCCAGAGAAGATGGGGCAGACAAACTCAAGATGGTTAACCTTCACTGTCAACCTGACTGGATTTGGAACCCTCTAGGAGAAATACTTCTAGATATTTCTGTGAGGTGGTTTCCAGAGAGGTTAACAGAAGTGAGAAAACCCTACCTGAATGTGGGCTGCACCAATCCAGAGCCTGCTTCCCAGGCTAAACATGAAAGGAAAATGGAAGAGGCCACCTGAATTCTGCCATTCATCTCCCTCTGCTTCCAGTCTGGAGAATACCGCACGACCAGCTGTCTCCTGTTTCTACTGTCATGTCTTCTCCACCACTACAACCTATATCCCCTCAAACATAATAATAAATCCTTCTTTCTTAAGTTTCTTTTTATCACACATTTTGTCATAGCAATAAGAAATAAAACTAACAGGAATTAACATATTATGGTCAAGAGCCATGGATTGCCCTGGCAAAGAGTTTATTGCTGCATACAGAGATACTTAGAAAGGTGAACAAGTCTTTAATGGCAAGTTGATAGTGAGGAGGAGGATGGAGGAACTGATAACTTATAATCTATTTCTCTCTAGAACTCCCAGTCTTAAGCTGTCTCTGTACTTCCACTTCCAGAGAGAAGGCAGTAGATGACTTAGGTAAGAACAAGGCTCCTTACTGTGTCACTGGCACAACTGACATTTCTAGCTATATAGTTCTTTGATGATGAAGCTGTCTTGTGCATTTTACAATGGTTGGCATCACCCCTGGCTTCTCCCTAGGTAACAGTAACATCTCCTCTAGGTTCTAACACTGGGAATTGTCTCCAGACCTCCTTATCTCATACTCCTTAGGAGTGCAGAATGGCCCTGGCTGAAAACAACATCAAGCAGATGTATCCTTGTTTACTTCTCACACAGAATTAAGTGTAGAGTTTTATATGTTATGGTTCTTTGACCAATAAGATAATACATCTTTTGAAACCAGAGTATCTTTTTAATTAGTCAACAGTTCTGCCCTGGCTTGGAGTGATGTTACAAAAAGCAGACAGGGAACATTAATTACTCTAACTATTTTTTTTAAATTCTTCCTTTTAAACTGTTTCTCCAGCAAGCATCATGTGTTTTAACAGGCATTTGGTATACACTAAATTTCTTAAGATAAAACTGAAGTCACCTTTAAGAAATAAAATTCACGGACATTCACACAGATCAAACATGATTTTTGAATGTCCCTTTTTTTTTTCTTTCAACTTTTTTGACCTAACCTACTAACAATAGTTTATTTACTTCAGACATCCCTGTGGTCCATCTGGAGAAAACATCAGTCAGGCCTCTCCATTTTTCTCGGCTAAATGTGTGCTCTTCATACATCTGGTGTCTAAAGCATATGGATCCCTCTTTAATCAATCGCCCAGAATAGCGTCAGTGTGAGCACCTGTCAGAGGACCCATCCAAGAATTGATTGCAGCCCAGGATTTGCCAAAAGTGTGATCAAGACATATGATTTCTCAGACAAGCTGTCTAAGTGGAGTATTGACTTCCCCTTTCTCTAGTCTCTGCACAAAGTCCGCTCATCAGGAAGCAACGAGATTTGGCCTCTATTATTATTCAGACATTTCATAGAAATGCTTTGGGTAGCAATTTTGCTCTTTCTCTCTGAAGAGTGAAATACATGACACATCCGTCTGTGAGAAAAAAAGCTGTCTTTGTAAATTCATAGCCAAAGATGCTGTGTATTGCAATCCGGTGTCAAGTTCTAAGAAAGAGTTGGAGTCTGGTTCCAGCAGAGAGGCAGGAGAAGCCAGAATGACTCTTCAGACCAAGTATGGGCCAATGCCCAACTCAGCATTGTGAGTGCCAGAGGAAAGGTTTTATGTCTCTCTAGGCTTCCAGGATGTCATGACTAATGGGGTGCCAAGGAAAGAAGTGTGCTCTAGACTCAGAAGGGGTGCTGAGAGTTGCTGTCATCCATGATCTAGAGAGATATATTCCTGCTGTGACTTTCTTGGTACATTCCATATGGTTTTGGACATGTTAAACATAGGGAAAAAGGAAAGACCTTCCACTACAAATGAGGTGGGCAACCCAAGGCATTTAATTTGAACAGAGAGATAGAAAATAAATGGACAATGGCCAGATTATGTGGAAAATAAGAACTCTGACTCAATCAGCAGTGCCCAGCCCTGAGGAACCAGTCCATCGTCTATAATGGTCATCTTAAGAAGCCAGTCAGCTATGCTGGCCTTGTAAGAAGCCAGGATGCCACTTCCAACAGCAATCCAGGAAGTTAAACTAGATCACCCAATGAGAATAGTCTTAAATGGCTTAGACTTGATGAGTAATGGATACCTTTCTTAATGCTGCTGCTTCCAACTTAGGGCAACCAGAGAAAACCCAAAGTACATACCAACCAATTACAGGAATGGGTGTTCCACTTAGCTGCTCACCTGCAACTTTATTTGGACCAATACACCCAGTCTGGATAGACCGGAAGCCTCCTGTTTTCTGCTATGGAGCTTTCCTACCTCTCTGCCTGCCTCTGCCGAAAGCCAGCAACAGTGGTAACGTCTCCATTGCAGCAACCTTCGAATCTGTTGATTCTCATTTGGTGGGTCTTCATTCATTTTTATGAGGATGCTGTAAATAATGTAATGTAACCTTGAACTCCAAGCTACTAAAGCATGGTAGAACACACAAGGAAAGGTGTGTGGTGTGTGTGTGTGTGTGTGTGTGTGTGTGTGTGTGTGTGTGATATTTCCATCCTCCATGCCCATGCACCGAGTTCTTTCACCTGGAATTATTCTATTTTCTTCTCCCGTTCCTGGAGTAATCTATCCCTTCCGGGTTCCTGTTTCTAAAAGCCTTCCCTGCCTCACACATGCAAAATCCCAGGGAATTACATCCTTGCTCCTGTTGGAATGCCCATAGCACTCAGCATGCAATGTCCACAGGAAATAAATGAGCGTTTTTTTGGGCAGTTCCAATATTCTTTTCATATGCTGTCTCACCACATCTTCCTTGGCTTTGAGGTAGGACTTCCTCTGTCTGTGGCACAGAAGGTGAAAACAAGAGCTTTGTGTAGGGACCAAGATCAAGATCTGTCTGTCCTTCCTGGTTAGGTTTTTGAACCCCACAAATAGATTGTCTTTTATACCTTTTAGTTCTTTGTGCAGAGCAGTTGCTGGATTAATAGATGATATTTCATAAAGGCTTGATGAGTGAATAAACTAGCAAATGGATTTCTATCAAGCAGAAGAAATGAATTAGTTTATAAGCTTATCCTGGTCTAGGGAATAATTCTGCAGTGTAGACCAGATGCCTCTTACAGATATTAGGGCTAGAAGTCAAACGTTTTCTTCCACCCAAAGTCAATTTTCCTGGACAAGAAATCAATCACCATAGAGCCCTGGGTGGAAGTTTTGGCTGTTTATAGCGCTGGCTGTGTAGGGCTGAGGTTTTGATGCCTGTGAGTCACATAGAAAGACTTATCAATCAGCAGTAGTGGTCTCCTGCCCCAAGAGAGATGTATGTCAGTGGGTAATCTACCACCCGTGCCTAAGCAACGGAGAAGAAAACATTTTGTTAAGTGATGTGTATGAGAGAGTGCTGTCTCATCCAGCTTAGAGGAGTTCTACATCTATGGTGCTTTGGGCTTACTCAATTTATTTAAACCTTTTTTTTTTTTTAAATGGAAAGTTGTCGTAGCAACAGCAAGAGCAAATATTTTGAAGGGGGATTTTCCAGTCCTTTCAAGTGATCATTTTTACCATTGCCCATCATCTGCCCATGCTTTTCCGCCTATAAACATTTTATAAGCAACCATAGCAAAGTGTTTACTTTGTAGTGTGTCTTTCCATTTCACATTGGATGTTTTTAATGTAAAAGCATCCTATTTAAAATGCCCAAAATGTCCACACAACATTCCATGTCATGGCGGACCAATTGCCACATTATTTATTGTGCAGTTATTATAATTCTTGTGCTTTTATTATATTTAGAGCACATTGTTGAAAGCCACTTCTCCCATACAGAGAATCTGGATTATTCTGGTTACTTCCTCAGAGACAGTTACAGATGTAGAATCCAGCTTTTATCCTAGCTTCTACTGCATTAATGGGACACTGCTTGGCAGAAGTTTATTTGTTATTTCTTAGCGTCAGATGGTGGCCTAGGTAATCTCATCTTGTTATGGAGCCTGTACCAACTGCTCGTAGGGATGGGGACTGGACAGTCCATGATGCAGGCAGGACCTTCTTGAACAGAATGTAAGGATATTTACTGAGGTGGTCTGACAGGCTGCTCATGTGGAGAAAATGCACCCCACGATTGTCTTGATTGGAGCTTTTTGAAACAAAATGATTTTGCTCTGATTAGGGGAATTCTCATAGTGGTACCAGGGACTTCCTCTTCTCCTTTCTGAGTTCTGCATCACATACACATTGAAGTGGCCATAAAGCCAGAGTTAGGGTTCTAAAGGACATACTGGAATTTCTACTTGCAACCAAGAGCCATCTTTCAAAGATCCCTTCCTGGGAACTTCTTACATAATTACTAAAGCATGAAAACATTCTTAGGGAATTCCATTCATTGTCTATCTTTAAATATTTGTGTGTGTGTGTGTGTGTGTGTGTGTGTGTGTGTGTGTGTATCTCCAGCCACATTGAGCTCCCAGTTTTTTCCTTAAATATGCTAAATAGGCTAGAACCTCAGAGTCAATGATACTTGAGCTATACATATGCTTAAACATAATATTTTTGCACTGTCTGCAATGGCCCCTCTGGTTGCCTCTGCTCTGTGTGTAGGTTTTCATGTAGACAAAAAAGAAAAAACAAATAAAAAACAAAAATGAAAACAAAAAGACCAAAAACAAGCAAACAAACAAACAACAAACAAACAAACCAAACAAAACTCGGTTGGAATGAAAAATAGGAAAATTTTTTTGGGCACTAATATGTGATTTGAAGCTTTCAGTGGACAAGTATTTATAATTTTTCTGTTAACTTAGTATCCATCCCCTCAAAAATCTTGACTGCAAATGTTGGCTGAAGGATCAATCCATAATCTGCCTCCTTGATACTGTAGCTATTCCTAGGTGAGTATCATAGGTTATATAGACATCCCTCTGTCATGATCTCCCACTTTACTATATATGGCCAGATATTAAATTTCAGGTCATTTTAGCATGAGCACAGTTATAGACAATGTATAAATAAGTAAGATTGTTTCCCAATAAGATGTCACTTGCAAAAAAGGGGGTGTGACTAAGCTTGACTCATTCTTTTTTAGCCTTAATGTGGAAGCCACAACCAACATGTGAGATCACAGCTCTGACATGGTACTTCCATGGAAGCTCATGGCTAGTAAAGAAGTCAGACACCCAGTAAAGCCTTTTGGAGTTAGTAACTGAATGAATTTAACATTTGGAGCAAGAAGGTTTTCTTCCATACCTCCCTTGAGATTCACAGTTCACTCAGATGTCTTTAGACAGACATCTACTGATCGTCCTTTAAGTTTCAGATCCTGAAGTGAAGTAAAGACAATAGGATTTGCATCAGCCTTTACTGAGCACACGATACAGTTAGTGATGCAGAGTCAGAGCCAGTATCAGCAAAGTCCAAAGAGGCTGACACAAGAGGACTTGATGGTCTACAGAGGTACTCTCTGATAGGTTCCAGGTGTAGTAGTCATTGTTAGCAATTCCACTAGGCTCTGTCCATCAGCTACCTAGTAACAGCTTACATGCAATGCCCTCCTGAATGCCCCAGACCCACCATGCCCACTAGGAAAAATGTGTATACAACCATTTGTTTGCTAATACATAGCAACGGCATGCTTGCGTGAATGGACTCTACTCCTTTCTCCTGCCATTAGCAACAGGCTCAATTCATTCTTGGTTTTCTTATAATAAAGATTCAGATACCATTTAAATATATATAAGCTTAAAGTTATTTCACAGTGCTCTACTGCTATTTTATGGTGTTTTACCTTATTGCTAGATCTAAAAATGTTTTATTGCTCACTCTTTTCTGACTCAGATATGTTTTTAAAGTTCATGGCTGAAAATAGTAATTAAAAGTCTATGCTCAGGTAATTTAAATCACAAGACATTCCATTCTGGGATATAACCAACATATGGCTCATCGTCATCTTTGCTAAGGGCTGGAAAAGGTAGAGCTTTAGCTTCAGCGCCATCTTTGTTAAGGGCAGTCAAGTGACAAGCAGCCATCTTTGTTGTGGAAAGTCTTTGCTTTACCACCTTGCTTGCAACAGGGTAATAACATGTGACCTGAGCACACCAAAAAAGCAGGTCTCTAAAGATACGTTTCAGTTAAGATAAGATGATAATATGGTTTCTATCCTGTCTTAGTAAACTGTTAAAATATTCTGTTTTCATTCTTTGAAGGATGGTTTATTTTGATATCATTTTAGAGGTTCACAACATTAAAAAGTTCAACGATCACTACCTTAAAGATATGTTTAGCCTTGTTTTTGCTAATGTTATCAAGTTATAGTATAGCCTTATATTTTTATAGCTGTAGATTTTTATAATGATATACCATATAAAATTCAAAGGTTCCCCATCTCTTGATGAACTATGCTCATAGATTTAAACCTTTGCTTTGATACTGAAAGAGCTTCGACTCAAAATCATGATTTTTAAGGCTCAGACCTAACAGACTTTAATCTCAAAAGCCACTATAACAGTTCTAGTCTCATAAAAGCTACTATAATTAAAGATACAAGCTGATAGCCAGTAATCTTATGAATGGTGATATCCTCTAATGTGTTCAGAAATATTTAAAGCCATGCTTAGAACTGATGTAGTTAATTACAATATTAAGCTTTAGGTTCCTGCTTTATATACCTAGTAGTTACAGCTAGAGCAGATAATTAGATATAGATGCAGACTGTCTAACGCAGATATCCTTAATAGATACTAGCTCTCAATCCTATCAGAGATCCACTGAATATAGCATTAAATGTTTAAACTTACTAGGATAGACAGAGATTCCCAAATTCTAACAGTGACCACCCCTACCAATGTCTCCAAAAAGATATGTGTACAGCAACAAAGGTTTCTACTTGGATTGTGGTATGCCAACCACTGGGCAAAACTTCCCTTACATCTTGCCTGCTGCCAGGCAAGAACTGAACTGTGGACAAACAGAAGATACCTGAAAAACTGAATGTATTGCATTCCCTGAAACAAGGTGAGGTCATCTCCCCCACGTTCTTCCTTCACAGAAAAAAAGTCCCTCATCTTCTTGGCCTGATGGCCAGACTGCCTCTGTCTGCATTGCGAAGGAGACCACAGGAACCTGGGAGAACTGTTTAAGTAGTGGAATGTAGACTAATCTCTGTCATTTTAATTAATGTATGACATCTAGATTATAATTTATCCTTCTCAGATCTCTGTTTACATTGACAACTAAACTAACTATAGCTTGACAGCTAGAAAACAGGCAACTAGCTCCTTACCCCAAAGTAATCCACTACCGTGTTAGCTCATTAGTCAATCCATTAACTAGTTAAGACTACCAGATATCTTATTATAAAAAAATCGGTTTCCCTTGCTCACAGACTTCACGATAAAAGATGCACAAATTTCAGATGTAACATTTTAGTACTCCCTTATCCAAAAACTAAGTATGCTGCTACTGACCCCACTGATCAACCACCTAGGTCTCCTGGTAAATAATTGGATAGAAAAAGATGTAAAACTTATTTAAGTTCTGAAGACATGAAAGCTTAAATTATGAGGATCTAAGAAAATATTTAAAGGTCTAGGAAGGCATTTTGAGGTTGGTAATTGCAAGACATAAAAGTTAGAGGACATAAAAAAACTTGGGTGATAACAGAAAAATGATTTAACCTACAAAATGTTTCAGACTTCTTCTCCTCCTTCTATTGCTGTTATATTAGGGACTTTGAAAGTTCAGAATCCTAACATTAATCAGTGGAGTTCTGATAAATTATTAACCTAACTCTGATAAAAATATTCCACTATACAGTCATAATCACAATTCAAGACTTTAAGTTTCCCTTGGTTGTTTTTTAAAATGTTTCTTATGCCAAATCGATACAGCCAGTTATCATAGTCACAAACTTAAGATTTTAATTTTTTTTGGTTGTCTTTCCAATATAGACTTAAAGATGTTTCTCATTGTGCTAAATTTATATACATTCATTCTTCTGGATAGAGGGAAAAAGTCCCTCTTGTTCCTTCTGTTCCCCAAAAGGTTTATGTCTTCTCTGAGCTCACCTTAAAGAATGTCCATGCTTTTAACAAAGTTATCTCTTTTGTAAATGTAAAAAGAGTCTTATAAGCTCCAGGAAACCCACTCGGATCTACCTTGCCACGGGTCAAGTGAACTCCATGTGGATAAGTACCGCTGTCAATCAATAATAGCCTAAGTTCCCACCTGCCGCCTATTCCAGAGGGTGGGACTCCTTCCCCAACCACCAAGACCATGGGCCTAAAGGTTTCAAATACATCCAAGAAAAGTTTGGTTTTTTTCCCCCCTGCAAACCTAGTTAACTTAATTTTCTGTCTCTAATATGTATATGTGTCTCAGCATCCTGAGGCAGTTACTCAAAATCTGTACCCAGGGCAACTCCAGAGAAACAGCCCACAGATGTTCCCAGTCTACCTCACAGTGCTTCTATTGGGCCTGCACTTTCCTAGCCACAATGCTCCCACAGACCCTCTGCCGCAATGGAAGAAACAGCTCTCCCAGGACTTGACCAACATCCCCATCCCAATCTTCTTAGGTTCCCAGAAGAATCATCGCCCCAAAGTCAACAGGAAGTAGTTTAAAGAACTTGAAGACCTCATTCTTGCCCCACCATCACTCCTTTTTAGTTCCTCATTTTTTAATTAAACAAAATGGAGGAATGTTAGATTTCTTTAGACTCTGCCCAACAGCTACCTAGCAACAGCCTGCGTAGTCGCCTGCCAGGTGCTAGCCAACCTGGTGCATATAAAAAGGACTCTGTACTGCTCTCCCTCTCCCTCTCCCTCTCCCTCTCTCCTCTTCTCCTTTTCCTCCTCTTCCCCTCCTCCTCACCATCCCCACTCCCTCTTCCTTCCCCATGTGTTCCCAGCCAGCCTCTTCCTCTCTTCTGCTTTCTCTTTCTGTTCTTCTCTGCCCCCTCAACCCCCACCCTGCCTTTACCCCTCTCCAGGCCCCCACTCTGCTCCCTGCCTCCCTTCCCCAAATAAACTTCCTTTTATATTAGGCCCGCCACATAGCTGAGCTGATTCCTCAGGGGGAACGCCCCAGCATGGGCTTATAGCAGCACTATTTTATAAAACACAACAGTTATGACAGAGCAGTGTGAAACTCAGCCCTACACTGTCCCCTGTAGCAGCCTAAGGTGTCTTTTTCTGACATTTCTACTCAGAGAAGACAGGATTCTTCATTTACACAGCAAAAAGGCATTCCAGGATAAGTCTCTATGAGACAGTCAGAGTTTATTAATACAATAGAAGCAGAGAAAAAATATATATAGAGAGAGACTGAGAGACTAGAAGTTAGACTCACAAAGCAGACAGGAAGGGGCCTTGTCTAGGCACTAAAGGTGGTGAACTTCCAAGATGGCTCCTTTCTTACCTTCCTGACCTTTGACAAAAGCAGACAGAACAAAGGCTTGCAGACTGCTGTTTCTCGGGAGCACCCTCTGCTGATGGACTGGCTCAACAATTCAAGGTCTCATGAGGACAAGTTACAGACACAACTGCTGTGGATAAACCAATCTTCCGAGCCTTTTTTTCCAAATCCTAAGTTAGGGGAGGGTTCCCAAATCCTCCCTCTGTTTTGCAGAAGGTTTATTATTATTTTTTCTCTCTCTGTAGGTCTGCTGCACATGTTTCCTCATCCCCAGTAAACGCCTTTCTTCAACTGCTAATTCTGTCTGCTCCTGTTTTCTTTGTTTGAGGTTTCTCCACTGCTACCTGTCACTCTTGAGATTTCTCCCTCCTTCTTTAACTGGCAGAGAAAATGAGCCTGATCAAGACCTCAGAAGTATAGTTCATATCCTAAAGTGGCTTTGATTTTCTCAGTAGAAAGTCGGATTTGAGTATTTTAAATGTGTGTGTGTGCGTGTGTGTGCATGGTTTTGAAATTACATTGTCCAAAGGATGTAAGAATTCAGTAAACGTGTTTTCTGTGTTTTTTTCCTTAGCTAAGGAACTTTCCTTTAGTAAGTTGACTCCTAAGCAGCTTCTGTGGACACTATACAGGATTATAGGCTAAGATTAAAGTATAGGTCAAAAAGCCAAAGGAATCCTTATTAGAAAGAAATCAGGCTGTGTGTGTTGACTATAAACATGTTTGCAGTGTTGTTTGCTGAATCTTGACTGCTACCCAGCAGGCATGAAGAGTTCTTTCCCTTCCCGTCCTGTCATTTCACCATCTCTCCGTTCTGCTTCAGTCTGACCCTCAACCTATCAGTTAAAGGTTCAGTTTGACCTGGCAACCAAGGATGTAGGGACCAGAGTCAAAGAGGGAGGGAGGGAAGCCATCTTTCTAAGTGCCAATCACCCGTTTAGCTGTAAGCACCTGCATTCAATAGTGGCAGCTCCAAACCCTCTCACGGAGGGGCTTTCCTGCTGCTAATGGAGTTTTTTTGGAATTTTGAGCACAGTCTTGTTTCTTCTCTTTGATGGAGTCCTATGTTCCCAGCAGCCTTTTACAACAAATCATACTGAATCTGTTACCACTTTGATCTTTTTCTCTAAAAAAAAAAAAAAAAAAGACTTCTGTTATTGCAAGTTTCACTTTGCCTTTTCTATTTTTTTTTTAAATTTCTCTTTAAGATATAAAGTGCCCATTAAAGCTGTGCAGTTCCCACCTGCCTTCGCCACGGGAGGAATGTTTAGTAGAAGCCTTAGTTGAAGGTCACTGCACTGTGAGAGAAATGGATTCACAGTTGGCTTGGCTTTCCTCCTGGATAGGTGGCAGAAATAAATGTGTGGGTATAAGAAGAATGGTGTGTGCCGTCTATACACACACACGCAGAATGACGCTTCTTACACTATTAGAGTCTAATAAGTAGATAAACCAAAAGTGCCCAAGGTTGACGTCATCAGTGTCCTAAAGAGAGATCCGGAAGGGGGATGGGAGGGGCTGAAAGATGTCTTGCAGAAATGACTGAAAAGGGGACAAATTTGATAAATGATCCACAGTCTAAAGATGCAAGGAACTAGGTAAAGCTCAGACCAGGACTCAGAGGCTCAAACTCTCAAAAATTAAAGACAAAGCGAAAACACTGGGAAGTAGTGAGAACAGCAAAGTTCGACCAAAGTGGACAACAAGTCCAGTAAGTGGACGTCTGTCAGGAAGCTGTGAAAAGCAAAGCCTTTGTGACTGCCAGAGGAGAGAAGGACCAGTCCAGACGCTTGCCCTCAGCAACAGGACTCTTCAGGAGTAAGGACAAAAATCAAGACACTCTCAGACAAGGGAAACTAAGAGGATTTGCCTTTAGAAGTCTACCTGCCCTACAGGAAGGGTGTACCGAGGTCCTCTAACCCCAAATAAAACAGTAAACGGAAGAGCATCGGGCCTGTCCCTTACATCTTTTAACACAGTAAGGGAAAGATTGTGGAAGAACAGGACATGTCTCTTCCAGCCTTTGTCTAAAAGTTCTGGCTCACAGTTCCTAAAACGCTTGCAATTTCCTAAGTTGATTTAGAATAAATATCTTTGGCTAAAATATTTAACCTTTCTTGTCTTTGCTTCCTGAATGGTTGATAAGAAATACCACTCCTGGGCATATACCCAGAAGATGCTCCAACATATAACAAGGACATGCTCTACTATGTCCATAGCAGTCTAATTTATAATAGCCAGAAGCTAGAAAGAACCCAGATGTCCTTCAACAGAAGAATGGATACAGAAAACGTGGTACATTTACACAATGGAGTATTACTCAGCTATTAAAAACAATGAATTCATGAAATTCTTAGGCAAATGGATGGAACTAGAAAATATCATCCTGAGTGAGGTAACTCAGTTACTAAAGAACACACATGGTATGCACTCACTGATAAGTGGATATTAGCCCAAAGTTCAGAATACCCAAGATTCAATTGACAGACCATATGAAGCTCAAGAAGAAGGAAGACCAAAGTGTGGATGCTTCAGTGCTTCTTAGAAGGGGGAGCAAAATACTCACAGGAGGAAATATGGAAACAGAGACTGAAGGAAAGGCCATCCCGAGACTGCCCCACCTGGGGATTCATCCTGTATACAGTCACCAAACCAGGACGCTATTGTGGATGCTGGGAAGTGCATGCTGACAGGAGCCTGAGATGGCTATCTCCTGAGAGGCTCTGCCAGAGCCTGACAGATACAGGGGTGGATGCTTGCAGCCAACCATTGGACTGAGCACAGGGTCCCCGATGGAGGAGTTGGAGAAGGGACTGAAGGAACTGAGGGGGTTTGCTGCCCCATGGGGGGAGCAACAGTGTCAACTGGCCAGATGCCCCAAAGCTCCTAGGGACTGGACCACCAACCAAAGAATACATATGGGGGCACCCATGGCTCCTGCCGCATCTGTAGCAGAGGATGGCCTTGTTCAATGTTAGTGGGAGGAGGTGCCCTTGGGCCTGAGGGTTTTCCATGTCCCAGTGTAGGGGCATGCCAGGGCAGGAAGACAGGAGTGGGTTGGTGGGTGGGGGAGCACCCTCATAAAGGCAGGTGGAGGGAGGATGGGATTGGCCTTATTGGAGGAGGTTTAGCCTTGTTAGAGGAAGTGTCTCACTGTGGGGGTGGACTTTGAGGTTCCTATGCTCAAGCTCAGCCCAGTGTGGAAGAAAGCTTCCTTCTGGCTGCCTGCAGAAGCTATTCTCCGGCTGCTGCCCTTGGATCAAGATATAGAACTCTCAGATCCTCTAACACCGTGTCTGCTGGCACACTGCCATGCTTCCTGCCATGATGAAAACAGACTGAACCTCTGAAACTGTAAGCCAGCCCCAGTGAAATGTTTTCCTTCATAAGAGTTGTCTTGGTCAGGGTCTTTCTTCCAGCAATAAAATCCTAACTAAGACAGTTATGTTAAGACACGCACATATATAAAATGATATCTAGAATAACCATTATAAAAGCTCTATTAAGATACAACTCAAAATACTTCAATAAAACAAAATTGAATTGAAAAAAAAATGTAGTAGGTCACAGGAAATCAGGGAAAAAAACCAAAATGACATATGATATAATGGCAAACTTGCATCAATTATAAATGTTCCTGTTAAAAGAGATATTAGCAGACACTGAAAATATAACACAGCTAATTGTTTCAAAACTATCCAGAACTCACTTTAAATGTAACGATACAGTTCAGTGGGATGCAGGACAGAGAAAGTTTACAGACTTTAATCAGAGGAATGCATAAGTAGACACTTTAGTGTGTCACAGAGTAAATATAAAGAAAGGACAATTAATGCAGTATAAAAATTAAAGGACTAGCCACAAGAGCAGATAACCAAAATGTAACTCAATAAAGCTATAAAATTTGTGAAGCAAAAAACCTCAGGAGAAAGAAGATAAAACAAATCCTTTTTATACTTGGTAACTTCAGCATCCTCTCAAAACAATGCATTTAATAGCTAGACTTAAAATCACTACGGATACAGAATAACTCATTGGTAACATCTGTCAACAAGATCAAATATTCCACCTATCAATAGCAGAAAACCACACCTGACCTGGGCCATGAAGTAAACCTCAAACATTTTAAAGAGAACTGAAAACAATTGAATATGTTGTTTTGAGTTCAGGAGACTCAAACTAAAAGTCAATAACAGAAATATAACAGGACTGTCTCAAATGGAACATGGGATGGTATACTTCTAAATTATTTACAGGCCAAAGAGAAATTCTGAAGACAGACAAAATATGTTGAGCTGAACGGAAAATAAATTATCCCTAAATTTGCATGGATGGCATCATATGGTAGTCGTAAGTAGAAATTTGCCACAGTAAAAATGAGAAGTAGAAAAGGAAAACGTCTTAAAGAAGTAATACAGCTCTCACCTTGAAGACTTAGAAAATCAGAGTTCAGTAAACTCCAGGCAAATAGAATGTAATAGAAATAAGAGCCCAAGGCAATGAAACTGAAGACAGGAAATGCAATACATAAAGTCAGTGAAAGAAAGTTAAAAAAAAAAATCAATCAAATCAAGAACCCTTAGCAAGAGTGACAAACAGACAGACAGAAATGAAACCAGGAATAGAGCATGTCACTGTCAACTCCACAGATGGCACAAAGATTTTAAAGGAATACTTTGAATGTTACTACCCACATAAATTTGATGTTTATTGATATCACATTTGACATTCCATGGACAGAGACTAATAAATTTAGATAAAATGAACCAGTTCTTAAGAAACAAACAAACAAAATATCTCCACAAACTACCACAATTCCACAAGAAACAGAACACTTGAATAGCTCACTTGTGCCTGTGCAGCAGAGCCAGCTCTATTGTGCTGCCCAGGTGAGGTACAGGGCTCACTCTCCCAAGTGCTGCAGCAGGTGATAGAAAGGGCCAGCTCTCTCACCTGCCATGGGTGATGTGCCAGTGCGAGGGGTGGAGGCAGCACCTCTCCCCTGCCCATGCCACCACACAGCAGACAAGTAATAGGCCAGCTCTCCCACATTCATGTCCCGGAGGCCTGTTCACCTGCTCCCCCACCACCAGGGTCAGCTCTACTGTGCTGCTCAGGTGAGGAGCAGGGCCTTTTCTCCAGAGGGCTTCAGTTGGTGAGAGGTAGGGCCAGCTCTCCTGCTCTCATGCCTTCAGGGCCAGTCCTCCCACAATTCCCAGGTGAGAGGTGGGGCAGCTCTGCATGTCAGACATTACCATGACCTCATCAGGCAGCTCAGACCAAGGATGTCTGCCTTGCCTTTGGTGGTAACAGACTCCTCTCTGTGCAGGGCCATGGATCCAAACATCGCCCTTGGCAGCAGCTCAGGTCAGGACTTCATTATGACCTGAGGTGGCTACTCACACCAGGCTGCTCCTCGCTACCTTGAATCTCCAGTTCTGCCTCTCTTCATTATACACATATCCTTCTGCTTCTCTTTCTCTTCCATCTCTCCACCACTTACCTTTACATCTTAATGGCACCCAGGGCCTTTGGGTATCTGGGGTCATCTCAGGAGTACTATTTCCTGACTGCGTGCTATGTGACACCAGGCTGGGGGTCATCTCAGGCTTGCTCTGCCTGCCCAAGCAGCATGGCACCAGGTGGGGGTGATCTTAGGCTTGGTCTGGGCCCCATGGTGCCTGGCTAGGGGTCGTTTCAGGCAGACCACAGCAACTCTTATAAAGGGAAACATTTAAGCAGGGACTGGCTTACAGTTTCAGAGGTTTAGTCCTTTATCAGCATGGCCAGAAGCATGTGCTCAAAGACATGGTGCTGGAGAAGGAGCGAGAGATCTAAATCCAGATCTGCTGGCCCCCAAAGCCTAACTCCAGTGACACACTTCCTCTGGCTAGGCCACACTTACTCCATCAAGGCCACACCCCCTAATTCTTGTCAAGTAGTACCATTCCCTAATGACCAAGTGTAGTAGAAGGAATTATTTAACCCCCAAATTTCTTGGCTGTAAGATCTCCTACCCAAAGGAGACCAGTAAAGGAAAACACAACTCGAAAAATTATGGTATAAATAGCACCCTAGATTGGGCAGATTTACCACTACACTACTCTAATCCCCGGCTATGAGATCCCTTATAACTTGCGGTTCATCCAGGCCACATGCTTGTCTTCCATCGTCGGCTTCCTTCTACGCAGGCTTCCTTCTGCTTCCAATTTCCTCCTGCTTCTCCCTCTGCTTCCTTTGCTCTTCCTCTTCTGCTCCCCCAGCGACTTCCTACTCTCCTCCTCTGCTTCTGCTCTACCTTTTATATCGAATTCCTCTCACTCTCTCCTCCCCTAAGCCTTTTTCTCCACCTCCCCTTCTACTGCCCAATCTCTGGCTCTAGTCTTTATTTTACAGTTTTAATTGGACAGAAGGTTTACAAGATGTCCTCTGTGTACAGATTCAATCATCCTCTGCAGCCCCTCCCAGAAGGGTGAACTAGGATGAAAATACAAGCCTGGGGCTATCCACTGGGAACTAAGATCAAAATACAAGGCTGAAGCTATCCACAACATTGATTCAATCCCCCTCTGGAGCCCCTCTCAGGGGGGTGGAACAAGGATCAAAATACAAGGCAGGGGCTAGCCACAACACCAAGCAATCAAATATGTGAGTCTATGAGCTCCACCACAGTTATGAAGCCACCTAAACATGGTGTCTGGGTATCTTTGATGGATAAAGAACTGTAAGTCTGATGCCAATCAGAAGGAACAAGCCACATGGCCGTTTGTCTAGCTAAACAAAACCAAACACACTTTATTGAGGGTCCCATGTGACAGGCTTTTACTGCTGCAGTTAGGTATTTTTTATAGCTTTGTGGATTCGTCAGGAATAGGAGGACCCTTCTTTAGGATGCTGGTTTGTGCCTGCTTGTGTTCTGTCCATGTAACTATGGAGGTTAAGAATTACCTAAGTTATGATGGTCTCCCTAAAGAAGACAAAATTTATAATCTTCTGAGCACACAGAAAAATGACCTTGAGCCTGGTGAGGCCAGCATTTAATGTACACTTACGAGCAACAAATATCTCCATGAGTTCAAGTCTTGCCTGGTCTATATAGCGTGTTCCAGACAGCCAGGGTTACATAGTGACATAGTGAACACCACCCCTCACCTAAAAGCTTTGATTAAACCAAAGAGATTGTTACCAATGTAAAACCACAAAACCAAAACTCCATTCAGAAGCAATGGACTTTTTCAGAGTCATAATAACAGACATCACACTAATCAGCAGGTGCATGCCAAGATCAAAACGAGTGACATTTGCAGTTATCTAATACAATGTGTCTGGTGTGGAAGCTGATGTAGATGCTGAGCTATAAGAGAATCTGTATTGATTCAAAGTGAGGGTCACTGGAAACAGTAAATACTCTAAATATTCCACAACAAGCTTGTACTGCAACTTTCTTGATGTCCCTGAGTCTGCCTCTCCTGCTAGGATTTGTGAAGTTGGTAACAAATTTCTAAAAACAAAGCCTGGCTGCAGTCAGGACTCGCTCTGTCATGGTAGGCTGAGGAATTACTGGCCAGATCTAAAGCCTGTTTCTCTCGCTGTGCTGCAACCGCCTGTGAAAGGTCCAGCACTATTCATGATAGCTAAGACATCATGCACTTTAAGTACATCTCACTTGAGAGAAGACTTATAGCAACTTATAAGTAAAAAAGTTATATATTGTATTTCAAACCGAGATGGGCTTATCCAGAGGATAAGATTTAAGGAAAAGAGTTGGCGGGGTGCCTGGAAAACTCCGGGAGGTCTGAATAAACCCTGTGGGGCTTCCTGTGAGTGGGAGAGAGGAGCTTCCATCCAGCTCAGCCTGGACCACAGTTGTATCTCAGTTCCCAGGTGTATCATTTCCCACCGACCCCAGATCCCTATTTAGTACTTTCTTTTACCAACGAGAAAGCCAAAGCTTGGGGAGACTATGGACGGAGAAATCCCGTGGGTATTTGACTGCCACACTCTGTGGCTTTATTACACAGCACAACAACTATTCATAATCGAAACAAGACTGAGGCCATGCCCTAGCTCCTTCCACAATCATGCCTAGCCAAATGCATCAGGCCGTGACAGGATCCTCGAAGCTGTGCCAGGACTTCTAATTCCACCATTTCAGTCCAGGACTCCATACAAACATTTGGCAACAAATCCATCCGTTTTCTGATTGAGTTCTTACTTTGGCTCAGAGAATCCTGAATCAAGGCTCAGATTTTCACGTATCACAAGGATGATTGAGGCATGTGAGACTCCGTCTAAGAACCATCACTCCTCTCCGGACCCAGTATTTCACATACGTGTCCTGTCTGACCTTCTGATGTTCAGCGCTGGATACCAGACACCCCAGATGCCCAGGTATCTCTGGCTTCTGAGACCCATGATTCCCACTCATAGCAGAATAACTTCAGGTCTCCAAGCTTTATTCAAAGAGAATCATTCGTTGTCTTGTATACGAAGATATTTCTCAAATAATGCAGTGGACGCCACCTAAGAGAGCCAGGTTTTCTTTAAGAATTCCACGGAGTGGCTTTTTCATGGAAACTCCGGTCTGGCTATTGTCTTCAGTAAATCTTGTTCCAGCAAGGTCTGCATCCACTTATCTTTGTGAATTGAGATTCTGTGGTTTGGATTCCATTCCTCTCCTCACTTCATACTTTTCTAAGCCAGACAAGGAAGGGGGCTGGGGAAGCCAAGTCCAGCGTTGTATTCTTTGTCTCTTGCTGCCCCTGCTGTTCAAATCAGCTCTTTCTCTGCTAGATTTCCTTTTTGCTCTTTCCTTCCTCTTCGCCCTTTAATAAAAAAGTGTGTGTGTGTGTGTGTGTGTGTGTGTGTGTGTGTGTGTGTGTGTGTACGAGCACACAACACACACACACACAACACACACACACACACACACCACACACACACACACACACTTGTGGATACCAGGCCTTCATTGGGTGTTACCACCTTGTTTTGAGACAGGGTCTTTCCCTAGGACCTGGAACTCACTAATTAGGCTAAGCTGGCTGGTAGTGGGCCCCAGGAATCTACCAGTCTCTGCTTCCTCCGTACCATTGAAAGACTGTGTCACCACACTCACCTGTATGTACATGTGGCTGGATGGAACTCAGGTCCTGATGTTGTGGCGCACGTTTTGCAGACAGAGCTGGTTCCCTGGCTTCTTTTCTTTTTAAACATGGAAATGAACACATAGCTCCTGAACAGTGGTGTGAGAAACCAAGTGTCTCGGAGCCAAAGCAATAGCATTTTCTTATGGAGTGCTCTCATTTCATTAGAAGAAACAACACTGTGGTACTTAATACCCATTTATATTGAGCTGGTTAGTCCATCTAAACACACATGAGTCCAGAATGCACTTTGGAGTTATGGTAGAGATTTACTATGGAGTTATGTTCCCATAAACCCATCAGAAGGTGGAATCACATGCCAAGAAAGTATTTACTTGCAGGCATAATCCTCCAGCCAGCTCTTCCCAGTTCACCTTGAACATGTTCCAATCACTTGCGTTCACATAATTTGGCAAAACCCATTGTAACACAAAGTCTATTCAGTAATAAGTCTTGACTAACTCATGCCATTTCTCCAGTGCTTGGGGAAAGATGCCACAAGCCCTTCCGTTTGATAAGGAAGAGCGTAATCTTGTAGAATCATATTGTAGTTTGGCTTTGCTGCAGTGCATACATACAAAATCAGTGGACTGAGGCCAACTGAACTACAGTCAAACTCCGTGGGCAGGGGGACATGACAACACCACGAGGGTCACACATGGATCAGGAATTCTTCACATGCACAGTTTGAGAGGCACGGGACCAACAATGTCCTCACCCAAATGACGGTTGTCACAACCTCTGAATACTTGGCCACTTATTTCCTTCACCCACCAGAATGTGAGTCCCACCCAGGAGAGCATACACTTGCTAGCCAGTTGACCATGCACTCATTCTGGATCAGCACAAACCCAGACTCAATACAGACTTATTCAAGGTAAGGTCTTCCTGCCTCCAATCAGCAACCATGAAATGTAATTCATTTCCCAGGCGTCAGCCAGAACATGTTCTAAAACTCAAATCTGATCGTGATCGGTCCCTATTTGGAAGCCCTCCAATGACTCCTCATGGGTCCTGGCAAAGTCCAAAGCCCTAAAATAAGCAAATAAGGGCTGGTGTGCATTTCAGCCACACCAAGCCCTTATGTCATTCCTAAGGGCCATGCTTCAGGCGTCCCAGCATCCACATCTGTTCCCTGACTGGAATCCCCTTCCCTCTTCCCTAACTTATAGTGACATCTGCAGTGATGCCTCCAACTGGACTGGAGTAAAACTGAAGTAATAAGCAGAGCTGTCTGCCTGGGCCTCCAGGTTGCATGGTATTAGTTGATGCTAATGGTGATTATCATGAGCCATTACTTCTGAACCTGTGTTTGCCTTCTACTTTCTAAGCTCCTACAACTTCCCTGTTTTCTTTAGGCTTTTATTACACAAGATACGGTGCACACATCATTAGCATTTCTATGCCTGATGGTCCCTTAATGAGCCCTTCGTGGAAGGCTATCGGATGTTTGTTACCATGGCAAACATGAGCATATCATAAAGAGAATAGATATAGCATTCTTCCTTTAAACCTGAGTGTGTGGTGTGCACATGCATATGCATGCACGAGAGTGTGTTATGTATGCGTGTATGTATATGTGTGTATTCTGTGTATATGTATATATGTGTGTCTGTGTGTGTAATGTGTATGTATATTGTGTGTGCCTGTTTATGTGTAATGTGTATGTATAGTGTGTGTGTGTGTGTGTGTGTGTGTGTGTGTGTGTGTGTGAGTCTCCCTTCTCTTCAGGTTGACAAATAGGGTTTTGGATGGGCCATGAATACTAACAGAAATGATGTCATTCCAGGATCATCTTTGGGGAAACAGATCAACTTCAATCGAGGTGAATCAAGGGTTATATAGTCTTGGGGAAGCAGGTGGGAATATCCAGTGTGGGCAAAGGTCATTGGCTGAAGGCTGAAGTACTGAGATGCCTCATTAGCATGGGGAGGCATTCCAGGGATTTCAGGTGCTTGCTGAATGGGTTCTTATCTGGAGAGAGGAAGCTGAACCTGTAATCTCACTAAAGCGAGCTCCCCAGACAAGGTCAGAGAAGGAGAAGCCCTTCTGACAAAGGGAGTCTGCCACTTTGCGCTGAGCCCAGAGCTTTCTGGTAATGTCTGACTTCAATCTTAGTTAGCAGAGCAATATGTGTGGGTGTGTGGTATGTATATATGGTGTAATATATGTATGTGGTAATGTGTATGTATATGTGTGTGTGGTTCTATGTGGTATGTGTTTGGGTGATGTGAGTGTGTGTAATGTGTATGTATGTGTGTGTGTCTCTCTCTCTGTGTATGTGTTGTGATGTATATGTGTGTGTATGCATATGTGTATGTATGTGTGTCTCTCTCTGTGTGTGTATGTGTTGTGATGTATATGTGTGTGTATCTGTGTGTAAATGTGTATGCAGAGGAATGGAGGTCAACCTTGGTTCTTGTTCTTCCCTTGCTTAAGACTGAGTCTTGTTCACCACTGTGTACACCAGGCCGGCTAGCTTGTGAGTTTCCAGGACCTCGCCTGTCTTCCAGCCTCATCTTGCTGTAGGAATGTGGGGTTGTGGACATGTGCTATCTCATCTGGCTTTCTGCGGGTTCTGGGAGTCCAGGTTCAGGTCCTCATGCTCACAAGGGAAGCCCCTTTCTCACTGAGCCCTCTGCCCAGTCGCAGACACATCATTTAAGAATGACCTTGGATTTTCTTATGTGAGTACCTAAAGTCCCAGAGTCCTGCTTTGCTTTACAGGTCAGAAGGGAAACTGGCTCAAACTTACCACAATGGGTTCTCTGCAGATTTCTGGAGGGTGCCCTCTTTAGGATCAGATGAAAACAAACACTAGAGATCCTTCTTGGAGTTTACAAGTGTCACATGGGTGATTGTATGAGAACTCCAGGTGCTCCCTGTCAGGATAGTGCTAATAACAGCAATGAAATGAACAACTGTGAAATCATTGAGAGCACTTACGACTACAGATTCACCAAGATTATTCCCATGCTACTGCTTGTAGGTGGCAGAAGCGGGCACAGAAGGTGGATCTATTTAATGCTCTCTCACACTGGCAAGGTTATGGTAACTCCCTCACCTGAGATCTGCTGCTCTGGACCATACAACACAGCACCTCACATATGTCTCCTGCTCAAGCGTAAGTCTCTTCCTGTCCCTTGGGTCCCTGACTGCTGTCCGGGAAGGACATGTGTATCACGACACTGTGTCTACATGAAGTAACTCTGCGTGAAAGAAGAAATGGATGCTTTTTCAAACTTCACAGCTCAGATTAAGACTTACATGTTTATCATCCCAGGAGTTTTGGTTCAACTTTGAAAGAATTTTTCTTCTATCTATGTTGTATATATATGGATGATTTGCATACGTCTCTCTCTCTCTCTCTCTCTCTCTCTCTCTTTTTCTCTCTCTTCTCTCTCTCTCTTTCTCTCTGTCTCTGTGTGCTCTCACGTGCATGCCTAGTGTCCACAGAGGCCAGAAGAGGGCGTTGGATCCCTTTAATTGTATTTACAGACAGTTGCAAACCACAATGTGGGTACTGGGGTCCTCTGCAAGAGTAGCAAGTGTTCTTAATTACTGAGCTGACTGTCTACCTTGGACTTAACTTTTTTTAAAATGAAGAAAACATAATCTAACAGGAAAAACATAATACCGTAGGTAACTTAGGCCTTCATGAATACTGGACCACCTTGAACTTGAGTATCCTAGAATATAAAGCTAATTCAAAATTCATCCTGGAACACACGAACAGTTCTCTATTGGAAATTTGCAGATGGCCATTAATGGCAAGAATTAAGCTTTTCTAAAGAAGTGACTAGAAAGAGGAAAGCCTAACATGCCTCAACTATAACCCCAAGGGAGTGATTTAGCCCTGAGTTCTTTTAACCTGGTGGTGCAATGGCGTCGCCCAGAGGGCTTTGACAATCCTGAGTGCTGCTTGACAAATAGGACCCCCACAAGTTCTGAGTCAGTAGGTCTAGGGGGACATTTTCAACATCCCCAGGAAATGCTGGTCAGGGAATACCAAGAAGCATTCACCAGATCATTCCTTTGGAGACCCGGCTATATCTTGGGATCATCTGGGAACTGAAAAATTAATGAGGCCTGGATTCCACCCTAGGTACTCTAGTTTTGTATGGAGTATGAGTTGAGCAGTAGACATTTTTAAAAGCTCCCCTGATGGTTGTAATGTGTGGCAGAGTTGGAGAGCTGCTAACGATATTGAGGGTGGAGATTCAGATATCAAGAAGAATTGGGTTTCAGAGGTTGAGAATGTACGACGTGGTAAAGCATCCTGTGAAAGTCCTCAGTGCCCAGATGAAGTCCGGTCTCACCCAGAAGTGCTGGGGAACCGCAGACAGGGTGCTCAAGCTATGTCTGTACCAAAAAGGACCGCAGGTGGATTTCACAAAGTGTGTACAAAGCCCTGGGCTAGCTCCCCAGTGTTGCATAAAAACAATAACAAAAACCCACATGGGCTCTCTTTTTCCCCTTTAAACTACACATTGCTACCCAAGTCACATGATAGCCAGCCACCCAAGAGCTCCTGGTTGCTGGCCTACAATACCTGCCTGACACACTGAGACCCTTAATAAACCCACTCCTGTGGTAAGCCCCTGTGACCGATGTTCTTTGTTTCAGGACAAATGACCCATACTCTTGTCTTGATTCCAGTGTCCTTTTGCGCAGTCTCTTCAGATGTACTTATAGTCTGACAAAGCATTGCATTCCACATCACCATTCTCTGCCATTCCCTGTCCAGTGCTTTCATTGGAGAGCTTCTCCTGTGTCGGGGCTTCATGGTGACAGCCTCCTTCACGTGACACTTGGACAGTGATAACGGATGGGGGAAGAGTAGACTTGTACTCAGAGTCACAAAGCTCGGGACTTAGTAGCGACAACTTTGTCTAGCCATGGTCATCAGCCTTGGGGGATGGGAGGGTGCAAAGACCAATGCTCTATGACATTAGACATTTATGTCTAGTAGAGTTCTTACTTTTAGATAAGAAACTCTGGCAAGATGGCTCAGCAGGGAAGGACACTTGCAGCTGAGTCTCATGACCCAAGTTCAATCCCTAGGTGGTAAGGACAGTACTGGCTCCTGCCTGCAAGCTGTCCTCTGGCTTCCATGTATATGATATAGCACACATGTACACATGTGCACGCATGCATACACACACACACACACACACACAGTGACTCTAGAAGCTCTTGTTTGTTAGTTAATAAGCAGACCTAAGGATACAGTAACTGAAGAGAACAGAATTGAAGGTAGTCAAATCCAATCTGCTGTTTCCGTCCCTTATTGAAGTTATTGTGAGTGTGGGTGGTGAAAGGTATGTGTTGTAAGGAAGCAGAGACTTTTGAGCCCAGGGGGCTTCTGGGGCATGCATGGAGTGGGCAGTGAAGCTGCGCAGACAGGGGTGAGTGTAGCACTGTGAAGAGCTGGTGACTGGAGTCCAACCGCAGCACTGGTGTCTATCTAGCCCTTCACTGACAGGCTGTGCAACCCCGGGCAACTTTAGCTTTCTGCATCTCCGTTCCTCTGCTAGATGGTGGTGAGATAGCCCTTCTAGGGTCGTTGTGAGGAGTAAGTAAGAAATGACATATAAATCTCAAGCAGTTATCGAGAGTCAAGGCTTAGCTGAACTTATAAGAATACACAAGTATTTGCAAATTCAGAAAGCACTTGGATAAATCATTAATAACCACAGAGCTATGTGTGCTCACTGTTGCTTGAAAAGGGGTTTTCCCTTGACATTAGTGATACTAGCTGCTACCAACTATGAGGGCTGGAAACTGGCAGGGGTTTTCGTATATTACTATATATTCTTGAGTATGAAATATAAGAGCATGTAATGTTGGGAGGAATATCACAACCACAAAGCATATGGTTTATCAGAATCATTTGCTGATTTATTTCTTTATCCATTGATCAAATGATTGCTGGTGCTGGACACATTGTAATTTCTGTTGGTTAGAAGAATGAGTGAAAAAAAAAATTGAAAAAAATATTTTATGGTGCCCTATGTAAAAAGGTGGGCATGGTATCATGTACCTACAGACCCAGAGATAGCAAAGATGGGAGGCAGAAACAGGGACCAGCTCAGGAACCAACTTACCTGGCCTATGGGCAAAAGCTCTGAGCCAGTGAGAGATCTGATCTTCATGTGTACACACCAAGCACGAATGTTACCCCACAAATGAGAAGAAGAGGTGGGTTCTGAGAGCCAGAGAGTGTCATTTGTCTTAATCATTTTGAAATGTAAGCTGCACAAGACACATGGATGAAATTTCCCCAGGAATATCCACATTCCCCCTACTTGCTTATCCTGTTGTTTGCAAAGACAAAGTAAAGGAAGATGCATTTCACAACTGTGTCCAAAGGTCGGCCACCCAATGTGATAAAGCAGGAGCTCTTCTCCAGGTTAGGAATCATCGAAGTCCTATCAAAGGTAGATGGTGGGCTTACAAAAGAGCCCTGAGGCTGGGCTGCCCCCATAGGAAGGAGAAAGAGCCACCATGTCTAGCAAGGATCATTCTTCTATGCACGTGTGCCTCCTGAAAGCCGGCGGAGAGCTCCCCTGTGACAAAGACAAAGGCTGCAAGGAACAGAGAATGTTTCTTTCTTGGCCAAGCCTAGGCCCTTTTTGGCTTTTACCTTGGTGAGCTCAGAAGAGGTTAGCCAAGGTATAGACATTGGTTCCTGGTGGATAATTACACAGATGTGGAAGGTGACTTGTTCTGGCGTAATCCACTTGAACGTGTAAACCTCTGTAAGTACCCATGCAGGACATTTAAAGTCCCCTCCCCTCTAATACTATTATTTGTTTTGTATTAATTACAAACAAATTACAAAATTAATTACTACAGCAGATTTAGCAATAGCCTTTCCCTTCTTGGCAAACACATGGCTGAATTTTTATTGCTTGTCCGTGTGTTTGTTAGTCAGCCACCCTGGGGGAAACAGCAAAGTTAGACTAAATATCAGTGGAGTTTCCTTCCAGATTTTGTGGACACAGAGCTTTATGTCGATTGGATGAAATGTTTCTCCACTTTATTAAACTTGGGAGTTCTTCAAGAAAATGTCATTGAAGGGAGTAAAATCTATTACTGGCACCAGCGTCGCTACTATTGTGTGGTGGAAAAAGATCAAATAGCAATGTCAGCTATTAAAGCGCGTTAAGGTTGTTCCGTCTACTTTTTCCATTGTTTGCTAAGTGAGTTCCGTTGTAAGCAAAAGAGATGATGGAAAAACAATATGTTACTTCTCTTTCTCTCTTTTCAATGCTTGGCACAGGGCTTCCATGTAGGCTTGAAGCAGACCCCAGGAAGGCGTGTAAGTGACTGGCGTGAGCTGAGGCCCCAAGCAGTGGCAGCCAGCTACAATCTCACATCTTGCCACACGCTCTTGGCTGGGGACCCAGTGTAACGCCTTATAAAATACATCTTTCTCTGGAACATGTGTTTCTTCTTTGCATTAAGTATATGAGAAGGAGACTCAATTAAGCAAAGACTTTACCAGAATTGATGGTCTTTGAAGATGTTCCATTTCAGAGGAGGAACATTCCCTTGTTAAATCAAATGAAAACAGTTGTCCTACTGGGTTCTAAAGCATCATCAAGAGTCATTTTTTTTTGGATATGTGAAATATTTAACGTGTATGTATCTTCTTTCATAAACTTTAGCATAAAAATAACTGGACTTTTCCATAAGCCAGCTTCAGGTGGACTCTATAGTTTCATTCTCTTCGACTCACTCTGTAAGAGGGAAAGGCGAATGAAGATTTTTTTTTCTCTATCTACTTGACAGAAAAATCGTATGTATTTCACAGATCCCACTTTGATATTTTGAGATAGATATATATCATAGGACAATGACAGTAATTGAGTTTACACATCCACTACCACAGTGAGTTATGACCATATTTTATGAGTGTTATGAACACTTAAAGTCAACTCTCAACTTCAGTGCTTTTGACTGTCTGTCGGGGTTGTGTAGATCTTTCTTGCCCTGCAGAACTGCCCCCTTCTACTGTTTGTTCACATTCCCACCTTTCCTTCCAACCCCGGGAGATATCTATTCTACTCTTCACTTTCATGACCTTGACTTTTCAATTTAATTTTTGTTTTTAATTATATGTATCTCTCCGTGTCTCTGCGTGGTTAAAGAGGCTGGGGATGGAGAGGAACCTCTACTGATCAGAGTGTACTTGCTACTGCTGTGCCAGGAAGCATTTGTGAACCCCATAAGATCACCAAGAAGCCATTCCCAATGTAATCACTTTAGAGTGTCTTTATTACAAGCTCAAGTTTGGGCTTATTCACTGTCAACCCACAGTGGTTTGGTGAAGCAGCCTAAACTTTCCTCGGACAAGGTTTTAGGGGACAAGTGAGGGCTGTCCAGCCTGGCAAGAATCTAACCGAATCTCTACTGTAAGCTGACAGGTAAGTGCTCTGAAGCAAGACTGTATATAATCACAAACGGTCTGAAAGCACATCTGAAACAATCAGACTAATCTTTGATAAACTGTTGCTAGGAAGTAGCTAGGGAGTACCTCTGGCCAACGACAAGCTGTGGGTCCTTTCTAGTACTTGGGTATAGCTTGAGTTTAGCTGTGGGTCAAGTTTTCAGACCTCTTTTTCCTTTTAAGATGGAGGCCAGTTCTAAGATGGAGTAGGTTTGGCTTCTCACTACTACTTTTGAGGTCAGCATGGAGCCCTCTTTAAAAAGCAAACAACAACACAAACAACAACAAAAACAGAACAGCATATGACTAAACCAGTTAAGACTTAGAAATATTCTTCTAAGTCCAACTCAGAGATACTTGCCTATTCACAGAAAATAGAATCAGCCTAGATGTCCATCTGTGTAGACAAATGCATAAAGAAAATGTGATATGTATGTTCAAAGGGGAAATCTTTCAGTAATAACAAAAAACAAAGTTATGGCACCTGCAGGAAAATGTATGGAATTGGAAATCACTGGGTTGAGCAAAATAACCAAGTTCAGAAAGTCAAACGTGTTTTCCTCATGCATAGAATACGTACATACATACACATACATACATACATACATATGAAGAAAGTATCCTTTCTAGACAATTTCATTTTCAGCTCTATGTGTTTTTGTGCATGTGCATGCAGTGCCCTCAGAGGTCATCAGGGGGTGACAGATACCTGGAGCTGGAGTTACAGGCAATCCTGAGCTGCCAAACATGGCTTCTGGGAACCAAAACCAGTTTCTCTGTTAGCAAAAATACTTGATTTCAACCACTGAGCCATGTCTCCAGTCACAGACCATCATTTAAGATGATGGAGAAGTAAGGTAAATTCAATAGTACAAACTAAGTAATTCATGACAACCAAGCATGTACTGAAAAAAAAAAATACATTCTGTCTTTAAGAGGAACAAAGGCAGTTTCCATCATAAAAAGCACCAGAAATTTTCCTCCTCACCCGTTGCAACCTGTACCCATCAGGAGAGCTAGAGTGGGGTCATGAGAGCAGGAGGGCTGTTCCTGCCACCCAGCACCTGCAGCACTCCAGAGACGATCCCGGCATCTCGCCTGGGCAGCACAGCAGAGCTGGCCCTGGTGGCAGGGCCTTGGTGAGCCACCCCTTAAAGGTGTGAGCAAAGGAAAGCGGGCCACATTCACCTGCTGTGGAAAGCAAGAGTATGGGGGAGATACCCTTCCCCCACCTTGCCTACTGAGGAAGGAGGGTGGCCTGGAGGGCATGAGAGCAGGAAAGATGACCTCGTCTTCTTGCCGGCTGCTGAATTGCGTGAGCTAGCCAGGGCAGTGCTGGAAAGCTTGCCCTGGTGGTATAGGTGTGGGAGAGCTGGCAGGCTGACCCACTCAGCTATCACGGAGGCCCAGATCCAGGGCTTTGAGTTGGCCCACCTCAAAAATCTACTGCTGGAGTGTGTGAAAGGACTAGTCCTGCAGATCTAAAGTTGCTGAATCTCCATGACACAGGGTGACAACAGGATATGTGAGAGGAGTCCCATTCAGTAAGGATCTGGTATTGATGGTGTCACAGAAGCCAGAGGCCTTGCACCAGACCAATGACTCATTGCAATGCACATTGGCAAGTGAAGATGAGTGGACAGAGGGGTCTACGGTGGGACACACTGTGACACACTAGAGCTTCCATGATGAGATGCTGTCTATGATTTATTATTATTATATTATTGCTACTATTATTGCTATTGGTGTTGTTTGTTGTTTATTTTCTTTGGCAGGGGAGTTGCAAGGGTTGGATACAGATATGAAGGGATGGGGAGATGAGTGGGATTAAGGTGCACGATGTGAAACTCACAAAGAATCAATAAATAGTGCTTTTTGAAAAGCTCATGAAAGAATAAATTTTATGAGAGACCAGATGAACAAAGGAGAGCTAGAAAGTCAGCAAGACGGAGCACAGCGACTGGCACACACCTTGACGTTAGTCTCCTCATTGGAAGTCACGTGATGCAAATCAGAAGACCACCAAGTGCCACCGTTCACCTACGTAAACGAGAAACTTCAAAATGAAGCTGTTTAGTTCTGGAGACCCGGACGAGGTGGCTGCTCTTTTGTATCAGTTCTGAGAGTAGAAAGGGGATACCATTTTTCACAATGTAAATTAATGGTTTCCAATCACTCCATAATCTTTGTATTAATAAACAGATCTCTGGAACTCTTCTAAGAGTGACAAACGCAGAAAAACTGTGTCGTGCAAACACACTGCAGTCCGGTTTACATCAGCTAAACTGTAAACAGCTGAAACAAGGGGCAGAGAGAAATGGTATACCTGGGACGGCTTAGTTGTGCCGCCATTAACTGTTCACAAAGTTCCAGGAGAAATTAAAAAAAAAATATCTATGGCTTCAAACAAAAGGAAACATACAGAAGTAAAATTACAAAAGGGCATCTCGTTCCTAACTCCACATTCTCTAGTGGTGGATGATGAGGAAGCCTTGTTCCTTTCCTTCTCTTCTCTCTCCTTCCCCCACCTCTGTCTCTTCTTTCCTTTCTCCCTTCTCCCCATGTGTCTTATGTGAATGGGTTTATGTGCACATGGGGATATGTGCATGCAGAGACCAAGGGTGGACCCACGTAAGTCTTCAACTGCTCTTCACCCTAGTGCTTTCCTTTTTTGATTAAAAAAATAGTTTCATGAAGAGACCAGATAAAAGGAGAGCTTTTCATGGAAACTTCATAGACAAATAGTGTATTCTGATTTCTCTCTCTCCTCTCTTTGTCTGTCTATCCCACCATCAAATCTCCTACTTCTCAACCAGTTTTTTTCTAGATTCATGACTTTTGCGTGTTTTGTGACCTATTTAGTTAACCATAGCAACCCGTGTAACCACTGGATTGAATGTAGGTCTGGGGCCTGGTGAGGTGGCCAGTGGGTGAATAGCTAGCTGAAAGGCAATGGTTCTCCACAGACAGAGTAAGTCAGCAGTGAGGGGTGGCTCTGTACATAGCCCTCCACAACGTGCCTGACTCTCAATGGGCTGTTCTTGTGCAGGCCCAGTGCAGGCCAGTGCAGGCCCAGTGCAGCAGTGCAGGCCAGTGCAGGCCAGTCAGGTCCAGTACGCAGGCGGCCCAGTGCAGGCCCAGTGCAGGCCGCAGGCCATGCAGGCATTTGCAGCTACACGAGATCATGACTAGAATGGTTATGTCTTGCTGAATAGATCGCAGTTTGCAGTTCCTCTTTATCTTCTGGTTCTACCTCTCTTCTGCGATGCTCCCTGAGCCTTAGATGAGATGGCATGGATTTGCTTTGACCGAGCCCCCATCCATCACATATTCCCAGGATCTGCTGGAGCCACGGCTGTATTTCCACCATTTGTTGGAAAGAAAGGCTTCTCTCATTAAAGCTGAGCCTAGTTGTCTGTTGTACAGACATACATATGTACAAGGCAGTTTGACACCGTCTCTATTTAGCTACAGGACAATATTCAGTTACCCACAAGGACCCATGACCTTCTCCATTACAGAGTTTTTCCCACGTTTATAAGTCACCATAGTGACAAGCATGGAGTCTTTCCCGTGGAGTGGGCCTCAGATCTAATCAGAGAGTCACTGTTTACCCCCACACCAACTATAGTGCTTCGAATGAAATCTATCCCCCAGAGACTCAGGCATTTGAACACTCTGTCCCCAGTTAGGGGTGGCGTTTGGGGAAGTTTAGGAGGGCAGCCTTGCTGAAGGAGGCATTTCACCGTGTCCGGCTTCTTATGTAAAAGTACTGGTAATCCAAATTCAGACACATCTCCAGCCCCTTCCTTTTATATTTAGACATTTATTTTTGGTGTTTCTGTATTTGTGATGGTGGTGGTGGTGCCATATGTGGTGTGTGTGGTTGTGTGTGTGTGTGTGTGTGTGTGTGTGTGTGTGTGTGTGTAGACAAGGTCAACCTTAGTGGTTTCGTCAATTGCTCTCTGCCTTGTTTGATGGGACATGTTTATCTAGACCTCATCAGTTACTTTAGGCTGGCTGGCCAGTGATCCCCAGGAATCTGCCTTCGCCTTCCTCACACAGGTACAGGTGTTTTCCACTTGCTTTTTCTGTGGGAGTCTTGGGGATTGAACTCAGGCCCTCATATTTGCCCAGCAAGCACTTTACCAACGTAGCCATCCTCCTGGCCTATTTATTTTTGAGACAAACACTCTATTCGGCCCAGACTAGGTTCAAACTCACGACCCTTCTACTTTTGTCCTCTGAGTGCTAGGATTATGGGTTTCACCACCACAACCAACTTCAATCCATCCTTGAGAGACCACTGTGGTGTTTGAGAAAACCTAATTCATTCATAAGGACCACTGACAACCACCTGCCAAAGGTCCCAACTCCTCACATTGCCATATTGGGGAACTAAGCGTTAACATTAGCTTGGCTTTATTTTTCTGGGGGGTGTTGATGGAATGAGGAGGGGGTCACACTGGAACTATCAAAGGTCTCTGTTACACTGAGAAGTCTGCAAGCTGCTCTAATGAGTAAATCCCTTTGCTCTCTTTCAGCACTGTTGACATTTTGGGTTGTGTAATTGTTTACTGGGGTAGGCATGAGGACTGCTGTCCGGTTCATCATTAGAGACTACTTAGCATGTCTTCCTCGTTGCCAAGTAGTAGCTCCATTCCCAGCCACAGTAATAAAAATGATGTCTCTGGATATTACCCCGTATCCTCAGGGGGTCCACAAAGAGCCACAGAGAATACCAATGGACCACACAGAAGACATTCATTCCTGGGCGGATGAACCTGATTCCCCGGCCTCTATACCTACAGAGCAAGTCTTTCCATTTTATTCATGTCCACTGTGCTAAACCTGTTGGGTTTTTGTTTCTCTTTTTCTATTTTAGAAAAAGAAAACACAAGCGCCACACGTGTGCTGTTAAATTTTTTGAGTTTCTTATTTCCATGCTGTACATAGCGGCAATGTAAAGAGGTTCCAGGGAGAGCCTGGACTTCTGTGATTCCCATTAGTACTGATTTAAAACTCTGGCTCCAGTCTAGAGCAATTCCATTGTGTGTAATTTTACATTTTCTGTAATCTGCAAACACATGCCCAGTGAATGTTAAACTGCTGACGGATACACCTAATATGTAACTGTAATTAGTTCTGGATGAGAAGGAAGAAAAAGTTAATATAATTTTGTTTTTAGTGGACTTTGCAGTAATAATAATAAAGGAAAAACTCCTCCCAGGGAAATTCATAGCTCATTCTGGCGTATGCAATGACCTGACATCCGTGCCCAGCGAGCACTGCCCCACTTAGTCAGACCAGAGCTTCCCACCACTGTCTTCTATAAAACTACAAAGGTAACTGGTGTGCTCTGGCAACTGGCTCTTTCTCCTTTTTACAATAAAACAGTTATGGAAGAATTGTTTGGGAATGGGGGGGGGGGACAAGTGATTCCAGGAAATACATCTTGAATGTATGGATGGATATGGAATATGGATAAGGTGTATATTTTACAAGGATGGCTGTTGCTTGCTTTTTTGTGTATGCTTGCTTACTGGAACTCAAGAGCATATGCGGTTATTTACTAGTCATAACACTAATATTACTAATAAAAGCTACATGTTGACTGTAAGAACTGTACCCCATCCCAGCAATTACACAGCCCCAAACACCACTGGTGTTGGAAAGGGGTAAAGGAGTTTATTCATTAGAGCAGATGGCAGACTTCGCAATGTTGCAGATACCACCAGTGGGTCTACTATAACATAACCCACCTCCAGAATAATAAGGCCAGGCTCATGATGAAGCCTGTAGCTTGTAGCACAAGATGATCCTGGAGTAGATACCAAGGGTTGCCAGATCATTTGATCGAAAGTACTAATCTTTAATCAGAAATCCCCATACCACTTCCACACAAACATTGTTGTGTTAGTTGGCTTTCTATCACTGTTTATAAAGAAAGACTTGCTCTATTTCATGGTTTAGAGGTTTCAGCCCATGGTTGCTTGCTTGATCACCTTCCCTTCAGCTCTGTAACACGGTGATGGGAGCATGTGACAGGAGAAGGTATTTACTTCATGCCTGCCTGAAAGCAGGGAGAGGTGGGAAAAGAATGAAGATTCTAACACACCCTCCACAGGATGCCTCCAATATAGTGAGAGGACCTAACATCCTTCCACTATACTCTCCCTCTTAAAGGTTCAACCACCTCCAAATAGTACCACAGGCTGGGAATCAAGATTTTAACACATTGGTATTTGGGGGAGGGCACTCAAGATTCAATGCCCTACATATGTGCTTCTGTTTAAGGGTCTTGCTGATCCAGACGTCAAGGGTTCCAGATGAAGAGCACTCTGCACTAAAAGCATTTTGTTCACTGTAAAAGAAGAGGAAGGTAAAAACTCAGCACCAGTTGGTGTTCTTGGCCCCCATAATGGCCTTCTTGTATTAAGAGCATGCAAGGTGATAGCTGATAAGAGCAGAGATTAGTAATATAGATGTTGGGGTGCTACATCTTTGGGGATGTGATCCTTAAACATGTGCATGGTAATCTCTATCACTAGTGCATGGATATACTTATCAAAAAGTGCCAAGTGCAATTATGAGAATATTTAACAGATTTCTGATAAGTATGAGCCTCCAGAGAGGACAGAAGATGTTTTTCAGTGAAACTATTAAAGGAGACTAGAAAGTTGTCTTTATTAAATATAAAGATGATTTCCAGAAATGTTATAGCATTACTTTGCATAATAAGGAGCTGGCTCTATCTATCTATTATCTATCATCCATTATCTGTCTGCCTGTATGTCTACCTATCACTTGTTTATCTATCCATCTATATGTCTGTCTATCTATCTATCATCTATCTATCTATCTACTATCTATCTATCTATCCAACAATCATCTATTTTTCTGTCATCTCTTTCTCTCTCTCTTTCTCTCTCACTCTCTTTCTTTCTTCCCATTATCTTTTCTGATGGACTTAGAAGGGAAACAGACCTGGTTTTCATCTCTTTCACTTTCTAGCTGAAAGTCCTTAGTCAGCAACCTGCATGCCCTTCAACTGATGAATGGATATAGAAAATACAGTGCATTTACACCATGAGATACTATTCAGCTGTAAAGAAATAAAGATCATATTGGATCAGGTCACCTAGATGCAGAAAGCAAAGGTCCCTGTTCTGTCTCATCTGTGGTTCCTATCTCTAAAACTTCAGATGTGAGTACAGCTCCCAGAGTAACTACAGAAGCCATCAGAAATCACTGGGAGGAGTGAAGAGATGGGGGGTGATAAGCTGGAACAATATCTAGTCCCTGAACATTTGGGAATATATCAAGTCTCATTTCATGCACTGTAAAACAGAGCATAGACAACAACAGTACGTACTTTCTGGTGGCATAGGATTAAATGAAAAACTTGAGGGTCCAGCACCCAGTACCTGTTCAATGGAAGAAGTCACCATTGTTGTGATGGGCACCGGGATTCTGAGTGTCTCAACTCCCCACAGTAGGAAGGGAGCTGCCTCTAGTTCCAGGAAGTAACCCAGAGCTTTGCTTAGGGCCTTTCAATCAGAGGCTTGGGAGATTCCAAGTCAGCAGGAGACTGGTTAGATTTGAATTGCTATAGCAGTGTCAGAGAAGGTGAATTCCATAAAGCCACAGAGGGCATTAAAAACGCACAACACACGTTAGCAGGAAGATTAGAGGTTAAAGGTGAGCGAGCCGAAGCACCTGATTGTCCCATCTTTATTCCGAACAGCGCCAGGTCAGCCTGCTGAACACACAGGGTGCACTGTAGCGGAGCACTCTACCCTCCCTTGGTTCAGTCTTTGTGAAGCTAAACTTGAAGATGAGCCTTGTAGCCTGAGTGAGCATACCCACTGTCTGAGATGACTGTCAGATGCTTACACAAGGCTGGGAAATGAAGGAACGAGGGACAGAGAAGTGGGGACCCAGTCGTACAGGAAGTTTAGTATGGGGCAAAGTTTTTGTGACATCTAGTTCTGCCTTAGATAGGCTATTTGAAAAACCTAAGAGGGAGCCTTGTGGCCATTTCCTAGACAATCTTGTTTGTTCTTGCATATTAGAGTGGACAGAGAGGCAGGAACCATAATCTTAAACATTCCAGAACCTAGTACATCCCTTAAGGCTATGAGACTTATGTACATACATTGAGTGAGAGGCTGGAATGGTGTCTGGTCACACCAGATCCAGTGAGGGTACAGCAGCCCTTGGGGACTGGCTCTTCCTCCTCAGCTAATTCACTCTTTACAGCTCTCACTGTCTCCATCTCAGGGAGTCTGAAGTTTTCTTGAAATCCGATGAGCTGCCTCTTGCTCCAGAAGCCGTGGCGTGCCTTGGCTAAGTTGTCTTTCCAGCTTTCAGCTTTGCTAATCCAAGATAGAATGGTTAAAAAAAAATTACTCTGGCTCACAAAGATGAATCTAACTTGTGAGGAGATGAACATAATGACCACGTGCAGAAAAGTTTTGGGGGGAAGAGGAACCTCCAGAGACACCCAAACTCTCTGGTTACATGATTGATGCCAAATATAAGATCGTTTGTAACACAGAAAACACTCCAAGCATCTTCCTATGATTATCCCCAATTCAAGAAGTGGTTGTGTTTTGACTTAGTTTAATCCATGGGAAAGGGTAGTTTCTACTTCTTTCTTCTTTCTTTCTTTCTTTCTTTCTTTCTTTCTTTCTTTCTTTCTTTCTTTCTTTCTTTCTTTCTTTCTTCTTTTTGTGAGCTTGTACGCCTGCCACCAGGCCTAATCAGTCACCTCTTCAACTCCTGGTCCACTATAATATTCTTCTAATTCCTGGGCTCCTTCCCGAGTCTAGATTCTCAAACACCAATTGTGCTTGCTTCTAACAAAAAGCATAACCTGAGGCAGGAGCAAAGCCTAGATCCAGAGACAGGGTCAACTAAACACTGGAGCACATAGATTGACTCTTGTCCTTAGTCTGCCAAACCACAGTCCTTGAGGATCCTGAAGAATTTGAAGTCCTGCATAAAATAAACATGCAAATAGCACCTTTCCTAGTTATAAGGCTCTCTCTCTGAACTGCTTCAGATCCAAGGTTTTCCCTTGGTCGTTCTTTCTCCCAAAGTCTGGGTGTGACCCCATGCTGAAGGGTCATGCGCGAGGAAGGAGGAACCACTGAATAACCAGGGTTGGGGTGGGTTAGGCAGAACCTCTGTGGAAGTAAGCTCAAATTAGTCTTCTCCCTGAAGGCATCTGCTTGCTCAACTCCCAGAATGCTGCCTGTTCACGAACAAGTTCTTCCAAGCTGGCCCCTCCTCCTCAGGCTGGCCTCCCCCAAGAGAATTTTGGATGAGCCATACTAAGTGGTGCAAACTCTTTTTACACATTCAATGGTTAGTTTCATTAATTCCTCTCTCTCTCTCATGTTCCCAAAATACAAAGTTTAATGTGGAACTTCCCCAAATGCCTATACTATTCTGTTATGTAGACACATCTGTCTGTCTGTCTGTCTGTCTCTTTGGCTATTTTTTTTTTTACATTTTTTTATTGGATATTTTTACTTATTTACAATACAGATGTCATCCCTTTCCCCATTTCCCCTCCCTGGAACTGTCTATCCTATACCCCCTCTTCCTTTATTCTTTAGCTATTCTTATCTATCTTAATCAATAGCTGGACTGCTCCAAATCCTATTGCTACATGACAAATTACCTCAAATTAATGACATCAAACAAGGACCACTTTGTAATATTTGTAGTCTGCTGATCAGGAGTTTGGGTCAGACATGAAGTAAGTGTTGGTTTATCTTGTTTGGTGGTGTCATCGTGAAGGACTTCAGCAGTTTGAGGTCATGTGACTATTTGGGTGCTGGTCCCTATAGAATCTTCTGCAAGTACAAGGTCAGCTGAGTTGCATTCAATATGTACCTTGCTCTAGGGAGTGATTCTCAACCATCCAATGCTGTGACCCTTTAAAACAGATTTTTTATGTTGAGGTCACCCCCCCCCACAGCATCAATTATTTCTTGCTACTTCATAACTGTAATTTTACTACTGTTATGAATCCTAATGTAAATATCTGATGTGTAGGATATCTGTTTGTGACCGTGGGTTGAGAATCACTGCTTTAGGGCATCTAGGAGTTATTGGGTTCCTTACACAGTGCTGCACAGCTCTGAGCGTGAGAGTGTTAGGGAATGATCTTGGAAATTGCAAGTATTTTTGTTTGTTTGTTTGTTTTTTTCGAGACAGGGTTTCTCTGGATAGCCCAGGCTGTCCTGGAACTCACTCTGTAGACCAGGCTAGCCTCAAACTCAGAAATCCTCCTGCCTCTGCCTCTCAAGTGCTGGGGTTAAAGGCATGCGCCACCACCACCCAGCCCGGAAATTGCGCAATTTTATGACCTTGTATGGCAGCAAAAGCAGACACAGCAGCACCCCGATGAGTGAGGAATGGCTATTCTCTGCCTCTTGATGGGGCTAATATTAAAGAATTTGTGGCCATGTTTTAGAACCAATTGAATTTATCTTATTTGGTATACATGAAGATTTTTAAACTCCTAGAAGAGACCAAAACAACTTTATTCTCAGGACACCAGCGTAGGTTGGTGATTTAACCCACAAGTCAAGACTTTTCCTCTCATGACCTAGGATTTGTGACTTTAATTTCCTGAGGTGGAAGATGTGAAGTAACAAAGACTTCACCTCACTTGCTGCTCAAGAGCAAAATAGCTGCTTCCCTCCGGAACACCTGAATGCTGGTGGGCTAGGCAGTAGATTCAAGGTTGTGCAGATGTAGGGGTGGGAGGAAAGTAATAAGGAATGGGGGTGGTCCATCCGATCCTCATTCCCTAGATCTGCACTTTCACCCCTGTTGACTACAGCCTCCTGCTTCCTCTTCTAGTCCAGATGCCTTACAGTCTATCTTCCCGCCTTCCTGTCTTCCTTAGACATCCTATTGCTGTGATAAAACACCATGACCATAAGCAACTTGGAGAAGGAAGGGTTTAGTTTGCTTACACTTCCGCATCATGATCCATTATTGAAGGAAGTCAGAGCAGGAACTCAACCAGGGCAGAAACCGGAGTTAGGAAGCTGATGGAGGGGCCATGGAAGAATGTTGCTTTCTGGCTTGCTTCCCATGGCTTTGTTCAGCCTGCTTTCTTAGAGCACCCAGAACCACCAGCCCAGGGGTAACTGTGAGTAGGGTCCTAACACATCAATCATCAATGTACCACAGGCTTGCCCATAAGCCAATATGGTGAAAACATTTTTCACTTGAAGTGCTTTCTTCCTAAAAGACTTCAGTTAGGGTCAAGTTGACATGAAGCCAGGCAGCAAAATCCAGCTACAAGTTAGCTTACCTCATCCAACAGCTAATCTCATACTTGTGAATTATTTCTCTCTAATCTCCATGATTCTCCCCAGGTCTCAGGTATGAGGAGATAATTCTTAACTCACATGGTTAGGGACTCATTTTATTACACAAAACTGACAAAAGCAGTTACAGTGATTTCAAGGAAAGTCAATTACACACACACACACACACACACACACAGATACAGATGCATATATATCAGATCTACTAATGGGAGAAGGCTGGGGAGGTAGCCAGTGGTCATAAAGTCACTGAGATGTCTTTCTGTGTTAATACTGTTTTTTACATTGGGCCATTAGTCATCTGAGAAGAGAGTCTGAACCCAGGGATTGCCTAGATCAGACTGGCTTGTGGACATATCTGTGAGATATCCTTAATTGTTAATTGATGTAGGCAGACACAGTCTACTGTGGGCAGCACCACTCCCTAGGTAGGCAGTTCTGTTATATATAAGAAAGCTAGTTAAGTATCAGCAAGAGAGAAAGTGCTGTTCCTCTGTGGCTTTCTGCTGTACTACCTTGGCTGTACATTCCCTGATTATATATAATGCTGTTTGGAATAGCAAGCAGGTCTGCCTTAAAGGTCCCTGCCCCGATTTCCCTCAGCGACGGGCTGTGAGCACTGCCATTATGTCTTGAGCTAACTCTGAACAATCACTTACACCGCCTCAGATCCCAATACGATTCAGACGTTGTAGCACTTTCAATGAAGAATGTTCCCCATAGGCGTGTGTTCACTTGGGAACACTCGGTTCACAGTTGGTGGTGCTGTATGGTAAGGTTTAGGTGGCGCAGCCAAGCATTGTATTTGCAGCAGGGGATGAAACACTTAGGCACTTAAAGAGAATGGTGCATCTGGTTCACAGTTAAAGGTTTAATCTATCATGAGTGAGTCAGGAACTAAAAGCAGCTGGTTACACTATATCCACACCCAGGAAGCAGAAAGCAATGAATGCTTATGCTTAGCTCAATGGTCCAGGAGTCCAGCCCAGAGAATGGCGCCACCCACAGTGGGTATGTCTCCTTGCCTCAATTAATCTAGCCAAAGATTATCCTCTAAAAGCATAGCCCAAGGCTTGATCAGGTTGACAACTGACATTACCCATGACACTGACATGGATAGTTATGGCTGTAGACAGAATAGATGTCAGCAAACATTTACCATAAAAATGTCAGGTAACAAACTCTTTTGACTTCATCATTGTAGTGCTAAGGCAGTCATGGGTGATAGTAAATGTAGTGACAGATACCACCCAATAAAACTTAACACATAAACTAGATGGGTCCTAGTTTGCTGACTTTTGTTCTAGAGCTAACCTACTTGAACTTCTAGTCAGACCTAACATTATTCAGATATGTGACATTAAAAAAGTAATGTAATCTCTTTAGTCCTCAGATTCTCCACATACAACATTGGGAATAATAACCCACCTGTGTTGTCAGGCATGGCATGGTTTCTCACATGTTATGTGCACATACCCATGCCTGAAGTAGAAAACTGCAGTGAAACAACTCATTCTACTTCATGGTATAGAATTAAAATACCTCACTGAGTGAGGGCTAGAACAAGAATAGTTAAATTCTTAAAGCATGGGAAGGAAGGAGTCCGGAGAAGATGGCTCAGCAGTTAAGGGCACTGGTTGCTCTTCCAGTGGACTGGGGTTCAATCCCAGCACCCAGTGGCACTTCACAACTGTTGTCTATAACTTCAGTTCCAGAGGAGCTGATACCCTCACACAGACACATGTGCAGGCAAACAGCTATGTGCGCGCGCACACACACACACACACACACACACAACACACACACACACACACATTTGACCCTCTTAGCCTAGATTGCAATTAAATTTTTTCCTTCTCCCTTCTCCCTCCTGTCTAGTCTTCTTTCCCCTCTTTCTTTTCCTTTTCTTCATTATATACTAAGGAAACTGAACCAGAGGGTGAAATGCTTTGTCCATGGTCACCTACATGGCAAGTAGCTCATCTGGGGTCTGAGCTCTTGTATCCTAGCACATCCTATTATCCTATACCTACTTGGGAGAGAAGAGATGTGAGAGCCACAAAGGATTAATAGTATCATGTATTTTCAGTAATATTGAGCAACACCGCTTAATTTCAAGTAATGTTGCTGTTTGCATCCAGCTTTTGATTTCAGCTTTCTTTCCATTTTTCTTCAGTCCCATGCCACCTGAGTGTCCTGTCAGATCCACATTCACCTGACAGACTCTACAGTCTTGCAAACATGTCTGAATCTTATTGATCAAGGCTGTGAACTCTCCCTCCTCTGTGCTCTCTACGGGTTTTCTCCTATTCCCTTCCTCTCTACTCCTCGCTTTTTTCTCCTCAGTTCATCTCTTTCTCTTCTTCACAATTTACTCAAATCTGACAAGGAGCAAAAAAAAAAAAAAACAACAAAAAAAACAAAAAAAAAAAAAAAAACAGCATTTGCTTTGGGAGAAGAAGAGATACATAGAAATGTGCAAGCCAGGTCAAAGGGCTCGGACTTTCCACAAAGGCCACTTCATGGAGCGTGACTTGCTGAGCTTCTATTCCCTATCTCTCTTCCTTCAGGACAAAGTTGATGTACACAGCTGGAGGCTGTAACTTGACAAACCAAGAAAGAAGACGAATAAAATTTCCTGTTTTCCTCTCCCACCCTGGTCTCTCAGGACTTGAGTTAGAAGGCCACCTTCCAACCAGATGTTTCATTCCCCAAGTTCCTTTCAGAGTCTCTACATATCGATTACTCTTCTCACAGCACCACCTGATCTTAGATCCAATTATTACAAGCCCACTCCATCCAAGTGCCTGCTGAGATGCAGGGCCTCTTGAGAACAGCCAGAGAATGCGGTCAGCATGAGACGTGGAACCAGGGAGTTGAACTCTGTGCTCTCCCATCTAAGTTAGGGATCACCTTAGCAGTGCACCCCTATAATATGTCACTTACTGTGGAGAGATTCCAGATGAACTCATCGAATCCTATTAGAGAGATGCTAACACTGGCCGCCACCCCATGGATAATTACCTGCCCTGGTTTCCATACCTCATAGAGCTTCTCATGCTTCTTCTCCAACGCTGCTGCGCTCAGAAAAACAAACCTTTGGCAAAGCCACATGGGTGGAGAAGCCTCATTCTCTGCAAAGAATTCATCAAAGTGCATTACTCTCAGTCCCTGCTAGGTTGCTGGACAGGTTGTTTTCCCTTTGGCTGCTTGTGCTCTTTGGAGACATGTTTTCATCAGTTTTAAAGGTCTGTCTCCATCCTCCGTGGTTACACCCAGCTTGTTGCATCCTGGGACTCATTGCCAAAAATAATGTAGACTTCTTCAGCTTTCTCAGCCTAACTCCCAGACATTTTGGCCCATCTCTTCTCACGCTGTGTGATGTGAAGCAGAGATGGTGGATCTCTTCCCAGCAAAACTCTTAGACAGATTTTAAAGATAAGCTTCAAGCATGACACATGTCTACATTTGCCCTTTTCATTGATGAGTGACAATCTGCCAACAGGTTTAGTGGTGGGATTGTTATCAACAGTCTCTTTCTTATAAAACAGAGATGCCTTTGGGGGCTATTAATAGCTAGAAACATCTTGCCATTAATTTCTTTGTATGTGCAGATAATACTGTTTCCAGAAACATGAGTTTTCACACCTGATATGGCTTACTTCCTTATGAGTTGTTCCCTAAGAAGCCATGGTTTTCATATTAGATGTGGGATACCTTCCTGTGCTTTTGGCTACAGAGGTCCCAGGGGCTCCCAAAGCAATACAGACCTTGCTGTCACTACTGGCTGCCCATTCGAGATGAGTGTAAGAGCCTATTGCTGAAGACAACACATGCTTTGCTTACAGAGAAATAAAGCTGCAAGCCTCCTCCCTGCTGGCTGGAGCACACAGTGCCAGAAGGTGCTATTTAGGCTGTTCAGGGAGAAAAGTCATCAGCTATCTTACCAAACTGTGGATCCTCCATCCTAAAAACCAGCCTGCTAGGTAAGATACGCTTACTCTTGCAATAATGGTGGCAAAACTGAGGGTAACCAACCACCTTCTGATTGCATTTGAGGACTGTTTCCTGGAGGGAATACATATCTAGTACTGTAAGTTCAATCAAAATCTTTTTTTTAAAAAAGAATTATTTATTTTATGTATATGAGTGCACTGCAGCTGTCTTGAGGACACATCAGAAGAGGACATCAGATCCCATTACAGATGGTTGTGAGCCACCATGTGGTTTCTGGGAATTGAACTCAGGTCCTCTGAAAGAGCAATCAGTGTCTCTTAACCCCTGAGCCATCTCTCCTGCTTCTTAACTCAAAATCTTAAGGATTGGGATATTACAGACTCAAAAGGAGTCTGTTTTGTTAAGTAGACACGTTTTCAACTGCCTTCTAAATATTTACATTTATACCTGTAGACCAGTGTGGCTCTCAGCCTTCAGCAGATTACTCATTTTGTCGAGGGAAAAAGCTAGTACAGAAACGTACATCTATCTGGTCAGTGTGTAAGAATTATTGGCTCTTGAATGCTCGGCCATACATCTATATCATCCCCTCCAAGTTCCAAATGCGAGGTGGACAGAATGTAAGACCTAAAGGATGGAGAGGAATGGTGTGACACAATGTCATCTGCATGTCACACATGTCACAACATGGCCACAGAAATCATGAGCACAGAGTAGCTATGCACAAGACCTGCATAAGACTTCGGCATTCTATCATAGGTAGAAGTGTCTACAAGGCCTTACCTCTTCAGGAGGTATTATTGGCAGTTAAGAGTGTAGCCGCTGGTGAGTTCCATGCTTCACAAATAGTTCCCTACCTATGCTTATGAAAGCAACCATAACTAAAAACCCAGTGTGTTTGTGTGTGTGTGTGTGTGCGCATGTGTGTGTGCCTGTAGTCTTAAAAGTAGGAGGGTGGTCTAGTTGAGAAGAAAGGATTCCAAGGAAGAAGGAGGGACCTAAGTGAGGTTAAGAAGATGAGTACAATTGTAATACAATGTATATGTATGATTGCAAGAAAATAATCCCATTTGCAACAAACAAAACAAAACTTTGTAATCTGAGCCAAAAAATGCTGAATTTTCAAGGTCAGGTAGAAAAATGTTAAATCATTATTTTTCTATAAAAATAGATAACCGTTTGTTTTTAACTTGTGTCTGTATGTGTGTGCATGTATGTAATTGCAGTGCAGTCACACAAACTGACAAAAGCAAAGACTTCAGAAATGTTTAAGACTCATTATGCATTATTTTAAATTAACTTTTGGTCTTTGATCATTCAGAAACCTTTTTACTGTTGTCGACTTTTTCAGTCTTCACATTCAGTTAGGCAACCTATGTCACAAGACATAATTTAAGAAGGCATGTTCTAAGCCGGGCAGTGGTGGCGCACACCTTTAATCCCAGCACTCGGGGCACTCGGGAGATAGAGACAGGCAGATTTCTGAGGTCAAGGCCAGCCTGGTCTACAGAGTGAGTTCCAGGACGGCCAGGGCTATACAGAGAAACCTTGTCTCAAAAAAAAAAAAAAAAAAAAAAAACCAACCAAACAAAAAAGGCATGTCCTAGACAAGTAGATTTACTGAGTGGAAAGAGATGTATAAATAATAAAAGTCTTTCCAATAATAGACAAAATCACCAGTTCACATTCTAGGGTTATATCTAGCTGCCTCACATCTTAAATAGTAACCATTTTAAACCACTTTCGGAACACTCACCTGTCTTTGGCATTGAGTGCTCTGTGCATTTCAAGATAAATATTCTTCAACAGTGCTGTACGAATCACACAGAATTCTATAACCATCTCTACTCACGGTTAGGAAACAGAAGTCGGAAAAAAATCAATGCCTAAAGTCACAGTTAGTAAACGGTGAGACAGGACACTCATCCAGGCAACATGACCCTAGTGTTTGCCTTGTATCAAAAGGAAGATAATGGAATAGTGGTTCTGACTGAATTACACAGTCTATGAGATGATCCCTCTTAGTTTGGGGTTGTTGGCCTTATGACTTCCATTTGGAAACTGGCTTGCTGTGGTAAGCAGCCTCCTAGGATCTACTTGAGAGATCTCCTCCAGGTGTCTACATCTTATATAATAACTTCCGTTAGGATGCGAGCTGGACCTCAATTAATTTACCTCAGACAAACAGAACATTGCTAAGCAGATGGGATTTCACTTCTGAGGTTAGATTATAAACCTGTTTCTTCTGCCTTGCTAGGACCCTTTCTGGCTCTCTCATTCGAAATAATTTGAGAAATCTGTGCCATATGAGAGCGCCACATGATGAGCCCCAAGGGACAAACATATCCAACATAAGTTGCAGACCCTAGTCCAAAAGCCTGCAGTAAATTGAATCTGGCCATCAGCCATGGATGCCTTTGGCTTTGGATTCTTCTGTAGGGGTCCGATTTACTAACAATGAACACCTTGAATGAGCATCTATCTGTAGTCTACTCTTTTATGTAGGGTGAATTAAGCATCTAGTTTCCTTGGGGGTGGGGATTGGACAGCCAATTTATACCGCACCATCTGTTGAAGAGTCCAGATAAAAATGATTAGATACTTTCATCAATTATTATATTTGCATGTATGCAAATCTCTTTCATAATTTCTTGACATTGATCTTTGTGTGTTCGTTTCTTAAATCTTGCCTTGGTTTTGATCATCTGATAGAATATTTCGGTATCTGCTAGAGCAGGGTCTCTGGCATTAGTATTTCATAAAAATCTGGTATCTATTATATTTCCAGGTGACTTTTAGAGTCAGTTTACAATATCCATGAAAGGTTCTGTAAGTTTTCCCAATGGAAATGCGCTAAATTTGTAAACTCAAGACAACTAACATATTTACAATTCACATACTTTGTCCTGGAAACACAGTATGCTCTGCTGTCCGGGCTTTCAGTCATGTCTGATGACGGTTTCCTTGTATACTCTTGCACGTTTCATTATTATTAGGATCATTTCCTGTCTGGACGCTCACCACTCTTATATGGAAGAGACATTGGTTTGTGAACTCTGTGCTTTATCATGCTGCTCTCTGCTACTTTTTACAGTCGCTCCTCTCTCTGCTTTGTACCTGGACATTTCGTTGTTGTGACATCCCGTTTAGGATCTTTGTCTCTATGCTGGAAGTGAGAGAATTTTCTGTCACCTGGTTTTAAAATCAGTGTAGGGCTGGCTTTACCACTGGCTTCAGATGTTTCCTCTTGTTTTCACTTAGCAGAACAAGTTTTCAGACATAGAAATTGTATATTCTTTGAACTTTAAAAATAAATGTCACCCATAAAACCACCTGATTCTGGTAACTTTGAGAGATGTTCCTTTTGGTTGTTGTTTGTCATTGTTGTTGTTGTTGTTGGCATATCATTTTTATAGTTAGAAATATTGTCTAAATGTTGTCAGATGAAACATTTTTATTTATATCATTTACTATATTTCTAAACTTATTTTTGTATCAACTCCTTTTTAATAGCCTTATTTATTTACATTAACTTTTATTTATATTCCTTGGACACTTTATATTTTATTTATTATGGATTCTTTCTCAAAAGTATTTTTAACATTTCTGGGCAGAACTCACTATTATGAAAGACTAGTTAGGGTTGCTATCTTCTATGTTAGTTCTCTGTTAACATAGTTATGCATAAACACTTTAGCACTAACCCCCATGTAGAAGACTAGAGAGGTGACTAGCTAAGGTTAAGAATGCTGGTTGCTCTTCCACAGGACCCTGGTTCAATTTCCAGCACCCACATGGCGGCTTACAGCTGTTTATAATTCCAGTTGCAGGAGATCTGATGTCCTTTTATGGCTTCTTCATGCTCTGCACACATGTGGTGCATACATACAGGCAAACAACCACACATAAAATAATTTTTACAATGCTACACAGAAGTAGAAAAGTTATTTTCTGTTTAGCTCAAACTGCTATATTCTTGATTTTATGGTTAAGCTCTCAGGGATGAAACCTCAGGTCAAAATAAATGCAACATGTATACATACATACACATATTCACTAAGATTTGAATATACTGAAAACAGAAGGTATTCATTATTTTTAATTATAGAGCACAAGACACAATTCTAAAATAGCAGGATTCTCCTTCACTGGGAGGCCTGGAATGTTGATTTGAGCCCTACTTGATCTGTGATATGGAACGCAAATTACGGCCCTCAATATCCAGATTCTCCCTGAGGATGTAACCCTTTTGCACTTTGCCCAAAGATTTCACATACTTTGAGCTGCTAATGGGACCTGGACCTCACACAGAGAGAAACAGACCAGGTATCAAGCCTGAGACAGGGAAAAGGTAGTGGTGATGTCATCAGACACTAACCACACGTGGAAGTCACGTTTCTACTCAGAATAAACACTACATCAATCTATAAGTAAAACCACCCATTCCCAATTTTCTAAAAATAATGGTGTTTATGGTGTCAAACGACTCATTGAATGTGTTAGAAATGGTTTCGAGGTTTTGGTGAGTGTTTCTTTCTCATATCTCCATGTTCTTTCTCAGTTTTCTTGAGCATCTTTGAACTAACTTCAGCCTTTTCCAGAATCTAACAACCTCCACTGAATCAGAGTTAAGCATGATTGCTTCAGTATTGAGTTAAGCTTCCTTTGGCCTTGTGTCCCTTTAAACTCTATTCATCTGTACAGTCCTGTTCTGCTCAGGATGGTTTATTATCCCATATTCTACTTGTGGTCAAGCTTCTGCCTGGATTTGCTGAGAGTTCACCGTTATCTCCTACTGGAGCTAGAGCCCTTCCTCGAAGACAAACCTTTGTTAAGTCCATCTGACTGTGACTCTGACCTCTGACCTCTGACCTGGCTCTCTTCCTGGACCTTGTCTCTACCTCACATCCCTCTCCATTACTAGAGGGAACATCCCCAACAAAACCAGATGAACCTGCTTGTACTGTTACTCTCCCCTTTAGACGTTCTTAGGAATCCTTGTGGGTCAGATCAGGTGGCATGTTTCCAAAATAGCGGGGTTCCTGTTCCCCGGATGATGTATGTACAGGGCTCTTCCAGAGAGGTTCTTGGATCTTGTGTCCTCGAATCATTTGTAAGGAAAGATACACTTCCAAGGAAGAAAGTGGTTGGAGAAAGAGAAAGATTACCAGCTCAATGGTTTTGCTGCTCTAGGACTGAGGTTATTATGTCATATGACACAGATTTGGGGCTTGTTTGTATGTATGGGCTTTCTGTCTCATTTGTATATCATGGGCTTTCTGAGAATACTCTGGTACTTTTAGTTCTACACATAATTTCATACTTCACATGTCTCATTTGTATCTTAAATCTCCACCCAGGGGTGTGGTTTTAGCATTATTATGAGTCATATGTTACTTTTGGACACTCTGGAGAGCCTCTCTGGCTTCCTGTGCCAATGGGATGAGCCAATGTTAGCTGACCTAGACAGAAGGACTTCAGTGTACGTTTTTTACCAATGTGATTTCTTATTGCTAATTTTGCTGACTTTGCTTTAAAAAATATTTTTACTAATTCTTTGAGAGCTTCATACATTGTTTTTTATCATATTCATCTATATCCATCACCTCTCAGTGCACCCAACCAACCGGTGCCCCAAAATGTGCTCTTTTTTTTCTTAATCTGTTGACTCCAGGCTATATTTTGATCATATTTACCCAGATCTGTTCCCTACCAATCTATATTCACCCAACTTTGTGTCATCAATATATTTTAATCCATTGAGTCCAGGATGGAGAGATGGCTCAGTGGTAAAAAGGACTAGTTCTTACAGAAGATCTGGATTTTCTCCCTAGCACATGGTTGCTTACAGGCATCTTTAACTAGTTCCAGGTCATCAGATGCCTGCTTCTGGCCTCTATGGTCACCAGGTATGCATGCACAGGTATACATGTAGATAAACCACACACATCAACACTCATTCGTAAACACACATGCACATATATCCACACACATAAAATAAAAAAGAACACCCATTGAATCCAATTAGTGTAGTCTATATATTCTTAAGTACATGGCCATCCACTGGAGCATATTATAGCTACCTGGGGCCACATCCTTAAAGAAAACTAACTTTCCCTCTCCTGATAGCTACCAGTTACCAATAATTCTTCAGAAAGAGCTGGGACTTCATGTGCTATGTCCTTCATGACCATGTGGAAGGGATGATGTGACATTGTTCTGCCCTTGGAACAGAGCCTGCAGGGTGTGGGCCTCCACAAGTATTGACAGTTGCTGGTTATGAGGTGTGTGTGTGTGTGTGTATTTTACTACATGTTCCTCCTTTGGGAAATAATCTCCCTGCCAACATTATTGGGGGAATGTCTTCTCTGCCAAGGTCAATGACTCCATGATAATCAGACACAGAACAAATTGGGAAGGTGAGGGTGTGTCTATGTCCTTAGCAAAAATACTGCAACCTTTAGGAGAGCCCTTAAGGCTGTGGGAAAGAACTCTGAAAACATGACTTCAAAAATATATAATTTCTCAGCTATTCAAAATATTATAATGCTATACGAATTATATGAGGGGCTTCACAGACCTAAAAGAACAAAAGCAGCTGCACTATAAGCCAGCTTGTCAAAAAGATACTAAGGAAGGAGATAAAAGAGATTTGGGGAGTGGAGATCACAGGGAAATCTTTCCCAGCTAAGTTTATTGTTTGTGCTTCAAAGGCAGGCAGATTCCTGAGTTCAAGGTCAGCCTGGAATAGAGCTTGTTTGGGCCCAGGTGTAGTGGTAATGGTTATCTCAGGACAGGATCCCACCCAGATAGCTTATTGTCTGTGCTTGCAAAGGTAGGCAGATCTCTGAATTCACTTCCAATATTAAACAAAAAAAGGGATTGATGTCTTTTTCTAAGAATCAGGGAGGCTAATTCATGGGATAATAAAAAGAGAATCTGGAATAAATGAATTGATATGTAAATAAAAGACTGAGCCTTAGTCTGTGAGAGCTGAGCTATCTGGATGAGCTGTCTGGAGATCTCCAGAGAAAATCGTTTCAAGCAGAACACAGGCCATCAACTTGTACCCCACAATTGACTTCGAGTCTTTTTTTTTCACCGCTCTCAACACCCCTTCTCTCAGGATCCCTCTTCAAGTTGGGGACAGTCCTTGGCATTCATGCCCACCTCCCCACTCCATGCTGGATTTGGTCTGGCTTGAGTTTGAGCATATCTTGTGCATACTGTCATAACCACTGTGAGCTTTCTGTTCAATTGTTCTGTTGTACACATAAAACAGCATTTCCGTGTAGTGATCCACCATCTCTGGCTCTTACAATATTTCTGTTCTATCTTCCACAATGACCCCTGAGCCTTGGGAGGAGAGAGTATGAGTTAGACGTCTTATTTAGGGCTGGGTACTTATTCTCTGAACCTTGATCCACTGTGGAACGCTGGGTTAGTCACCATCTGACATCATAGACTCTTCTCTGACGAGGACTGAGAGATGCACTAAGCTGTGGGTATAAGGATAAGTCAGTAAAGGTGAGTTAGCACCACACTGATGGTTTCCTCAACTGCACTGATGGTCCTTAATTTCTTGTCATCCCATTTACCAGTTCTTACTATTGCTTTCTTTGTCTATGCCTGTATCTTGAAGGGTTTCACCTGTTTTCCTCTCACTGTTTCAAATGTTCAGGTCTTATAGTCTTTGCTCATTTTAGATTAATTTTTATATAGGGTGGGAGATATAAATAGACTTTTATTCATCTACATGTGGATATCTAGTTTTTCCAGTACTGTTGGTTAAAGCAACTATCTTTTCTCCAATGTATATTAATATTTTTGTCAAAAATTAGGTTGCTATAACTGTCTGGTTTAGTGTCCTCTGTTCTATTTCATTAGTCTGCATGTCTTTTCTTTCTTTCTTTTTTTTTTTTTCAGTACATTGCTATTCCTGTTACTATGGTTTGGTAATATAATCTGAAGCTTGGTTTTGTGATTCCTCTAAATTTTCTGTTTCTTTCAAGGACTGATTCCATTATCTTGGCCCTTTGATGTTTGCATATGAATTTTGGGATTGTTTCTAGAAAAGAAAAATTGATGGAGGAGCTAGAGAGATTACTCAGTGAGCAAGAGGTCATGCTGCTGTTGTAGGAGACTGGAGTTTGGTTCCTCTTGATGGTCAACTGAACAGTATCTAGACTTGCTAGGGAAACACGATTCTGGACATGTCTATGAGGAACTATCTGAATTATGTTAATTGGGGTAGGCTTGCCTACATGTGGGCGGCATCTTCCACAGATGGTGTCCTAAGCTGTTTGAAGGGAGACACTATACTGAACACGAGCAATCTTCTTTTTCTGTGTCCTGACTGCAGACACACCGTGATGCAGCTTTCCCATGGTCCTGGAGAGTGGCAACATGCATATGCATTTACCTCAGATAGTGAGCCCACGACAGCCCCAAGTATGGATACCACCAAGGCACAACTTAGTGAACTGGTGAGCTTTATTGGGGTTACTTACATGAGTATGGGTGAGGGCTTACTTACAGGAACAGAAATGTGTAGAGGAATTTTAGTCTAGCAACATGGCTGCTCTGGCAAAGGATTACATCCAAAGACCTTCTAGGTCGATATGATCTGGTTGGAATGCAGAACACGCCCTGGATTACAGTAGGATCTGGCTGGAATATGGATATGTCCTTAGTGCATGCTTATAAATTTCCTGACAATGAAGGTAAGGTTACTTATAGAAGGAAGCAGCCATGTTTGAAAGTGACATCTAATTGATGGGGAAAATGACAAATCAGAGAAAGATTTGACAGAATAAGTCAGAGATACAACTCTCACTAGAACAGCCTAGGAAAGAGAAGTTACTTAAAAGCAGTCAGAGAGAAAAAGGAGGGTGGAGTGTATATGTGGTAGTTTTTTGGGGACAGTTTTACAGGGACAGGTTGCAGAGAAAACAAGCTAGACATAGGAAGACAGAACAAGCCAGACAATGAGAAGGAGCCAGAAGATTGGAACATATTTCGAAAGTTAGTATGAGGTCAAGCAGAGAAATTCAGTCAGAAGCTGAGAGAAGCTGAATTGAATCAGTCAGCTTGTAAGATTACATTGTATGGAGGCTAAAAGCTTCCAGGCCTAGGAAGAAATGCTCTGGGTTTAGCCCAAGCTGTGTATTTACACAGATAGGGTATAGCTTTCACCTCACCTCATCCCTTCATCTGAAGATATAAAAGTGGCATTTACAGAAATGACTCAAAGGCAGCTATATTACAAAGACCCATTCCAGAACAGTGACATCTCACAAAAGCTTAGAAACCTGGAGCACATTGCCTAACCTGTAAGCACTCAATAGATTGAGGAATGTCCTTTTCAAGTGACTCAGTTGGTCTAAGCCTTTTCCAGGCTCCTTGATTGTTTTCTGCTTCTTTCAGGTAACTTGTCTGGTCTCAGAGTGTTCTTTGCAGTGTGGCTTGTCTTAGAGCAATTCTCAGTAGCATTTATTGCTTATCCTAGCAGGGAAGAGCCTAGTGAATCTGGTCAGTTTCAGGGACTTCCTGAAGCTATTTTTTGAGTTGTTTACTTCTGTGCCTAAAGAGCTTCCCTTCAGGATTGGAATGTTTCAATCTTGGAAAAAACTGTTACATATCATTTCATAGTGACTTCTGGACCACATGGACTATTCCTGAAACTATGGCTCAAAATAAGTCCTTCCTTCTTTAAGCTGCTTTTATCAGGACTTTTTTTGGAGCAGGTAATTTATGCTAATTCTGTCCTCATCTGCCTGTTTGTCCCTACTCCAGAGTTGTGCCTCTAACACATCCTGCTGTCCTTCTCCCTGCAATTTCAAGCTCTTTCATTCAGCCTGAACTGTCCAAATCCCACCTATTCTTCATTGTGCAAACTAATTTTTTCCTTTTACTTAGATTTTTTTTCTTTCAGACAGAATATTTTTATGTAGCCATGGCTGGCCTGCTACTCACTATGTACCTTAAAGTAATAGGAATTCTCCTACCTCAGCCTCTCAAGAGTGAGACTCAGAAAATCTTTTTTTTTTTTTCCAAAAACTCATTTTGTATTCCTCTCTTAACCAGAATTAATGTCTTTTCCTTTCATTTAAGTTTTTTATAAATTTTATTTAGTGTGTATATATGTGTGTGGGGTGTGGGTGCATGCATGTGAGTGTGTGTTTGTGTGTGTGTGAGAAAACATATTCATGCAATGATGGTCCATGTGTGGAGAACAGAGGACAACTTTGTGCTGCTGGGGATTCTGTCCTTTAAGCAGGTTCTGAGGACTGCGTTCCGATGGCAGGATCAGCAGGAATCTCACAAGCGCTCTTACCTGCTCAGTCATCTCTCTCACTTTTTTATCTCACAGGGTCTTAGGGTTTTATTGCTGCAAAGGGGACACAAGGCAACTTTATAAGGGTCAACATTTAATTGGAGCCGGCTCATTTTCAGGTTTAATCTCTTATCATCACGTCAGGAATCATAGCAATGACCAGGCAGACATGGTGCTGGAGAAGGAGTTGAGAGCTCTGCATCTTGACTGTGGCCAGGAGAGACTGTCCTCCACAGGCTCGACAAGAGAAGGCTCTCTTCTATCCTGGGGGGAGCTTGAGCACTAGGAATTCTCAAAGCCCACCCCACAGTGACATATTTCCTCTAAAAGCCACACTATTCTAACAAGGACACACCTCCTAATAGTGTCACTTCCTGTGGGCCAAGCATTCAAACACATGAGTCTATAGGGTCAAACCTATTCAAACCACTACACATAGTCAGCCTACAGTATGAGCTGCTTTTTCTAAGAGTTCCTGCTTGTGCATTTAACTTTTATGTGTAAGAGTCTGGATCATTTGGTGGGCAAACAGAAACAAGTGCAGTGTTAGCTAAGTGAGAACTTACAGAAGAGCTGTTTAGTTTGTAGCTGGGAAAGCTAGAAAAACAAACTTTAAAATGTAGAATGAAATTATTTTTCGTAATGCCCCAAATCTCTTCTCCCTTGCTCCTATACTCTTGGTCATGAGCCTTTCAATATTCACTCATCACTTGACTTCGGTCTTAGTCACATGACTTCCTTCAGTCAGTATAAGTACGATATAGGCTTAACAGGTGCATGGCCCCACATTACCTCACTCAGGATGATATTTTCTAGTTCTGTCTATTTGCCTGAAAATTTTATGATGTCATTGTTTCTAATATTGACTAATATTCTATTGTATAAATGTACATTTCTTTATCCATTTCTTGGTTGAGGGATGTGAAGGTTGTTTCCAGTTTCTGGCTATTACAAATCAAGGTTCTGTGAACACAGTTGAGTAATGTCCTTCCTTGTGGCATGTTGGAGTGTCTTTTGGAAATAAGAGTAGTATAGCTGGCTCTTGGGATAGAACTATTCCCAATTTCTCGAGATACTGAAAAATTGCCTTTCCAAAGTGGTTGTACAAGTCTACACTCCCATGAGCGATGGAGGAGTGTTCCTTTGCTCCACACCCTCGACAGCATGAGCTGATGATTCAGTTTTTGATCTTAGCCATCTTGATGGGTGTAAGATGAAACGTTGAGTCATTTTAATTTGCATTTCCCTGAAAATTAAGGATGTTGAACATTTCTTCAATTGTTTCTCAGCCATTAAAGAGTCCTCTGTCAAGAATTCTCTGTTTAGTTCTGTACCCCATTTTTTTTAATTGGCTTATTTGGTTTGTTGATGTCTAATTTTTTGAGTTCTTTATATATTTTGGATATCAGCCATCTGTTGGATGTAGGTGTAGGACCCCGAAGGGCTGCCATGCCCTGGCTGAGGCTTTCTGTGTGCTGCTGTCTGCAAAGTACTTTTCCACAGCGATGGTAACAACTAAGCATTCTGCAGAAGAACATCCTGTTGTAGGTGTGATGCCCCGGGCAGGGACTTTCCACTTGTTGGAGAGTTGCCCCCCAGTTGAGTTCCTGTTTGTTTTTTCCCTCCCCGGTTTGGTGTATATATTGAACCTGCTCAGTAAAAGCTTCGGCATTCTCCTTTGACGAATGAGCCGAGTTGTGTCTTCTTTAATCCCCCAGGACTACACCCAGGCTCCATACCGTGGTAGCGTGGGCGCCTCATGTAGGGTTGGTAAAGATCTTTTCCCAATCTGTAGGTTGCCGTTTTGTGCTATTGACAGTCTCCTTTGCCTGACAGAAGCTTTTCAATTTCACGAGGTCTCAGAAACGGCCACCTCCTGTAACCAGGCAAGACTTCCAGTGGAAGGATGGGGACACCAACCTAACCACAAAACTTTTAACTCACAAATTTTCCTGTCTAGATGTGCAGGAATAAAGAGTGAGCAGAAATTGAGGGAATGGCCAACCAATAACTGGCCCAACTTGAGACCCAACCCATGAGAAAGAACTCACCCCAACAAAATGGTATTCTACTATACTTGCAGATGGGAGCATAGCATAACTGTCATCTGAAAGGCTTTAGCCAGCAGCTAATGGAAACAGAGCAGAGACCCACAGCCAACATAAGGTGGAGCTCAGGGAATCTTGTGTGTGGAGGGGAAGATTCAAGGAACCAGAGAGAAACCTGAAGAATCAACTGACTGGGGCCCATAGGTGAAGCTGCTATCAGGATGCAATTAATTTAATGTAATTAAATTAATGTAAATTAAATTAATTTATGTAACTGCCCCCTTCAAGTACGACAATGTGTGAGGCATTTTGCAACTGTCAGAGAATGTGAGTATTCTGGTCATGAAATCTGGCAAAGACTGTTTTGTTTTTAAATTCTAAAATACCCTCTTTTATGTAATGGAAAATAAGTTAAATTAATGTAAATTAATTAATCAAAAAGATGTGTGTGAAAATAGTCTGGAGTTTTTGAGATTCTGTCATTGCCATTGAGAAACCTTGCCCAGGATAGCTCACTAGTACAGGAGAGGACAAAGAAATCATGCAGTAAGCCTAAAGTATCCACCCAACCTAAGCAAGGCGCAACACCAGGTTCCCAGCAGCTTAGAAGAGAGGGTTGTTGGAGTGGGCCACTGCACTGAGGATGTTTGCCATAACAAGAAGCCAGCAGATGTGAGTGGGACTGGCCCCCATTCACAGCCAGGTCTTCCATAGGTTTCTATGGTGAGGAAGGGGATTGTTTTCTTTTTTTCTTCTGCTCCTTGCCTCATGATTCCCCTTAAATTTTAAGAGGCATAAGATTCCCACACGGCACACTCCCTGATTTTGGAAACTAGTGGAACATCGCTCTATGACTACGTTTATCAGGACTAGGACGATAAGCTTCCGGAGGGTCAGGTATGTATTATATGTATCTCTTCATGCACTCACTGCTGCTCCACTGCTAGGCTCTTGGGTAATTATTTGAATTCTTTTTGTAGCTATTAATCTTCTTATTTGGGATTGTACTTAGAGTGCATAAGTTGGCATTTCTACAGGGCTCAGGGGATGCTGCTCTTGCTGCTGATAAAATTTTACTAAAATAAACAATACTCATGCATATGTGTGTGAGGTGTGTGTGTGTGAGAGGAGATGAGGAGAGAGAGAGAGAGAGAGAGAGAGAGAGAGAGTTCATATGTTGACACACATATAATTACCAATTTATAAAGCAGCATGATTTTCTGATTGTTAGTCGGATATAATTCAGAAGCAGGATATTTTAGAATTAAAAACAAAAATGATTTTCTCCAGATTTCATGACCAGGATACTCACATACTCTGACAGTTGCAAAATGTTCCACGCTTTGTCGCACTTGAAGGGGCATGCTCCAAGTTCTGGCCTTGTACTTGAGAACCTTCCCTTGGGGATACAACCAAAGTTTCCACTTTGTCTGGAGAGGCAATGGCCTGTTCTCTTCTCAGAGCTAACCGCTGTGGGACCCAGGTCAACATGGCCAACCTTCCCTGTTTGTGCAGCTGGATGTTGGTAATAATGATACCCAACTACCTCACCAGGCTATTCAGAGGTTCAACAATCACATTGTGGTATGTTTTTCTTCTTCATGAAACAAGGGCAGGAGGGAAAATCCCTTTGGTATAAAAGCCCAGACATACACAGAAAATCCCCTCCGGTCACTCCCAACCATCCTTTAAACTACCTAGCATCAGTCACTTGTGTTTTGCCTCCAGCTATAGGAAACCACAATAACAGTCTTGAGAGCCCCTCCCTACTGATGGCTTAGAGAAAGACACACATGTTTGTCTTAGGCGTCTATTGCTGTGACAGAACGCCATGCCCAAACATAACTTAGGCAGAAAAAGGTTTATTTCATTTTACAGCTTATAGTCCATCATCCAGGAAGTCATAGCAGGAACCTGGAGTCAGAGGGATGCAGAGGTCATGGAGGGGTGCTGCTTACTGCTTTGCTCTTTGTGGATTGCTCAATCTGCTTTCTTATACCAAGGAATGGCACCACCCACAGTAAGTCTGGACCTCCTCCACTGATCATAAATCACTGCAGACTTCCCTACAGGTAGCTCTTATGAGGACATTTCTCAACTGAGAATTCTTCCTCCCAAAAGACTCTAACTGTGGCGAGTTGGCATGATTTCCAAAGGAAAACTGTCCACCTCCTTCCCAGAGAGAAGGATAGGACTTGCACTTATCAATTCCTTCAGAATCTTTTTTTATACCTGCACTCTTGGGGACCCCCCAACCCCAACCCAAAAAAAATTTTAAAAATCAAAAAATTTTTCCTTTTTTAGATGTTGCGGAAAAAAGATGAGCAGAAATTGGGGAAGGGCCCAAACCCCCAAAAAAGGGCCCCAAATTGGGGCCCCCAACCCCCCAGAAAAAAATCCCCCCAAAAAAAATTTGGGTTTTTACTATACTTGAAAATGGGAGCATAGCAAAAAAGGGATCGAAAGGTTTTTGCCAGCAGCTAAGGGGAAAAAGAGCAGGGGGCCAACGCAACAAAAAGGTTTTGGAGCTCAGGGAATCTTTTTGTGTGGGGGGAAGATTCAAAAAACCCGAGAGAAATGAAAAAATAAAAAGGGGCGGGGGCCCCAAAAGGGTTTGGGAAATGCTATCAGGATGAAAATTTAAATTTTTAAAGTAATTAAAAAAATGAAAAATTAAAATTTAAATTTTAAAATAACTCCCCCCCTTTAAGTAGACAATGTGGGGGGGCTTTTTGAACTGTCAGAGAATGTGGTTTTTTTGGGCATAAAAACTGGAAAAAATGTTTTTTTTTTTAAAATTTTAAAATACCTCTTTTATGTAATGGAAAAAAATTTTTAAAATTTAAAGAAAATTTTAAATTTAAAAAAAAAGTGGGGTAAAAATTTTCTGGAGTTTTTGAGTTTTTGTCATTCCCCTTGAAAAAATTTTTCCCCGGGTAGTTTTATAGTACGGGAAAAAGGAAAAAGAAATCTGCTTTTTAACCCCAAAAATATCCCCCCAAACCCCAAGCAAGGCGAAAAACCCCGGTTTCCCCCGCAGCTTAAAAGGGGGAGGGTTTTTTGGGTGGGCCACTCCCAAAGGGTGTTTCCCCAAAAACAAAAAGGGCCCAAAGTGAGTGGCGACGGGCCCCCTTTTTACAGCCAGGCCCCTTCCCCTAGGTTTCTATGGTGGGGAAGGGGTTTGTTTTTTCTTTTCTTTGCTCCTTCCCCCATGTTCCCCTTTAAAATTTTTTTAAAAGGCAAAAAATTTTTCCCCCGCGAAAAATCCCTGTTTTTGGGGGAAAAAATAGTGGAACATCGCTCAAAAACTGTTTATCAGGCCCAGGGATAAGCTTCCGGAGGGTAGGTATGTATTATATGTATTTTCCCCTGAAAACATGCTGCCCCCCTCCCCAGGTCGGGTTTTTTTTTTGAATTTTTTTTTTGGGGGGTTTAATTTTTTGGGTTTTTGGGGGGTTGGGGGTTTGGTGAAAAATTTTTAAAAATTTTAAAAAACTGGGGGAAAGTGTTTGGGGGGGGGTTTTTCAAAAAAAAAAAAGAAGGTGGAGGGTTTTGTTGAAAAAATTAAAAAAAGCGGAATGAGAGAGGGAAAAGGGGAAAAGGTTTTTAGTTAAAAAAAAAATTTTTTTAAAATTTTTAAAGGCCCCATATTTTCCCCGCCCCCTTTGTGGGGTTAAAATTTTTCCCCGGGGCCCCGGAAAATTTTTGGGGGTTTAAAAAAAAAAATATTTTTTTCCGTTTTTTTGGCCCCAAAAGGTTTTTGACAGTTTTAAAATGTTTTCCCCCTTTTTTTGCACTTGGGGGGGATGTTTTTGGGAAAATTAGGAAAACCCCCCTTTTAAAACCCCCCCCCAATTAAAACCCTTTTTAACAACCTTTTTTTTAATTTTCAAAATTTTAAAAAGGCCCCAAATTTGGAAAACCCTTTTTGTTTTGTGGGGGTGTTGGTAAAAAACCCCCCCAAAAACCCCCCCCCCCCTTTCCCCAAATTCCCCCAAAAAAAAAATTTTTGGGGGATTGAAATTTTCCCATGAAAAAAGGGGGGAAAAAAATCTTTGGTTTAAAACCCCCAAAATACCCCCAAAAAACCCCCGGGTTAAAATCCACCTTTTTTAAATAGCATATATTTTTTTGCCCCCCCCCCCTTAAAAACCCAATAAAAAATTTTCCCCCAAAACCCCTTAAAAAAAACCCTTTAAAAAAAAAACATTTTTCTTACCCCCCCTTTTTTTACCAAAACCCCCAACTTTCCCCCTTTTCCAAAAAAGGGTTTTTTTTAATTTTACCCCTTAAAATTTTCCCCTTTAAATTTTCCCCCGGAAAAAGGACAAAATTAAGCCCAATTTGATCCCCTTCCCCCCCCTTTTTTCCCAATTTTTAAACCCCCCCCCCAAAAACCCCCCCCCCCAATTTTTACCTCCCCCAGAAAAAAACCCCCTCCCCCCCCCGGACCCCCCTTAAAATTTAGGACATTTTCCCCCCCCCCCTGAGAATTCTTTCCCCAAAAAAAATTTTTAAATGTGGGGAGGGAAAAGTTTTTTCCCAAAGGGGGAAAAAAATGCCCCCCCTCCTTCCAGAGGAAGGATGGGGGAAATTTGGCCCTTATCAATTTTCAGATTTTTTTTATACCCGAAAATTGCCCCCAAAACCAAAAAAGGGGTTTGAGACCGGAAAATTGGGGTTAAAAGGAAAAAGTGGTGGTTTTTTGGGGCCCTTTTTAATTTCTTGGGGGGGGGTCTCTCTCTGCTCGGGGCCCAAAATAATTTTTTAAAAAATTTTTTTTTTAGTAAAAATTTTTTTTTTTAAAAAGGGTTTTAACTAGACGTGAAAAGGTTGTTCATTTGGTTTAAAGGGAGTCTGGGTTTTTTTAAAATGGAAAATTTTTTTACTGTGTTTTGGCTTTACAAAAATTTTTTTCCTTTTTTGGGCCAAAAAAGGGGTACCCGAAAAGAGAAGGGCAGAAAAGGGGGGGAAATTTTTCGGTTTTTGGGTTTTTGGGGTCCACCCGTAAATGTTTGGGAAACCCCTTTTTGGGGGTAGTGGCCCATGCAAAAATGGAATGAGGGGAAAAACCCCGCTCAATTGTTTTTCCCAAAATTAAAAGGGGAAAAAGTGTGTTTAGTGCCCCGGCCTTTTTTTGGGAAACTAAAATTTTGGGGGGAAGGGGAAAGGGTTCCCCCGCAATTTTTTTTCAGAATTTTTCTCGGTTATTTCCCCCAAAAAGTTTTTTTTTAAATTTTTTTTTTATGTGGGAAAGAAAAATTTTATTGGTGTTGCCCCATGAGGGGGTTTTCCCCCTACAGGGGGGCCCAAAATTTGGGGCTTAGGGTTTTTTTTTCCCCTTTTTTGTTTTTTTTTCAAAACCAGGCCTCTGGTGAGTACACCCCCTTTTAAAACCCCCACCCATCCCCCACCTTTTCATTGAAAAATTTCCTAGGATGAAAAATTTTTATATTTCCCCTCCCCCCAAATTTAAACCCCGTTTTTTTCCCTTTTTTGGGGTTTATTTGAAAAATTTTTTAGCAAGAAGAAAAAACCAAACCCCCCTGTTTTAAAAGATGGGAATTTTTAAAAAAATTTTTGGTTTCTGATGCTAAGCTTTCAAGTTTCCCTTTTGTATAGAAAAACTTGGAAAGGCCCCCCCAATTCCCCAAAATTTTTTCTCAGACAAAAGTTGGTTATGGTTGTTTTTTGGATTTCCTTTGTTCCAAAATTTATCTCCTTTATTGAAAAAAGGGCCTCTATGGTTTTTTTGGGTTTTCCTCACAATATTTTAAAAAAATTTAAAAGGAAAATTAGAGATTTGGGTTTTGAGAGAAGGGGAGCCCCCGGTTGAGGTGTGCTTTTTAAATAACACTTTTCCCCAATAGGTTTTCCCTTTTTGGGGGGAAAAAAAAAAGGGAAATTTTACCCGGGGGGTTTTTCGGAAAAGAATGAGGGGTTTTTGAAAAAAATTTTGGGACCCCAAAAAAACCCGATGTAAATTCTGATTTTTTTTTTAAGGGGTAAACCCCCCAACCCCTTTGTTTTTTCCCCCAAAGGGGGTTTTTCCCCCCCAAAAAAAAAAGATTAAATTTTTTAAAATTGGGGTTTTTTTTTTGTTAAATTGGGGATATATGCAATGAGGGGCCATTTTTTTCCCCCCTTTGTTTTTTTTTCCCCGTTTAGCCTTTTTAAAAAAGATCCAGGAATTCTTTGGTTTTGTGTAAAAGGGTGAGCAGAGAAACCAAAAAATATAATTTCCCCACCCTTTCTCTGTTTTTTTAAAAGGGGGTAAAATTTTTTAAACTCTGCGGGGGGACAGGTTTGGGTTTTGTCCCCCAAAATTTTTTTGGGGTTTTAAAAAATGAAGGGGTAAGATGAAAAAAAAAATTAGGAAGACAAATATGGTTTTAGAAAAGATTAAATACAGAATAAACGGCCCAAAAATTAAAAAACGGGGCGGATGGCCCCCTTTTGGGGGGTTTCCCCCGTAACCCCTTCCCGGGAAAACCCCAAAGAAATTTTAATTTAAGGGATTTTTTTTGGGGCCCCCAAAAAGTGATTCATTCTCTGAAGTCAAAAATTTTTTTTATTAAAACCCAAAAAAACCCCAAAAACCCCCAAAAAAAGGGGGCCCTTTCCCCCAAAAAAACCCCCCGGGGCCCAAAATGGTTAAAAAAATTTTAGGGGAAAAAGGGGTTTAAAAAGTTTTTAAAATTTAAAAAAATTTTAAATTAAATATTAGGGAAACAAAACCCTTTTTAATTTCCCCAAAAAAAAATTTAAAAACCCCTTTTTAAAATAAAAATTTTTATAAATCAAAAAAGTTTTGGAGATAAAAACATTTATTAAAACAATTTTGGGTTTTATTTTTAAAAATTTGGGGTTTTTGGGGGTTTGGGAACCCCCCTTTTAACCCCTTGGTTTTTGGAAAAGGGAAAAGGGGAAATTAGATTCTTTTGGGGGCCCCGATTTGGCCCCTATAGATGTTGGAAAAAGGGGCCGGCTACCTTTAAAAATTTTTCTTCCCCAAAAAAAAAAAAAAAAACCCCAACCCCAAAAAAAAAAACCCACCAAAAATAAAAATAAAAAAATTTTGTTTTTTTTTTCCCCCCAAAATTTTTTCCCCCTTTAAGAAGGTTGTTTTTTGCACCCCGGGGGTGGGGGTGGGTTTTAAGTCCCCCAATTTTTTAAATTTTATTATCTTTGCATGCCAGGAGTGTAAAACTTAAGAAACCAAAAAAAATTTTCCCCTTTTACCCCTTTTAGGTTGCGAAGGGGAAACGGGGAAAAATTAAATTTGTTTCTTTCACTAGCTTTTAAAAAAAGGGAAAAAAAAAATAAAATTTTAAAAAACCCCAACCCCCCGTAACAAAAAACCCCTTTAAAAAATTTTTGAAAAACTTTTAACGGGGGAGGGGTTGGGAAAAACGGGGGAATGAACCCAAAAAAAGATGGTTTTTAAATTTTTTTTTGGGGGGATTCAAAATTAGAAAATTTTCCCCCAAAAAAATTTTTAAAATGGTGAAGTTTTCAAAAAGGGGATGGGTTTTTGTTACTGAAACCAAAAACCCCCCCAAAAATGGAAAGGAAAAATTTAAAAAAACTGTTTTCGGGGGTAGGTGGCCCCCCTTTAAACAGCACATTTTTAAAGGTTGGTTTTTGGGGAAATTGATACAAAAAAAACCCACCCCCTCCCCCGGGAAAGGGGGGGGTCTTAATTAAAAGAAAGGGCCCCCTTTGGTTGGGTTTTAGGAAATCTTTTTGGGGCCAAATTTTTTTTTTTTTTTTTTTTGGGTTAAAAATTTTTTAGATGTCTAACCAAAGGGGTTTTGGGGCCCCAAAAAGGGGCCCGGGTTTTTTGAAAATGAAAAGAAAGCAAATTTGGGAAGCTTGGGGGGAAAAAACCCCGGAACCCTTTTTTTTCTCTAGGGTTTTTCAGTTTGTCCCCAGGGCCCCCCCGGGCCCCTTTTCTTTTTTTAAGGTTTCCCTTTTAAAAAACAAAAAACCCCCCCCCTAAAAAAAAAAAAAAGGTAAAAAATTCCCCTTTCCGGTTTAAAACTGTCCCCGTTTGAAAAGGGGCGGGGGGAAAAAAAGGGGGAAAATTGGGGGGAACAGAAAAGGGGGAAAAGGGGTTTTTTCCGGTTAAAACCCCCCCCCACCCCCGGGGTTTTCACCCCCAGTTCTGGGGAAAACGGGGTTTTTCAAAAAACCCCCAGGGGCACCGGGGGCCCCGGGGCCCCCCCAAAAAAACAACAGGCAAAACCCCCCATACACAAAATTTTTAAAAAAAATTTAAAAGGATTAAAAACCCCCCAAAAATTTTGGGGGAACCCCCTTTTCCCCTTGTGTTTGGGGGTTTTTTATTTTTTAACCCCTTTTTAACGGGATTTCACTGTTTTTGGGGTTTGGGCCCGGGGGTCCCTTCCAGAGATCTGGTCCCCCTTAACCTTTCCCGAGATTCCCCCGCCCCCCCCCCTGGGGTTTTTGGGGTTTTCCCCCCCGTATCCCGGTGATCTTTTAAATTTTTTTGAAAAGGGGGTTCCCGTTTAAAATGAAAAAGGATAAATTTAAAAAAATAACGATGGCCGGGATACCCCATAAAACCCCAATGGGGATGGTTTTAAATTTTTCCGTATATAGGTTTAAAAACCCCAACTTTTTGGGGTTTTGGGGGGTCCCTTGATCAGTTGGGGGCTGCAGATGGCAAGAGGGGTGTCCCTAATGTCCCCGGGCCCCTTTCAAAAAGGGATTATGAATTTGCTCACACAGAAAAGTTGAAAAAAAAGTTATTGGAAAAATTTTCTTGCCTGTCGGGGTGGGGAAAAAACCCCAAAAAAATTGGGGTTTTTTTTTCCCCAATGAACTTTGAGGCTTTTGGGGGAAAATTCTTTTTCACCCCAGCTTGAGCCCGGTTTTGGGGCAAAGGGAATTTTTTCAACCCGGGGGAAAAATTAAAAAAATTTTTTAAAAAACCCCTATCCGGGGCCCCCCAGGGGGGGGGAAAAAAACACAGCCCCGCAGATTTTCCGCCACCAAAAAAAAACCTGTCCTGGCCATGGCCCCCGGTGGGGGCCTAACCCCACTCCCCCCCACCCATAGGAAGTCCAAAAGCTAAGTTTTTTCTCCCCTGGAGGAACATTTCAACAAGGTGGCAACCCCCGATCCTTAAATTTTTTTTTTATGTAGGAAAATTTCCCCCAAAAATTTTTTTTGGGTTTTTTTTTCCTTTTCCCTTTTTGGGGGATGAAAATGTGTTCCCCAAAATGTTTTTGGGTTGTTTTTTTTTTTTTTTTTCAATTTTGAAGAAAATTTAAATGTAAAATTTCATCTAAAAACCTCTGGTAGAAATTTCCCGGGGGAAAAAAAAATTAATTTCCCCTTCCAATCATCATGATCTGAGGTCATATAAAAATTCCCCCACCAGCTATAAAAAGTCCCCCCTTTTCCCTCTTACGGGTTTTCCCCCCCCCCCAAAATTCCTTTTTAGGAATTGGGAATGTGAGTTAAAAAAATGTCTTTTAAAGGAGAAAAATTTTTGTTTCAAAATGACATTATCTAAGTCTTTGTGGCCCCTTCTGAACTTCCCCTCATTAGAACCCCTGATTAACCTGTTAAAATAAAAAAAAAAATAAAATTTTTTTTCTTGTTAGTATTTAAAAGGAACCCCTGAGTGTACTGTAGCCCCGGGGGTTACCCCTAGCTTCAGGCGTTTTTCCCTTTTCCCCCGCACACAAAAAAAAAAAAAAAAAAAAAAAAATAAGTAAGCAGGGTTATTGATTTGGCCCCCACAGTTTTATTGTAATTTAAGTTACCCCGGATAGGTACTAAAAAGGTAGCTAGTAGCAATTGAAAAAAATTTTTTTTTAAACCCAAGCCGAGAGCGATAAGAAAAAAAGAGTTAAAAAAAGTAAAAATTTTCCACCGATTGAAATTTTCGAAAAAGGAGGTGGGGCTGTCTCCGGGAAAAGGGGTTCCCCAAACCAGGGGGCCCCTTTTTAGAATTCCCCTGAGTGGGGGGGGAGAAAATAGGGGTCTTCTTTAACCATCCCCTAATTCCTCTCAGACCCCCAAAGGGGTTTCTGGGGCCCCCCCTAAGAAAGCCCAATCTAGCCCGGACAGTTTAAAGGGTCGGTTAATTTTGGAGGGCTTTTTTTGCTTTTCCTGTTATGAACTTTCCTGAAAAAATTTTTTTCCAAAAAAAAGAGCCCCCGGGGGGAAAGTCATCCGGTAAAAAGGGTGTGGAAAAAAACTACTCCCCTGGTGGTCAGAAAGAAAAAACGGGGCAGATAGAAAGGGGAGGAGAAAAGGAGGGGGGAGAGGGAGAAAAGGAAAAAGGGGGGAAAAGAGGGGAGGGAGAGAGAAAAGGAGGGAGGGAGGGGAGGGGGAAAAAGGGGGGAGGGGAGGGAGAGGGAGGGGGAGAGGGAGGGGGAGAGGGAGGGAGAGGGAGGGGGGAGGAGGGGGAGGGAGAGGGAGAGGGAGAGGGGGGAGAGGGGAGGGAGAGGGAGAGGGGGGGGGAGGGGAGGGGAGAAGGAGAGGGAGGGGAGGGGAGAGGGGGGAGGGAGAGGGAGAGGGAGGGGAGAGGGAGAGGGGGGGGGGGGGGGAGGGGGAGGGGAGGGGAGGGGGAAAAAGGGGGAGGGAGAGGGAGGGGAGGGGGAAAAAGGGGAGGGGAGGGGGAGGGAGAGGGAGAGGGAGGGGAGAGGGGGGGGGGGGAGGGAGAGGGGGGGGGGAGGGGGAGGGGAGGGGAGAGGGAGGGGGGGGGGGGAGGGGGGGGGAGGAAGGCAGTCAGAAAACCCAAAAATTTTTTCAAGAACACCCACAGTAACCTAAAATTTCCCCCTTTAAAAAACCCCCCTTTAAAAATTTTAAACCCCTTTCAAAGGGGCCCCCAAATGAGGACAAAGTCTTCAAACATCAAAATCGGGGGGTTTTTAAAACCAAAAATTACGGGTTCTAAAAATTTTTTTTTTTCGGCCCCCCCCTAATATTTTGAATCTGGTCCAGCATTTAAAAAAATCGCACCATTAAGGAAGGCAGAGGGTGTCCCTGAAAACATGGATCTGTGGCCTGGAGGACACTCATGTCAAGGCCCCACAGTATGGTCTCCAGAGTTCATGTCCGTCTTGGGGCATGGCCTCCTGGTGCTCTCCAAATGAAAAAAACTGCCCGGGGTTCAACGCTCTTTCCCCCATGGTCCTCTCTAGCTTGGCTGGCCCGGGACAAGGGGACTTTGGATAGTGCCTTATGTTAAGGTTCTTTGAAATTACTCCAGAGAAATTTTTCTAATTTCTTTCTGGATCTTTGTCTTGTGAGTTCCAAGTGTAGGAAAACACTGCTTCCTATATGAGGCCTTCCCCATTAGGAACCCCGGAGCTCTGCCCATGCACAAAATGCTGGGAATCAGGCAGAGGGCATCACAGAGCTCAGCACCCTGGCTCAGTTTTGGCCGTCTGAGCCATGGACCACACATATTTTTCTTCTATAAAAAAATAACCTTTTTGTAAACCTTTTTAAATAATATTTTTAATTCTTTTCATTTTGTTTCATTATTAATTTTAAACTATTTCTTATTTTATTTTTTATTAAATAGAAATGCAATTTTTTATAGACAGACAGCTAATGCATATGAAAAGATCTTGATGAAAAGCAATACCCCACTCCAAGGGTTAACAGTTCCCACTGCTGATGGGGTCTTTTAGAAAACCACCAAAACCTTGATTAATATATCATTTTTTTTAAATCTCCACCTGTAGATAACATCGTTAATCTTTCAGTTAAAAAGATTTAGTATTTAAACGTTTTAAACTTTAACAGTTACTTTTTCAAGTTTTTCTATCTACTTTGGATAATGTGCTTTTCTTCTACCTACACACTGAGCCCAATAAGGCTGAGATTTGTCGGACAGAATTTTAACATTAAAAAAAAAAAAAAAAAAACAATCCGTTCTGTTGAGTGCTGCGTCAAGGTCCAAGTTAGGAAGTTGGAACCTAACTCATCAGCCATTTTGGCAAACCTCAAACTGCGGGTAATGAACATTTCAAAATAAATTTAATGTTTTTGTTTCGTTTTAAAAGATGGTTTGAATGTATTTCTCAAAGTTTATGTTTTTAAAAAATAGCCTTAACTTTGTAAAGTTAATGTTATTTTTGGAAGGAATTACGATTTGGTTGGGGTTGAGGCTGCATTGTCCATGTAGTGATTTCATTGAAGATAAGGATCCGTTTCTGTGCTTGCAGAATTCATTATGGGATGCCTCAAAACAAGATTTAGCAAAATGACCAAAATCAGTGCACTTGAACTTACTGAGCCCCAGAGATTATACGAAAATCAACTTATTTCCTTTTAAGTTAACCCTTCGTGGGTACTTTGTTAAGTTTCAAAATAATTTTATGTTTGCAGACACAGTCTTTTCAACTGCAATTAATGGAAAAAACAGACTACAGTTGTGAATGCCCTATTTTTATTGAGGTTGCGGTCAAGGGCCCGGAAAGGTGCTACAGTTTCCCTTATCTGTTCTTTCCATATTTTTTTAAATAGGATTTTCCTTTCTTCAGCCGATTTATAAGTGGGGTTTGGGGTTTCACGTTACTCTTTTTTTCCCCTCTTAATAATTTCACGAAAGAAGTTTGGCCAAGAAAAAGCCCACCATGGGGGGGGTTTTGCGCATTGAGGGGCCAAGGAACCAAGTGGAAGCCATTTTTAAAACACTCCTCCTGTTTGGGCAAGGCAATCCCAACAAATCCTTGCCCATGGCATTGAGTGGTTGGTGGGTGATCATTTTCTGTAACTCCTTCTGCTGGCATCACCAGGGCCCCAAGTGCCTGGAAGGTTGGGAAAAGATTGACCTGGGGGCAAGGAATCCACACTCTTTCTTATTGGGTTACTTTTAGAGGGATGAAAAATCCTTTCCAGCTGAGCGCTCTTTTTTGCTATCACTAGGGGTTTAAGTCATTACTTTCTGCAAGCTGCTCGGGGGCTTCATCAGCAAATGGTCAGGATTTTAACCCAATCAAAACTTTTGTTGGGCCCAGACGAAAAAGACATAAATAGAATGGCTTTGAAAACCAGAAAAACTGTGTCTCATTCATTAGTCTTCTCACCAATAAGTTTCATTGATATAGGGATTTCTTTTAAACACTCACATACATGCACCCACACATGCACGCACGCACGCAACCCAGCAAGCGCAAACGCAAGCCACTTCGAGGGGGGTCTTCATAACCCGAGACAGAAAAGCAATGGCTGTTTCCATTCTTACCTCCTTTGGGTTTTATTTTCCCGGATTTGTTTTTGTTTGAAGTTCCTTTGTAGGTTAAGTGTCAAATCAAGTGAAAAATTGCTTTCTCTTAAATAAATTTGAAAAAAAAAAAAAAATCCCCAAATTTATGTTGAAGTAAATGAGACATTTCTCTCAAAAACCCCGGGGGGTTCCAAGGCTTGATTTTGTCTAAATGTCATCCTAAATAACCAAGGCCGTGACGGGGTGAAATACTGTGAATCCCTTTGAGAACAAGCTATGCACTGTTCCTGCTCTGAGCCATTCTCTGACGCCGTGGGCTGGAAAGTTAGTTACATAGAAACACAGTACCACGCAAGTAGCATAGCTGTTTAATGCCTGTCCCGGCTTTTATTTATTTTTAGGCATTCAGTAAATGTGGGTCAAACATATACGTAACATGCGATATGGACATGTATGAGTGGGAATTGAAGACACATGGCATGAAGTCAATTGGACATACATGTATCCCGTCATCATGGCCACCTTAAGCTTGTCAGGCACACACAAGGAGGAGACAAACAGTGAAGTCAATGTACTCGTACTCTGACCGTAGTTATGAGACATTTGCCATGTAGGAACTGACAAAACTGGAAATAGCCTAAGTGTTATGTTTTCATGATCATAGAAATTAATTACACTGAAAAAGTAAGGTCTTAACAGCAGTTGCTTAAGATAGCCGCTTTCCTTGTGTCCTTCGTGCTGACTTCCTTTTTGCTCATTCCTTGCGTCCTTACGTGCTGACTTCCTCTTGCCCACGTTTACTGTACAGTTGATTTCTTCACTGCTGTGACCAGAAACCGGACAAGAAGCAACCTCTGGGAATGGGGTTTAACTTGGTCATCAATTAAGAAGGCATCCATATGCCCTCGGCAAGGAAGACATGGCGGCCGGGGAATGAGGTCGCGGGTCTCATTGTATCCATCTCAGAAAGCAGAAGGTAGAAAAGCTGCCCAGGCTATCAAACCTCAGGGCTCGTCCCTAGAGACTCATTTCCCCAGCAGAACAATCCTCCTAAAGCTTCCACAACCTTCCAAAAGAGTTCTGCCCATCCGAAAACCAAGTATTCAAGTACACACCACAGCATGCTGGGTGGCAAGGAGATTGATTGCCCAGAGGATTTTAAGAATCCCAATTAGAGAAATAAAGTGGAGGATATAGTTTTGGTTTTTATGGTTTTACGGCATTCTCAGATATAATAAAGTTCTTGCTAGTCTTCCTGTTTGGGAAAGATGGAGAACGTCTTTGTGCCGCTGTGGGGTGGGGGGCCCAAAGGAACATTCAGGACAGACTTACTCTGATGAGAGATCTTCTATAGCGTCGACATTGGAAATACATGGTTGGAAAGGAAGAAAAATCAGTTTTCGTGTCTGGAGCTAGATGCTGGTTCAGTTCCTCGGTATGGGCTGGATGCTGGTCTCTGGAGATGCTAATCTTCAGACATTGTATGTGGGCGATTCAGATTCAGTTCCTCAGTATCTAATTAAGGCAGAGGTTTTCTCCTGCCAGCAATATACTCTATAAGGTGGGAGACGCAAGCACTGTCTGCATGTAATCTATGTGTGGGTGGAGGTGCATTGTGGAAACCCAGAGGAGAGCCTCTGTTGCCATTCCTCAGATGCTGTCCAGCTTGGGTTTTTGAGACAGGGACTCTCCTAAGTCTGCAAACTTTTCAAGTAAGGTTAGACTTGCTGTCCAGTGCCCTTATGAGAGGGCTTAATGCCATCATGAAAGGAGTCTTCTCAGGGAGCTTTTCACCCTTTTTTTTTTCTCTCACCCTCTTTTTTTTTTTCTCTCACCCTCTTTTAACAATGGGAAGTCACTGGGACAAGTAAGCAGTCTGAATCCTGAAGAAAGTGATTCACCAGAACCTAATCACAACCCACTCAGGCCCGACTTCCAGCCTTGGATTAAGATTAAATAGCTGTTGTATGTGAGCCATAACCAGTTCCCTTGTTGTACAACAGCCACCACTTGCTGTATAACAACTGGCTTATGAGGGTTACGATTCCATTTGCTTCTTTGAACCGCTCTAGATTCAAGTTATCTTGCAGCCTCAGTGGAATGGCGAATACATACATGAGATAAATACATTTAAATTACACTGCTGTGAGTTATCCAAAATAAAAGTTAATAAGGAAGACAATGATGCAGAACGCAGGGTCTTTTCTGTACAATTGCCTCTCAAGCACACATGCTGGGATCATAAACAATTGAGTGGTAGTGGGAGAGGGAGCTGGTTTCCTGGAGCCCAGTGCTGCGGACCATATGGAGCAGCAGAAGCCTGCCAGGACACTTCATGGTGAAATAACCTGCAGCTGCTGCCTGGGTCGCTGCTCTCAATCAGTTTCTAAGCTAGAAAAGGGGGAAAGATCCCACCAGGCTGCAGCTTCAGAATCCCAAACAAAACCTTGTTTAGATGTAATCCAGCTTTCTTGGCCCTTACAGATAGGTGCAGATATTTCAAATAAAAAGATGGATCCCACTGAGTACTCAGTAGGGGTTCACCATTTAGTAGGGCATCATGAATGACCAAGGGTTGAATATTGGTGTGGTAGGTGTGTGTGTGTGTATGCATACGCACCAACATGTACATGTATATAATATATGTTAAGCAATTTTGATTAGAACCAAGGGTAATAGTGTTAAGAGATGAACCCAGACATGGTCCTTGCTTTGTGGCTTACACATAATTATTCCAAGTTAATCTGAGAAACCGTCCCTTAAAAATGACTAGGGAGCAAGGAAAACCCTTTGCTCTAAGGAGAGCAACAGAAACAAACCATTGTCACTGCACAGGAGGTTGTGTAAGTTTGAAATGTAACTTTGTTGCCAGCTAAAAAAGAAATTCCTTTAGTTGATGAAGGAGGCCTTTGGGATTTTGAATTGTTTGCAGTTGATGTGGTATTGTCTTGTGGGCGAAGAAGAGCTATGATCCCCTCCAGACCCTGCTGCAAGCACCAACATCCTTATTCTGATTCTCACAGAAGCCTGCCAGATAGTACTATTCAGCTCTGTTCTGTGTCCATACTCTCCCTTAGTTAAACTGTGTGAAGGGAAGATGTGATAGAAAGAAAAGAAGTGTTTACAGTCATCATGGCCTGTCATTTGTCTGCTTGACTATCCTGGTCTTGTAGGAAAAGTACATAGAAGTCATGGGTAAATTTCTTATATGCTGGAGAGGTGAAGTATCCTATGTTCACAGAACAGAGTCTCATGGACAAGACAGAGAGTCTTGATTTCAAAGCACAGACCCAGAAGCCAAACTCTGGGAAAGGTCAACAGACATGTAAAGGTGCAGCCAGGATGGAGGGACATGTCCCATCAGCATCCTAGATAAAATAATGTTTATAAATAAAGTCTGACACAACAGACTTTCTGACAGATGGGATCATTTATAAAGCCCAGATTGAGGTGTAACCAGGTCCCCAAAGGCATAAAACAACTGGGACAAAAATACATACGTTTTCAATGAAAAAGATGGGGCATGGAAGACCCACTGGTCCAGCTATAACTGGCCTCGTAGTGCTGCCAGAACCTTTGCTTTTTGTGCTTTCTTAGCCAGAATACACATGGTGGTCCGAGTGGATATCGCCAATGAAGGCCAATTAGCATATATTTAACATTAAATGACTTATTACCTCTTGGTAGCTCATCTCATGTCTTTCATAGTAGAATTAGATGTCCATAAATAATTCTGGAAAAGGACATTACAATTGGGCCAACGCAAAGCTTCCCTCCAGACCTTGCCTCCCCTGTTCATTGACCCGTCTTTGGCATCTGCTGTGTGAGGAGTGTTCTACTTTGCTGAATGAGGTAAACAATATCTTCTAAATAGAGTAATAGAGAGAGATTAATTAGGTTAAAGAAAGGGAGGGAAAGCCTGAGTCAAGTGCTTCCTTGCTATAAGCCTTGAGTCTCAAGGCCAGGGTCCTCTCATTTCCTTTCTAATGTGGTTTGCCAGGAGCAGTGTCTCTCAGTGTGTGGCTGCCAAGCCAGCAGGGACATCTAGGAACTTGGCAGAAACTGTAAAGTTTCACCTCCCCATGTACTAAGCCGGATTCTCTGAGGTGGGCACACCAGCCTGGTGTCACAGACCTCCGGATAATTCTAAAACAAGAAACTGACAGCCACCACTCATAAGAACAGTGCAATGCGGAAGTCTTGATTTTTGCCAATTTTAGTGTTTAATTGACAGAATCTAGAGTCACTTGTGACTTGGGCCTTTGGGCATGCCTGTGGAGATTATTTTGATTAATTGGGTAGGGAGAGCTACCCATTGTGGGTGGCACATTTTCTGGTGGGGGTTTATAGAATGTTATAAAGGGACACTGCTAAGCAGTGTCGGGGATCCATTACTCCTTGTTTCCTATTGTGGATGTCACATGATAAACTGCTTCAAGTTTCCTACTGCCTTGAGTTCTTTGCAGTGGACTGTACCCTCAAAATATGAGCCAGAATAGACCTTTTCTCTCTTACATGGCTTTTGTTTGTGTATATTTTGTCACAGCAACAGAAAAAGAAACTAAGACAATCTTCAAGAATTCTCTTTCTGGGATTCTGTGCTATTTCATTGGAAACCTGCATCTGTTTGCATTTGTTGATAAATGTAATTTTAAACAAGCACTTAAAGAATTGTTCAAAAGTGCTGGTTTTCCTTGCCAGGGCCCAGTTCAGCAAACTAAACCAGTAGGTGTGTACCCTGAAAACCCACTTCCCAGTCGCCCCTAGAGGATCGGAGCCTTGGGAAGGTTGGCTGCAACTGAGGTCCAGTGTGGATGGTTTTTCCATGAAGAAAAGGGGGGTCCTGGAAACATTTTTCTTAATCTTTCTATGCTTTAAAAATATTTGTTGATTAAATTTTATTTTATGTGGTTATTTTACTTGAATATATGAATTAATCACATATATGCCTGATACCATGGAGATCAGAATAGGGCATCACATCCCTGGAACTGGAGTCACAGATAGTTTGTGAGCCACCATGTGGGCACTGGGACATGAACTCAGATCCTCTACAAGAGCAGTGACTGCTCCTAAGTAGTGAGCTCTCTCTCCGGCCCCTTTCCATGAGTTCTAAAAATATATTCTGTGACATAGTATGTTTATTACAGAACATTTGGAAAATACAGAAAGTATAAAAAAGAAAATCTAACCTTCTCCCCTAACATTGTCAAGAAGATGAACATTTTTATTATTTTGAGTTTCAAGATGGTTAGAAAAATAAGTAAATAGTTACTATGCAAAATATTGCACAGTATAGAATACTGATTGTCTTATTTAAGTTTCTAACACCTTATAAGCCATCGTCTCTAATGGCTTTCAAATAAATTTATAATATGAATTTTATTTATTCATCTACACACTACTGAAGATTTTAGATTTTATATGTTTTTATTTGTTTGTTTGATTTGGTTTGGTTTTGGTTTAGGGCGACTTAAGAGACCTAGGCAGGAGAATTATAAACTCAAGACCTACAAGGTGAGTTTAGTCTGGGCAATTTAATGAGACTCTATCAAAATGATACAGAAGCATAGTGCTTGACTGTACCTCAACGGCAGAGTGCTTGCCTAACATGTACATGGCTGGCCCTGTGTCTAAGCAACCTGGCCCTGGGCTACTTCACCAGGAAGTTTATGATTATGGTTTCAATATGACGACTCTGTTCAGAGTGTTTTAGGTGTCTGGTTCTCTTTTCCCCTGCTAAATCCCCTCTTGTATCTGTACAGGAGAATGAGGGACAAGTCAGTGAGCATGCAGGAGTGGAAGGCTGCAAGATATAAGGGAAAGAATGAGAGATAAAGAACCCCTTATTAACGACGCCCCCTCTATCTGGGGAGCAGTGAAGACTGTGCTGTAGTGCAGGTGCGGCATCAGAGGCTGGGGTGTCCGGAGCCTGTGATCAAAAACGTGTGCATTTAAAAGAGTTAGTGCTCATTTCCTGCTGGGCCTTATTAAAATCCATCTGTGGCATTTGATACCCAGCTTCTCAAATCATATAAACGTGGCAGAGCTGGCAAACGCTGAGGTGCAAGAACACATTTCTCGTAAACTTCATATGAAAGAAACACATCCCATTGGTGTTTGTTCCTATCAACCTGCTTTCAAGTCTGAACTCTTTTGTGCATCCAGCTCAGTGACGGTTTGAGACTCCCGTGGGGCTCTAGGACTTCATTATCTTTTGATATGTCCACCGCAGTGTACATTAAAACTAAGAGGAAACAGCCCACATTCCATGGCTTGATGTCTACTTTAAGGTTAATGAAACTGGTGGCTCTGATTGAATACTCTCATACTCAGAGCTGGCCTAGACCCCTACTTTCTATTCTATCAGCCTCAGTAGACGGCACATGCCATTATTCTTAAGACTTCTCATAAGTTCTCTCCCACAAAAACTTCAATGAAGCTAAAAGTTACTAATGAGCAAAGCGTTTTCAAGTATGGATGCTGGGCAGAGGGAGGTGGTCAACAAGATTGTGCTGTGTGCTGCTAACCGAGCTTCCCACCCCTCATCCACTCCCTCCCCTCTCACTGGGCACTGTCATTAACCCTTAAGAATATTCCAGGCATTGTGATTGAAAGCTCCAACAAGGAATAGGGCTACTTAGTGCATCATCAGAAGCCTGGGAAGACATTACCGAAAGGGTCAATTCAGTCTCTTACTCCTTTAAAGTTGTTCCTTATTTGTTTTTAGTTTCTACTCAAAAAATACAGTCATGGTCACAGAAAACACATACTTGAATATTATGACCTAATTGATCTTTTGTTTGTGAATGAGCAGTTTTCTAATGGGTGTGGCTCAAACGGGATTATTCCAGGGTTTCAAGTTTTCTTTCCTGGAGCTCACACTTGTAAAAATTAAGGGTGGTAGACGCTTGCCTAGCATGGATGGTTCTGTGCTTAATCCCTAGCACCTTGAAAATTAAATTTTGGTTCTTTCTTATAGCAGGAAACATATACATTTTTATGGCATAGTATTACCTTTCCTGCATGAGATAGTGTCTGGAAATTTCAATTTCTGTCCTTCAACTTAAAAGACAAACATTTTCTTTAATAAAGTATTCCTTGGCCTTGAAAAGGAAGCGAAATTACCCTCAGGCCGTGACAGATGATGATTAGAACATCTGGGGTCAGGCCTGTCCTCAAAGCACTAGTCCCACTCAACAGAACCAGGACTTATGAAAGAACTAGGTCAGGTTAAGAACAAAAAGTATAAAAAGTGGCCACAAATATATTGTTCTACAGGAAAGTGTCACGCAGCACCAGAATTATGTCACAGTGACCTAAGGACCGACATTTAGATGATCTCACTCACCGAAGACGAAATGGCTGTGAGTTTTATAAGAACAACAACAACAAAAATCTAATTCAGTTGTCCATGGAGGATAATGTGGAGCCAATTCCTTTTTTTCCTGTATGGACCATTTTTCACAGCCTAATGAGGAGAAAGTTTTTTAGAGATACATGAGGATTTTTTCTTAGTGAGTATTAAAATAAATGACCTACATATTAACCATGAACGATGGCAGGTACCATTAGATCAAAGGTGAATGCCTGAAGCAGGTGGACGCTGGTATAATCACTGATAACCTTGACTTCAAGCAGACCAAGCATTGTATCCTGTGACAAAAAGTTTACATCTCCAGAAAGTAGCACCAGAGACATGGAAATTCATGATCACCTTTACTCCTTGTTGAAGTAATTATTTAAAAATGGCCACAGGTCAAACTGGCTATCTAAGCTGTGGCGGCTTGGCTGGAGGCCACGTGCATGTCGCAGCTAGAAACGGCCAGCCAGAAACACCAGCCCTGCCACCCACGAGATGTCAGCATGGGAGATGCTTTGCCAATCTTCCACTCTGTCTCTGAAAGGCTGGGCATTGCCCAGATCATCCTTCCATCCACGCCGGCCCAGTAGGAAAATGAGACTCTAATGCTTAAATTATCCAAAAGCTTATATATTTGGTAATGATCAGTAACAAGATGCCCATATAATCAGAAGTGTAACCAATACCCAAACTAGATATACCAACTACCTTTGACTGCTACAGACACATGAACATCCACCTCCATGTTCCCCTCTCTCTCCTTCCTCCCTCCTAGCTCCTCTTCTTCGTTCTCCTCCTCTCCTCCTTACTCTTCCTCTTCCTCTTCTTACTCCTCCCACCTTAGCTCTTCCTACAACTCCTTTATGTAATATTGTTATTATGTTACTGGAAATACAGAAAACAGAAGAATATAATACTGGTAAAAAAAAGTATTAAATATTAGTAGATGTCCAATAAAATGGGTTCAACTACAACAATCTTAGTTTTAGGAGATTTTATAGAACAAATAAATCTATTGATTTACAACATAAATCTTAGCAAACAAAAACACAGTAGAGTGTCCTCTAATGCCGTGGGCCCCTTTTGATCCTGACTAGAGCTAACAAACTGTTGAAAAAACAATGATCAGAAAGAGACATTTAAATACAATTTGATGGTATTAAGAAGTTGTCGGTTTGGTTGAGTGCTTATGTACACTCTATTTTTTAAAAATTACGGTGCTTAAATTTTGGACACACTAATGAGAACTACAGCTGTTTGGGAATTATCTAGCATCTGCGGCAAAAGAGGGCAGGAAAGCATATGTGCAAAAGAGAGGCACAACTGGCCTGAGGTGACTACCATCGAGCTGAGTAATTGCTTTATGGGTTACTACAGGCTTATGGTAGTAATCTCTTAGTTTTCATATGTTTCACAAATTCCATAATAGACACAAAAGCAGCTGGTAACATTTGGATGAACACTGATCAATAGCCTTGCAGAGAGCTTGCAGGGCGGGTCCACGCTAAAGAAAACACTCTTCAGGAGCTGCTGCCTTGGGGAAACTGGGGATGTTACAGATAAGGACAAAGGCCAGGCTGTTGTTAGAAGCAAAGATGGCATTCCTTTTGAACAAATTTGGGCTACCAAGGAGAAAAAGCAGTCACCTTAACAGAGGACCTGATCTAGTAAGGACAGATAGACAGAAAGGAAAGATGATCAGCAGCTGATGAAAAGCTGAGGGGAACTATAAGCAGTCAGTTGTAGGCAAAAGTGAAGGGTTTCAGCAGGGAAACCCCAAAGAGCCCAGAGATGCTGTCCAAGGATAGAGGGAAGATCTGAGTCCACTAGGCTGTGGGAAAGTCAGCTTTAATCTTCTGCAAGGGCAAGAAGAGGTAACCAACGTCAGATTACATGGATACCAAACACACACACTTCTCTTGTCCTGACATTCTAGCCTCCTCTGCTTCAATACTAAAGACCTCATAGCATCCTAGTAGGGAGTAGGGGGCAATAGTGGGTAGGTCAGTGGCATTCGTCTGATCTAAGCAGGTGGGCAGAGGACTCTTCACACTAATGGAAACGTAATGCTCTCCTTGAATCTTGTCAGTTTAACTACAGTATTTAGACTTCCTCTCCCTCCCTCTGCCTCTTTTTCTTATCCCTCATTTTATTTCTGGGGAAGCTTCTGGGGAGAAGCTTCAGACTCAGAGCAGGGACAGGATCTGACTACAGACCTGAGCCGCTCTCAACCTTACTTGGAGAAGCTTCTTTTTGCAGTGGGCAGCAGGCAGTTGATGAAGAGTCAAGAACAAAGACCAAGTTCCCAGTCTGTATCAACCCTCACCACCTCTCTGGTTCAGAGAACACTGAAGAAGAGCAGCCTTTAAAAAGAATGCAGGAGCTGAAGGATGAAGAGAAGTGTTGCCAAGTGCTGTCTTCATGACATAACATGGCTGATACACTCATGAACTCACAAGCGGCTATGGTTACCTGCAGTAGACCTGTAGAAGATCAAGCCAGCCAACATTCCAGCATAGACAGGGAGATGATCTCCAGACTGCAGCACTTGCTGAGAAGCTATCAGCAGTTCTTAGTTACTGTGGGAAGGAGAATCATTCTTTGAAGTTATGACCGATAGGCTTCCCACGCTCCTATGGATGGCCCCCACATGCATGTGTGAACCACATAATTGGACTTGGTTTGTTACTTAAAAAAAAAAAAAAGACAGAGGGCTGGAGGGATGGCTCATTGGTTAAGAGCAGTGACTGCTCTTCCAGAGGTCCTGAGTTCAATTCCTAACAACCACATGGTAGCTCACAACCATCTGTAATGGGATCCATTCCTCTGGTGTGTCTGAGGACAGCGATGGTGTACCCACATACATAAAATAAATAAAGTCTTTTTAAAAAGACATAAAATTGGGAAGGGCAATGTTGAAAGGGATGTAGAAAAATTAGAGGAGGCCGGGCAGTGGTGGCGCACGCCTTTAATCCAGCACTTGGGAGGCAGAGGCAGGCGGATTTCTGAGTTCGAGGCCAGCCTGGTCTACTGAGTTCCAGGATAGCCCGGACTACATAGAGAAACCCTGTCTCGAAAAAACCAAAAAAAGAAAAAAGAAAAATTAGAGGAGGAAAATGGGGGGAATATGATCACATTTCATTGTATGCATGTATAAAATTATCAAGATAAAAATTTTTTCAAAAAGCTCATCACGACACATGAGAAGAGCAGAATCGCATAGGGCAAGTCTTGACTAGTGAGTGAAAAGAAGGGAGAGAGAATAACTGAACTGTTTTCTGCTTCTAAATCCATTCATTTCAGGATAGTTCTATAGCCAATAATGTTCAGCAATGTGGTACATTCAAAGATACAATGTTTAACATAAATACAAGGTTTTCTCTTGGTCACTGTTAGCATTTTTGTCTAAGCTCTGCCCCACAGTTACTTGGCAACAGCCAGGTATGCCTGACTCACTATAAAAGGGACTGCTTGCCCCTCCTTTCTCTCTCCTGCTCTCTCTTTCTCCTCTCTTGCTCTTCTCTTGCTCTTGCCTTCCTGTTCCCACTGTCTCCTCATTTGCATCTCCCCTCTCTCTCTCCACATTCTCATGGCTGACCTCTACTTCTCTTCTCTCTCTCTTTCTCTCTCTATCTCTCTCTATCTCTCTCTGCCTTTCTCTGTCTCTATTACCCTCTCAACTCCTTCTCCATGCTCTAAATAAACTCTATTCTGTACTATCCGGGTCGTGTGACTGGTACCTCAAGGGGACGGGATGACTCAGGATGGACCATACCTGACTATACCTCCATAGAACATGTCCCCTCCTCTCTTAATCTTTTTAATAAACATATCAGTTACTGTTCAGGCATCAAGGGAGAAAAACAATTCCCACTCTCATTGGAAGGAGAACTTTGTAATGACTTGAGAGAAATGCTTTGATTAACTCAAGGCTATTAAGACAGCAGTTAATACTCAGCTTCTGGACCAACAAAGGAGGTGTGGGGACAGAGATGTGAGCAAGGCAGGTGTGGGGGACAGGGAGAGACTGTGTATCGTGTTAAATGTTCCCCCTACCTGTACTCCCATAGCTTTAGTTGGCTGACAACCCATTTTGTCTCGTGTAAGTGCATAATCCCCCTACTCACATTGAAGGGCTGAGACTTGACCCTCTGCTAGTCCTTGTGATACTTTCGTACAATTAGAGAAGACAACCACATCAGGTGAAACAAATTACAAGTTGGGGTGCCCTTTCTCTATTGAGGGGTAAGTATAATTTCCTTCTTCTAAGCTCTTTCTGAGGAGATGAGCCAGGGTGGATTTAATAGCAACTCCTGTTCAGGGTCTAACCTGGCTCTTTGGCCAGTGGGGCAGCCATTGTGGTAGCCTTGGTCCAGGTTCATGGCAGGAAAGGAAAAAAATGGACAAAGAACTAAAAGGCAAAGAAGGCTAATTATTCACATGTAAGATCCCAAGACTTTGCCGGAAAAAGTAAAAACCAAGGATGTTGACTCTATAGGCTAGGATCTGGGATTTGAGGCAATTTTGTACAAGTCTTCTAAGTCAGTCTGGTTGTACGCATGTCAGCTTGGTCTATTCTTTGTTGTTTCTCCAGTCCTGTCAGAGTTTAAGTAACTCAAGAGGAGTCAAATCTCAAGCTACCTCATCCATCACTGCTCAACACTCTCAGAAAATGCATGAAAGAAGCTCATCAATGTGTACTAATGGGGTGCGTGGCCAGCCCTGGACAGTTCTGGCATCCTGCTCCTCCCTCTACAGCTGTTCTCTCCATCCAGTAACATCTAGATCTCCAAGGGCCCATGTGGAGCCAGGCATAGTCAGGATCCTACCAGCTGCCCTCTGTGCTCCATCCTTGGTCTAAAGGAGAGCCAGATGGCAGGTCCGGGCGAGGGTCCCCTGGAAGAAAATCAAATTGTGCAGGCAAAACAAATCAATGTGCTGTAGAAAGGGAGCAGAGAGAGTAGCCTGTAAGAAAAGGCCTGGGGGTTGACAGTTGCTGGTGGGACTAGGTTGGCAGCTATTGGAGAGCGATTTAGGATGCAAATGAGAAGACACCTCCCAGCTGAAGCTATGTTCAAGGACCTGTCAAGGGCATTTGCTAGGGCCATGAGATTGTGCCGTTTATGTAGTCAGAGGCTGGATAACAAAAGATTGTCAGTTTCTATATTCCCCAGTGTGAAGGGTGAAGTTAGAGCGGGTGGTTCTGGATAGGGAAACAAGGAAGGCTGACAGAACTATGGGAAGCCATGTTTTAACTTTTTAACTGGAGAGGTACATTAATCATGGGTGTGAGATTAGTGACTAAAGCTACATGTTTCAAGAGGAAACGATCAGGGCTCTGCTTTGGTGGGTAAGCGAAGGGATGACAAGAGGTCGTACTGAGCCTCACTAAGCAGGTCCTTTATATGTGCAGTTGGAGAATTCTCTGTGAATTATTTCAGTAACAGGAGCTAGCATCCAAGTGCTATGGTGGCTGGGCATGGAATGCAGAAGGGATGGAGACTGGGGAAGATGGGAGTCAGTCAGTGTTGGAGGTACTGTCTCCTCAGGCAATAGGACATATAAAATGTCCTCTAGACTCCCCTTTGAACATTCTACACCACTACTCTCTTTGGGAATGAGGTACTGTGGGAAGCCGCAAGCATGGAATCCTGTGACATTCACAGTCAAGGGTTGCTCAGTGCTAACTTAGCAAGAAACTCCAACTCAAGGGCTAAATAAAGAGACATTTACAAATCCACACAAATGCAGGTCTGACAATAGGCTGTCCGCACTGACTCAAAGACTTCTCCAGGGTCGGAATCTCTTTGGGTCTTTCTCTTCTCAGCATGGGTGTGGGCTTTTGTCTTCTACCCACTCTATCATTCCATCTCAAGGTATCTTAGTATTCCTGGCAGCCAGGTCCAGAGGAATGGCTTCTTCTTCCATATTCTTTGCCCCAAATTGTCCTAGCAGATTTCATCTCCCATCTTGCTGATGTTTAATTACATGACAGGTTCTGGTTTACACACATCAGCATGAGATTGGGCTTAGGATATGGATAGGCAGAATGGCCTTTATATTTTAAGTGATTAGAAATATGAAATAGATATTTCATGACTTTGAAAATTGTTAAAGTTTAAATATCAGAATCCACGGGTACCGTTTTACTGGAGCGCAGGCATGCTTTCATTTGTTTGCCTATTTTCTATGATCCCTTAAGTGGCAGAACTGAGAAGATGCAGTAGAGACAAGGCCTGGAGTCCACACATTCCTTTGCAGAAAAAGCTTGCCAGTCCCTGGATTTAGATTACTCCAAAGCCACCTTCAAGCTGGACGTGAGGCTAGTCCTCATAACACACATAGCCACTTGGAGGAGAGCAGAAAAAAAAAAAAACAGACAAGATCTTTTGAAAGGAAGAATTAGATATGAAATGGGCTTTCTTCCCATAAACCAATACTTTCCATTGAGCCAAGGAAAAGAATGTCCTGGAGCTAAGCTAATATTATCTTTTGAAACTCATGATGGGGGGAGGAGAGGAAAGAACCATCCTTTCTTGTGACTTGACTGTCAGTTGTGAACCTGAGAGCTTCCAACAGTCAAAATTAGGGACATTCAGGGAGGAAGGTAGAATGTTCCCACACTGTTGATATCCCTAATTGTAGTTGGATCCCTATTTCAATTTTCTCATTGCTGCAACAAAGAAGACATGGATAAGACAGCGTAAGGGAGTGTGGGTTTGTTTTGGCATCTATCTATGAGTGCATTATTGGAGAAGTTATGGTAGCGGGAGTGTGAGGTCACTTGACACATTGCATTCAGTCAGAAAGCAGAGAGCAATGGGTGCCCACCTCCATGGACTTTCTCCTTTTAATCCAGCCTGGGACCCCAGCCTGTGGAATGATGTCACCCACATTTAGGGTGGGCCTCTTCACGTCAGTTAACCTAATTTATAAAGTCCCTCACAGAGACGTGCAGAGATTCATCCTTCATCTAGGTTCATCATCTAGAAGGTGATTCTAGATCCTGTCAGGTTGATAATCCATGGTCTATACTCATTATCAACCTGTGGGTCTCAACCTTTTTGAGAGTTGAACAGCTGTTTCACAGGGGGTCACCTAAAACCACCAGAAAACACAGATGTTTGTACCATAATTCATAACATTAGCAAAATTACAGTTATGAAGTAGCAGAAAATAACTTTATGGCTGGGGGTCACAACCAGATGAGGAATTATATTAAAGGGTCGCAGCACTAAGCAAGTTGAGAACCACTGATACAAACTATCATAGCCTCATCCCCCACATATTTAAAACTGAGTCACCACATCCCTAGGTCGCCCATGCGCGTTGGATGTATGTAGTTCACTGTCAGATGCCTCAGTTGCTTCAGGGTTACTGTCTATGTGAGGAAAGAGATGTTGACTCCTAAGAAGAGAAGTAACACGAGAAAACAAATGTTAAAGACAGACAGCTTATTTGGTAGGCACTGTGAGATTTCCAAGTAGAGACTAACGTTGCTAAGTGAGTGTGTTCAAAGAAAATATGAAAGAGCCATTGAGGAGGAACGTCATTTCAAAGGATGCTACTCTATAGCTGGAGAATTATCCAGACAGGGAGCCAAAAGTGGGAAAATGTGAAGTATACTCAGAGTTGGCTAGTCTGACTGACTCAGTGGCTTGGGAAGTCACTTGTTAGTCAAAGGTCTTTGAAAGCAAATGAATCGACTAAAGCTGGTGGGCAGGTGTCCTTTGTGAAGTATTCAATGTGTCGTGAACGTTCAGGTCCTGAAGGAGTTTCCCTTTTGTGCCTGGAACACATGAGGAAATTCTGGACTGTTCTCATGCATGCTACTGAGCATGTACAAAGCCTCCTTGGAAGGACACTAAAGAAAAGAATAGCTGGTTTTAGTCCCCTCCCTCCGTGGCCCCCCAAAGCTGCAGTATAGACAGATACTAAGTCATTGTGGTCAGGCTCAACCGAGATGCTCAAGAAAGCTCCATCTTTCTGGCCTGCCTGTTGGACGTTTTGAAAGATGAGGTGCGGAAACCGTGGGTCTCTGGTAATTATCAACACCTGTTCTTTAAGCGTCTCTCCCCCCTCAGAGCAGGAATTGCCCCAGAGCAAAGAGGTAGAGATGGGGGCCAGCACTGTTTAGGATGGTGGCCTGGTAGATGTCACTTCTAGAGACCTCTCTGTGAGGTCACAACCCTTGTTGTGGGAATAGACTGACTATCGGCAAAGCTGGGAGATGGCTGACCCTTGTCTTTCAGGCCCTCTAAGCATTTTTCGTGCTTTTCACTAAATTTGAGAGTCTAAACCCTTTACTCTCAGTTTCCTCACTGACTTGGACTCCAGGAGGCCTCAGAATGCAATTTTGCTGCCAGGACACCATCCTGGAATCCTAAATGAAACACCTCACATACAAATTGTCTGCACCTCACCAGCAGCCTCTGTGCAGCCCTGCAGCAGCCCCCACGCGTCAATCCTCAGGCGCTGCTGACTCGGAGATCTCAAATGTGTCAGTCCAATTACATAACCCACTCCCGCCTAGATTCACGCTCTCCCAGGATGCTACAGTCTTGGTTGAAGAGCTCCATGGTCTGATGTAGATCGGTGGTCCTCTGTGTCTCTCACTTGGAAGGATGCCATAAATATAAAAGCCAGCCCCTGCCCCAGGCCCATTGACTCAAACACCCTTGGGACAGGGGCAGTCTCTGTCTTTTAACATTCTCTCTGGGTGTTTCTGATGCAAAGTTACGTTTGAGAACCTCTGATGTTGGCTATTCCAGCCGCTGTGTATCCTAAGGTTTAGTTCAAACATGGCAGAGATTTTACCAAACCTGTCCACCCTTTTCAGGATCCCATGGCTCTCTTACAAAAGAATAAAGAAGCCTAGATTAGGGAGAACTCATTTGGTGGCTTGTAAGGGGTAGTGTCTTGTGGTCGTGGGTACTTTTCTTCCTAATTCCAGCCATCCCATCAATCCCCTTGGTCACAAAGGCAGCTTTGTGTTAAATTGATTTCATGCAGATCCCAGCCACCCTGGGGGAAGGATGGACATCCAAAGACCACAGCCTGAAGAAAGTTCGTATATCTCTAATCAACTAGTCCTTACTAAGAAACCAGGGAGATGGGGATGTCAGAGAAGGAGTTTAAGGGGAGTTGTGTTTAGCGCACCGTGCCTGGCTTTGTGTGCACAGCTGTAATTGGTTAGCGTGGGCAAAGAAGGAAAAACTCAGCCTTGGGACAGAAAGGAGTCATCCCACCGAAAAGGCTGGCCACTGTGGCTGGGAAGATAGACACTGTTCAGAACCCCAGGACCTAAGAGGGGATTTAAGTGTGATGTATACATTTTCCACATAGGGAAGCAGAGGGCAGGGAGGCCAGACAGGGCGGGGCTAAGGGACCCTCAGGAGCCAGCACAGCTGGAAGTGATTAGGTGCTGCCTTCCAGGCAGCTGACAGGTAATAGAGCTTGGTAGAATTACAGTTGGTAGAGCTTCAGAAACCTTTGCCCTGGAGGTGTTTGGCAAGTCCCTTCTGCTGTATTTTGACTCTATGTCTGACAAGGCTGTGGAGATTTCCACAGTGAATTCAAAATGCTTGAGTTCTTCATCATCACACCTCTGGAGGAGGGGACTGTTTCTACGGGTTCATGTTGCAGTGGGCAAACTGTTTCCTTCAGAGCTTCCTGAAGAAACATGGCTGTACACGGTCTCTTTGTATTCTGAGCTCAAGAAAACACAACAAAGGAGAAAGTTTAGTGTCCTCCTTTGTTAGGGTTCAGAGTGCCCTAGAATTTATGTATAATGATCCCCAAGGAGAGAGTCTGCAGGAATGAAGGAACGCCACCAAAGCAGAATTTGTGTGTCCTCTCATCTGGGAAGGAGCACACTGAAAATGCTGAGGTGTTTCTTAGGAATGCTTCTCCACGCCCTGCTCCCTCCAGTCAGGCGTGCTTTGTTGAAACAAAATCTGCATGCTGTTATCCCTAATTTTCCAAGTCCTTGCTGTAGTTACATTGAGCCAGACACCCTTGCTGTTAAATGTCAGTTAAAACCTAATGAATTTAACAGCTCTGACAAGTTTAAATTAGCTCCCACAGAGACTATAATTTGCTTCGAGTTCTTACCTGCTATGGATCACTAATTCCCAGATGAGAGGGCTGCAGACACATTTTTCAAAAAACAAATTTTTATTGACTTAAAAAAAATGTAACCAATTAGCACAGGTTCATTATAGAGAATCAGAAAATGAAGAAAATCAAAAGAAGGAAAACATAGTGTAGCTTGTCAACCACATCCGCCTAGTTACACTTCTGTTATGAAACTGTCCGAAAGAAACTCAGAATAAATGGCTGTCTGTGGTGCCTATTAGCATACCCAAGTGTACTCTGGCCTGCAGGCTCAGAAACTGTGGCTCCTCTCACCCCACCCTGCTCCAGCTCATGGGCTCCCCCACCCTAGCTTCTCGATCCTATGTAAATACTAACCATGCCATTATGCCCATGTCCTTTGGGGCTCTCTCTCTCTCTCTCTCTCTCTCTTCTCTCTCTCTCTCTTCCCTCTGCCTCTCCTCCTCCTCCTCTTCCTCCTCCTCCTCTTCCTCCTCCTCCTCTTCCTCCTCCTCCTCCTCCTCCTCCTCCTCCTCCTCTTATCCACTCTTGATCTTCCCCTCCCACCCCTCCTCTGGTACAGTCTCCCACCCTTGTTCAATCTAACTCTTTCTCTCCCTGCTCAGGACACCGCTTCCAGATGCCTCTGGCTGTACTCTGCCTCATATCTACAACCCTTCCCCTCAACCATCCCTTGAACCAGTCATGCCCTCATTTTATACAGAATGACCGGAGAAACCATTCTGATTCCGTATCAGCAGCGTCTTCCACAGCTTGTGACATTTAAAGTCTTCGAAGTCTCCGACAGGCTTGCTCCCGGTTCCATGAACAAAGGTGACTTCCACAGCGAAGCCAAGAGTTAGATAACTCTTGATTTCAATGTGTTTGAACAGTTCCTCACCGGCTGGTGGGAAGCTGTCGAACCTTTAGGAGTTGGAGCTTCATTAAAGGCACTGGGACTGGGACTCAAGGTTTATAACCTAGCCCACTTCCTGTCTGCAGCCAGCTGCCTCAACCCTGTGCAGCCATGTCTTTCCTGCCATGATGGACTCTATTGCATCTTAAACCCAAGTAAATCTTCCTTCCCTGGCTTCTCATCTGGTATTGGATCACAGCAATGGGAAACGTAACTAATGCACCAATCTAACAGAGGGAAATTCTTCGCAGTCCTGGACGCCGGTTTTTCTGTAATACTTTGAAGACTCTGAGTTACTCAGCTTTCTGCCACTGTCACCAAACATCCAAGGCACTCGTCTAGAGGCATGGTGTGTGTCCAGTCACTATTTCAGAGCTTTCAGTCCACCATTGTTTGATCTGGCTGCTTGAGACTAGTGGCAGCACCGTACATCACGGTGGGGACACGTGACAGGGGAGGGCTGTTCGCCTGCAGCGGCCAGGGCACGCAGAGAGAAGAGATGCAAGTCTCCACACCGCCTTCAAGAGCACGCTCAGCGGCCTAACTTCCTCACACTTGGCCCCACTTGTCAAAGGTTCCACCATCTTTTACCGGTGCTGTAGGTGGACACGTCAGTGACTGCTAACAGTAGCGATGCTTACAGGCTTCTTAATAAATTTATGTGACTTTATTTTTTTAGTGTTGACTTTATGGGTAAATAAAAACTTCTAACCACCCTTTCCACCTTCATTTTACAAGGAAGGAAGAAAATACGCTATTAATCTTTCCCTGTGTCAGCTTGCTTTTCTTTTGGGTGTTGTTCAGACTGTATGGGGGAGGGGGGCTGAGCAGGACCGATTCCAACACTGAATGCAGGTTGAACGTGCACACTCAAGATAGAGATTGTAGACAAAGGAGCTTAAGGCTGTCCTGCAGGGCTCACTGGAATCCTCAGTAGGTTTGATATTTAACCCATTCATCATCCTCCTCATAAAACAGTAAAACATAATTTTACCACTACCGTTTTTAATTTAGTCCTGGTGAAAACCTCAGAGTGGAATCTTATTTGCCTGATTGAGTGAACTGAGAAGTGTAGAGACCTGAAGTGATTTGCCCAAGTGACAGTGAGAGCAAGCAGCTGGGCAGGTCTGGTTCAGCCCTGTCAGCAGAGTCTCCTGCCCTGCCCACTAGGCTTGCCTACCTCCAGCCCTGGTCTTCTCGCCAACCTCCAAGGAGTCTTTCTAAAATTCATCTTTGTATAGGAGGCTTTCCTCCCCAGCTTGGTGTACAACATATCTACAGCTGCCCTTTACCTACTTTCCTATGGCCTCCTCCAAGCCACAAAGTGATGCTTATAATTTCTGTTTGTTTGGACACACTCCTTACTTGCACAAATTGTCCCCTCTTCCCCAAGCGCCTTCCCACTGCTACTTTCAGCAGATCAGTCATCAGAATTTTATATATATATATATATATATATATATATATATATATCATATATACATATATGAGATAGTTACATGACAAGTTCAAGAGGATATAAAAATTTTAAAGCTACATTTGCAAACTTAAAATTAAGCTATATTAAAAACAATTATAGAATTTAAAATTTATCATCTTTGCCAAAAACCTATAGATTTTCCTTTATGATTTGAAAATACTGTGTATTCATTTATTACAGTTTTGGACACTGTAAAAACACCATGCAGAAGAGTAATGGTGTTAGCAGTTGCCACAGAAGTAATGACTGTCTTAACATTCTTTAACATTCCCTCCGACTGTCATAACGCACTGGACGCCTTCGTCTGAATCATTGCGTCTTCATCCTCTCATTAGGACCTGTGGACAGTTTGTAGTTCAAGTTTCCTTCCAAAAGTTAATCAATATCGTTTATAATCTATTTTTTAAAAAGTCTAACTCTATTAAAAAACCATATGGCTGCTGAATATTCTGATGCACAGAGACACCTACATTCTTAAAGCATCCCTTCATTACTGGAACAGTTACGTGCATAAGAAGTGTCACTGACATAAAGTTTCTGTTTACTTGTAGTTCTTCCTGTGGTAGCCATTTCTTTCTTTCTTTTTAATCAAATTGTAATTTTTACTTATTCACACAGGGGTTATAAACACAAAAAGGCAGGACATGGGGAAGGGGATGACACTGGAGCATAGGTGTACAGGGGGAGTACAGATAACTTTCAGAACAGGGTATGGCTGGGTGAAGGTTCAGGGGACAGGTCACTATGACTCTGCCTGTGATTCACTTGTCCTTATCTAAGTTGGTACTATCCACCGAGGCTATGGTAGCCATTTCTCATGGTGGAATTTCTGTGACCAAAGCATGGGTCTGCCACTTAAATAAATTCCAAGTCTCATTTTTTGGATGATGTGTGCACTTTTGAAAGTTCGTAGGCTCCTTTCAGTCTGCCTCCTGCTCACCTTGAAGTGATTGCTGGATGCTGGCTCCTCATGCAGGAGTCTGAGCTTCTGCAGAACCTCAGTGGACCACTATTAAGAACACAGGTAAGAAACATGGGATGGACCTAACAGATGAGGACAGATGAGCCCATGAAGTCAGTACCAAAGTTGTATTCATCCATAGTTCTTCAGAAAGACAACCAACAGGAGACACAGACAGAACAGACAGACAGACAGATAGATAGATAGATAGATAGATAGATAGATAGATAGATAGATATGATGAGATTTATTAGGAATTGATTCATGAGTGTAGTGACTCATGAATGAGTGTAGAGACTCAGGAGTGTAGAGATGCCATGATCTTTAGACAGGAAAAGTGGAGCAGGTCTGTGATGATTTAGACTTCAATTTAGTCTAAGTCAGAGGACTGAGAGCCGGGAAACCCAGTGGTATTAGAAGACCTGATAGTTGGTACTAGTTCCAGAGCCCAAAGACTGAAGAAGTCAGGAGCTTTGATTTCTGAGGGCTTCTAAGGGGAGAGTGTGTTCTCCATCCCTCATCCAAAGCTGTCTCTGCTATTCAGGTAGATCTTGAATCTACCTCCTCACTCAAATACCTCTCTCTTCTTGAAGCACCTTACACTCCTCAAGGAATTGTTCCATCCAGAATCTCTAACGAACTGCCTTCCTGTCCATGTATCTTTCCATCTGACAAAGAGCAAAACCCTCCCAAATACACATCCTTTAAACCCTACCGTCAATTCAGAAGAGAAGAAGGAATGGCTATATCCTTCTATGCAGACCCAGTAGAGAAGGAAGTGGCACTCGCTTTCAGTTTGTGGAGTCTGCCTTGTTCAGACCATCACTGCATTCAGGGACCCACAAACCTGGGGACACTGATCCATCCTTCAGAGCATTCTTCATTCTGCATGTTCCAGGAAAAGCTGTCTCTGAGAGAAATATATAGGGTGAACCCCTTTTGTCTAGGCAAGTATTGTGGGAAACGCTGACTTTAAGAAGCCATCTAAAAGATTTCTGTAAAGATCTGCCTTCTTTCACACACTGGGCAATAAAGAAAAATGATCTAATTAAGTATGTTTAAAACCAATATTTTATTACTACATTTTAAGATTCTATTTCTAGGTTTAATTTAAATTATATCATTGTGTTATAATAAGAGTTAGTGACTTTAAACTCATAATTTCACATTCATAGATACCTGGCACTTGTGGCTATTTAAAAATCTACTTTTCCCACAAGATTTTGATCATATTTGCTCTCAACCTGAGTTTCATTGTCCTTCTCTGTGGTCCTCACACCATCCTCTTTGATTCTCTTCTCCACTGAATCAATTCTGCCGAGAGACTATCATGTTCAGTATTTGGGGTAAATTATTCGGTTCACTTGAAAGACATGGGAAATTGAGGTGAAGGTCAGAGAATGAACTGGAGAAACTCAAAGCTCAAATCATGTGAACCTGCCCTAAATGGAGCCTTAAACCCTAGAAACTATCCCTGGGATGCTCTAACCCTATGCTTGCTACATTCTCTTGGCTCTATATAGAACAGGACTTCTGTACAGTGAGGAACCTTGAGGAAAGCCATGGGCCACCTGGCCCAGAGACCTGGAGACCAACCTTTTAGAAGAGTGAGATCCCTTTTGGAAAACAAGCTTGTACTGGCACCTTAAGAACTGGCAGTCATAGCACAGAGTTTGGCAGCACATTTTCTCCCTAGGAGGAGAGGGAGGGAACCTTCTCTTGATATTGTGCAGCTGCATGGCTCATAAAGCCATCACATGACTTCATCTCTGGCCTGAGAACAAGATATGACACAGAGCAGGACACATCAACCAGCCAGAGAGAGCTAAATCAGGGAGGGCGTGATGGGAAGCCTGGGGAAGCCTGGAGCTGTCTTCAGAACTCCACCCTGCTAAGAGTAGACTCATTTCCCCAGGAGTTAACAGTATCTCAAGTGAGCACTGGAGAAATTGATGAACAGGCAAGCACCCCACACTGGTGTCACAGATGCCAGGAACCCTTCATCTGGATCCTCGAGGGTCCACACTGGGGTTCTGATGGGCAGGAATTTCTCCTCGTGTTTAAGTTGATTTTCAGTCTTTCTTAATTTTGAAGGTCTATGTGTGTGTGTGTGTGTGTGTGTGTGTCTGTGTGTCTGTGTGTGTGTGTTCAATAACACCTATTTGAGTAGAAAGCTAGAGAGTATTCCTCTTCAGGACTGTAAAAATTCCCCAACTTCTGTATGACTCATTTGCTGTCTATATAGGGATGAGGCTTGGGCCTGCAAGTGCTGCAGGCAGAGGGTTTTAGATACTGGAGAGCTTTGTAAGATCACATTCTTTCATGTGATGACACAGGTTGCCAGGGAACATGTACTTTGTCTATTTATGTTACTTAGGATAGTCCATTCACTCAGTAAGTCACTTTTGGATATTACAATAGGTATACATGTATTTGAATTGTAATGTCTTCATATTAAGGTGTATTTTCTGAACAGTAGGACAATTTATTACTTAGAGGATACTTCATGAACTCTTCTGCTGGATGGACTCCTGAGAATAAATGTTCACTTTCCTTGGTTGAAAGAAAATATTCTACTGTAATAACGAACGCTCTTATTCATACAATGCAGAACTCAACAAGAACCTTAATAAATTCCTTTGCTTTCCATATAACAATGATTTTTTTTATTACAGTTTATATTTAATAATTTTCAAAGGACTTTGTAAAGAACAAAAAATTCACAAAACAGCTTTACAAGCATTGGTACAATAATTAGAGTCATAGCTTTCATTGTTCCCAAAGCCTGGGCATAGATCTGTGAGGCCCAGCCCCAACCCTGAGCTCTGCTCCAGCTGTGACAACTCCCCTCTGCAGCTCTCCTGCCATGCCTTTGTTTAAAGAGAGGCTGAAAATTTAAGTCCCACCCCAGGCCAACTCTCCCTTACTTATATGTAGTTAACCTCCTATCAGTTGGTGACCTCAGTAGCTGTCACCGACTCCTTCCTCAGTGGAGGATTCCGTGATATGCTGAGACTCCGTCTGAGTTCAGGTCAGAATCCCTGATGCATCCTGGGAGAACAATGAAGAGCAGAATCACTAATCTCAGAATAACTCCCAGAGAAGGTCTTAGACCATCGCAAGGTTAGACTTGATGTTGTGTAGGAATCAGGATTTCTGTCATATGCATCATATTTTCAAAGACAAATGGAGGCCCAGAGAAATGACATGACTGATACCAATAGCCAAGGCTATTTAAACACTTTGCCTTCTGCCTTGTAGCATGCATTCGTTCTACAGACACTTGCTGAAAACTTTCCACTTGTCTAGTACCAAGAAGGGAGCTGAGGTCTGGCTTGGAGAGCTTTTACATTTAGCCTGGCAGCCTGTCTGGACTCACAAGCCAGAGCTGCTGGGTTGTGCTGTTGCTGCTTCACCTACCATAGGCTGCTGTCTTTCTCTGGTCTAAATTTGAATTGATACTTGTGTTTGGATCAACCCCATTTCCCATCTCGTTCTGGTTACTGAGTACCATGTATTGCCCTGTGATGAGTCACCCTTTAATTTCACAGCCACTACATGCACACCCATACATGAGTCTCATATTTTCAGAAGTATAGATCAATTTTTGCAAGCATATAGATGTTGATTCTGTCCCTTGTCTCCAAGAAGTCTTTTGTCATTTATTTCAAATAGTAGAAACTTCTACTTGGTAACTGACTGATCCAGTGTGAATGTTTTTTTTTTAAATCCCTGTTGGAACAAGACAGACTGTAAATTAGTTACAACTGATTGGCCTACAGCTATGGTCATTTGTCCATCTTCCGTCTCTGCTGGCTGCTTTTTTGGTCCTCCTGTCATGGTCTGTCATACACAGGCTTCCAGATTCATCTGAACAGCTCTTCTAGTCCCTGCTCCTTCCTGGCAGTCTGTAGAAGCCACCTCATCTTGGTTCTCTGTTTCCCCATCTCAGACAGTGCCCGTTGGTCTCTTATCCCTTTAACTACTTGTCTGGGACTCTTTGCTGGAATAGCCTCTCTCTGGCCCAAACTGCTAATTACAGTATGACTCTGAGATTCCCTCTTGACATTCACGTTTCTGTCTCAGGGAGGGCTCACTTAGCTGTCAGAGATGTCACACCCTGGAGGATAAGGATGATACATGTTTCCTGTCACAGAGGGCTTTTACACATAATTGAGCTCACTGACATTTGTTTGGCATGAGAACAGAAAGTATCTGATAGTGATGATTTATATTGTCCTCCTAAAAGGTTTTGGAGAGAAAATTTTAAAAATCATCTGCTTTTCCCCTTGTGTATATAAATGGTTTGCTTCCATGTATGTCTATGAACCATGTGTGTGCCTGGTCTTAGAGGAGGCAAGAAGAGGAGGTCTGATCTTCTAGACCTGTAGCAACAGATGACTGTAAGCTGTCATGTGGGGCTGGGAATCTAACCTAAGTCCTCTAGAAAATCAACCAGTGCCCTTAAGTGATAAGCCATCTCTTGAGCTACCAAAACAAATTATGGGAAATGTATAATTATTCTGAATAATGAAGTCTATAGTCTCATAGGCCTGTAAAATTAACATGAACAAGACTCTAACTGAAATGTTTTGTGGTTGATGTTGTTCTTCTTCTTATTATTATTATATTTTAATAAACCTTGTAGGTTATATTGCTAATTCTAATTTTTTGCATTATTTTTTCTAAAATCTGCATTATGGTTGATTTTGAGATGCCCATCACAGGCTCATCTATTGTGTACTTGGTTCCCAGCTCTGTGTGGTGATGGAAATTTGGAGAGGTTAGATCAGAAGAAAGTGGGTCACTGGGATTGAGCTTTTGAAGGTAATATCTTTGGCCTCCCCCCACACCCACCCCATGGCCCTGCTTCCTGATTCCAATAGATGAATAATTTCTTCTATCACATATTCTTGCCCCTATCATATTCTGCCTAAGCACAAGAGGCCAGGTGAAATATTTGAAACCATGAATCAGGATAAACAATCCTTCCTTTTAAATTGCTTTTCTCAGTTATGTGCCTGTGACCTAAAGTCTAGCATAGATAATTAATACCAGAGGTACAGGTTGTTGCTGTTAAGCTGGTCATCTGACTCTTAAGTGTTTGCAATGGTTTGTGAGAGGAGGATAGAGATGTGAGCCAAAGCAGCCTCAGAATACGATGAGCAGCTTAATGGCAGGAGTTCAAAAGGCCAATGCGCTGATAGAAATGCTCGTAAGATTTGAGATGAAAAGAAAAACTCTCTTGGGAACTGGACTAGAGACTTTGTATGTTGTATTCTGGCAAAGAAACACATCTACATTTTGTCTGTCCCCTGAGACTTTAAATGATCCTGAGTTTAAAGACAACTAAATGATTATTCTGGCAGAAGAGATTTCAAAGTCAACATTTAGGCAGTGGTATGGTCACTGATGGCTTCATTTAGTCGGGATTACAGTGAGAATTTATAAGTCAAAAGCAGACCACAAAGACTTGAAAAACAAAAAAACATAACTTGGCTGGAATGGCCTGTGTAGAGTTGTACCTAAGAATGACCTGGTTCCCGGAGATAGTAGTCGTTAAAGAAGTCAAATGCTTTACAAGCCAATGTTGGAAAGTTTGCAGATAGCCTCTAAGAGGAAAATGTACAACTCTGTGAAGGTGGATCCTAAGATGCATGAGAGATGACAGAGGCTTGGAGAGGCTAAGAATGTGGAAAGTGTGCTGAAGGAAGTCAAAAGTAACCAGCTCAGCCAGTCAGGAGAAAGGCTGTGTAGTCTGCAAAGGGCAGTGCCACAGAAGCAGGGTTACCCACGGTCACTGGAGCCCACACCACACCACCCTGTACCCTGGATGCTGGACATGGGGCTAAAGGGCTGAGTGTTTCTCCTGCTTTGTCGCATTATATATTGGAAGAATGTACCCTTGACTGTGATTTTACAGAGCCTCATAGCAGAGGACTTGTCTGACTTTGAACACTGTAACATTAAATGTGGTATTTCCATTCCCATATATTTCCAGTCCCTCCCTCTCTTATCTGCTTCCCACCCATGAAGCAAAGCCCTCCTCCTTCACGAGTTTTACCCACCATTCTGGTCTACCCAAGAATATAAGGCCAAGCAGCCATAGATGGAAATATCTAAACCACAAGCAAAACTAAATAAATCCTTATTAAATATGGTTTTAGCACCAACTTGTCATCACAACCCAATGTCTTAATAGCACAATCTATTTTGACTCCTTTATTCCTTTATTCCATCCTTGCTTCCACTAGCCACAAGCTGCTTTCCTGACCCATTGCTTCTCACCTAGAAGGCTGAAATAAATCTACATGCTTTCTCAGTCTTGCCATGTGTTCTCCATCAAAAGATAGAGAACTCTTTAAAAGTTGCTGATCTGCAGTCTACCTCAAAACACAGCTATACCATTTATAATACTTTGGGTTTCCATTGTTGTGAAGAGACACCATGACTAAAGCAACTCTTATAAGGAACAACTTTTAATTGGCAACCACTTATTATAGTTTGGGTTTTCATTGTTGTGAAGAGACACCATGACCAAGGCAACTCTTACAAAGGACAACTTTTAATTGGGGCTGGCTTAGAGCTTCAGAGGTTCAGTCCATTGTCATCAAGGGAGGACCATGGCAGCATCCAGACAGGCATGGCACTGGAGGAGCTGAGAGTTCTATATCTTGATCTGACTATATCCGGAAGACTGTCATCCTCAGGCAGCTAGGAGGAAGCTCTCAAAGCCCAGCCCCACCGTGACACACTTCCTCCAACAAGGCCACGCCTCCGGATAGTTTCACTCCATGAGCCAAGCATATTTACCAGTCTTGGGCATATACCCAGAGGACACTCCACCCTAACACAAGGACACTTGCTCAACAATGTTTGTTGTGGTTTTATTCATAATAGCCAGAAACTGCAAACAACCCAGATGTCCCTCACAGAAGAGTGGGTAAACAAAACATGTAACATTTACACAACAGTATTACCCAACTGTTTTTTAAAAAAAAATCATGAAATTTGCAGGTAAATGGGCAGAACCAGAAAAAGATATCATCCTAAGTGAGGTAACCGAGACCCAGAAAGGCAAAAATAGTATGTATTCACTTGTATATGGATACACATTAAGCATGTGGATACCATTAAGTAAATGATAACCAAGTTACGATCTGTAGACCCAGCGAGGTTAGGTAAAGAAGAAGGGTCTAGATGGGAATGCATGGAGCTCCCTAGAAAAGGGAATATGGTTGGACTTGGAGCAGATGCAATGAGAGTGGGGGGTGAATCAGGTTAGTTGGGAGGAGACAGGATGGAGGGAAAGAGTATGGGGAAAGGCAGTTGGAAGTGGTATGGAAACCTAACGCAGTGGAAAGTTCCTGGAATCTATGAAGGTAATCCTAATGAGGACCCCAGTGATGGGAGATAACGAGTCCCAAATGGTCATTTCTTGTAGCTAGGCTTCCAGAGGCAGAACTGAGTTCAGTTAAGTTGTTGGCCAAGGGATCCCATAGAAATCTCAAGACAACTCAGGCTGATGCTAAGACAAAGATTACATTATGTAAACTGAAAGCATGGCCCCACTGCCAAAGACAACATACACACAACATATTGAACACGGAGAAATCTAGCAGGTGCCCACATGGAGCCTTTACCCCTACATTCTAGTCTCTTCGGTGAATGAAGGTCCTCTGAAGGCTATTGAAAAGAAACATGGACACCAACCCAGCCACAAAACCTTTGACCTACACTCTGTTTTGCCTGAAAAATATGTTAATGCAATGAAAAATTTACTCTGTTTCCAACATATCTCCTTCCAAAAGCTTCAAGAGAAGAAAATGTCACTATTATGGCAGTATATACTAGACATTGTCTAAGTGTTCTAAACATTTTCATAATTATTCATGTAATGTTCTCTAGAAATTCTGGAGACACATATTATTTCATTATTGTATAGATAAGGTAGATTAGTTAAATACATCTTACAGATGAGTCCAGAGGCCAAATGGGATTTCAAGGCCATGCCCTCACAGGTGGTCAACAGGAACTGAAACTTACTTCTGTTTATTATGTATGTCTCCTTAAAGTATGCTTCATTATGTGTTCCTCCAAATATACACTGAGAAGAATTAATTTCTAATTAATTAAGATAAGTTTATGTGGTTCTAAAACCACATAAACACAATTGTTTCCTGATCTGCTGAGGTCACAGTGACAAGTGTTAACAAGACATAAATCCAAGGAAGTATTAGTGGGCAGTAAAGGCAGGGACACATGTGGGTCTAGTGGAACTTATAATCTGGTGAAAATGTTGCTCTGGAAAATATTAAAGTTTATCAATTGCAGTGAGAATAGTTGTCATTGTTATTAATAATGCTTTAATAAATATACACTTTAAATCTGGAAAAATAAAGCTACGATCCGGATGGATTGTATCCCTGCTCCAGATTCCTCCACAGTTTTCTTTTGCTCACTCCATGAATTCTACCTTGTTCTGTTACCTAGAGGGTTCTGCATGATCTCATCATGTGTCTCCTTCCCTTAGGGTGCTCGATATGTTACTACCTTCTCATGGGCTGCCCATCCCACCTGGGCTATCTAACTTCACTCTTTCAGCATGGCTTCCTTGGAAACATTCTTGGATCTTCAGCAGTTCAGGAATGCTGACTGTTTACTGTCATTCTTACCGTTCTTTTCCTTCATAGGATTTATGTTGAGTGTAATGAAATAATCACTTGAATATTTATCTGGGTGATGTCTGTTCTCCCTCATGGGATGGCAAGCACTCTGTGACTGAGATTAAAGCCCTACTCAGCATTTCATCCCTTTGAACAGGCCTGGGACACAGTAGATGCTCTATACATGATCACCAAGTGTATGGCTCAATATAAATCATAAGGTAATTGGCCCTTGATAGTCTAAATGAAATCCTTGTGTTTAGAAAGATGTTTCTGGAGCCAAGAGTTTAAGAGACAGCTGAATTGGAAGCAGTGTGATGAAGGAGTACATAAAACATGTCCCATTGCCCTAAGGAGCTGACTGGAATGTGACTGAACAAGGATTTGGGTGCAAAGTCTGGGCCAGGGACCGCCCCTTCTTCTAACTAGGGAAAACAACATTTTTATCCTGTGGTTCCCCACCTGTCAAACCTACATACAAATACCATGGCTGTGTCCTGGTGTTTGTACCATGAGTTAATCTGCTCTGTTCTTCCAGGGATTCTAGTAAGTTGAAAACAGCACACCAAATGAGCTGCAGATGTTGATTCCTTTTAAAATTATTACATGTCAAATTCACTTCACCTCTTGCTTACCTTAAAAATTCTGACATCTTTTTTAGCATTTCAAGTTAAATGAAAGTATCCACAGCCTAAGACATCTAAAAATAAATGTAAAGAAACCGATCATTCTAATAGTCTCATCTTCAACTGGTTTTTATGGTTCAGGAGTTAACATGAACGTCTAATACACCCAAAGAGTTGGATTTTGTCATTTTTGCCTCTAGAAGCCATGGAAGCGCATCCACAACAGTTTTTAGATCTCAAGATCATTTCTTTACAAAGTATCCCTTTTAATTTTGAGACAGATTTGATGGCTATGTCCAAATATAGGCATGACCATTCAAAAAAGTAGTTACCTACTAGGAGTATTAATACCAACTTCCGTTGGGTATTAAATGCTCTAAAAGACCAAGAAAGATTCTGCTCTCAAAGAACTTACAGTCTACCATGAAAAGCAGGAAGTGTCAACATATTCAAAATTCTAACCCAAGGAAGAAAGTAGTAAACCTCGTTAAAGAGATAGAGTTGCAGTTGTGTACAAATATCTGAGCAGTCCTTGGGTGGATTGCATTGAAAAGCTCACCCACAGAAAGATTCCATGCTTTTCCGTGTTCTTGAGATAACCCACCCACCGTTGGCTGCCAAGAACAAAGACACCAACTGGATTTGTGCACTCTATGTGTCTCCTATAGACCCGTGTAAGACAAGGACTCTCTCAACAAGGTGAAAGATCCTGAGAGGAGGCAAGATTTGAAAAATGGCCATAAGCACTGCTCAGTTTTGTTTTATTAGATGACTCATTTTACTTATTATAGAGAAATAAATGAAGATAGACAGTACAGGTAAGTAGAAAGGATCCATCAACCCTGTGAAGGCACCTCACAGAGATAAGCGCTAGAGACAGTGCTCCGCTGTGTGGATGTGCTGTCATAGCCCCTGCTTTTCTCATCCAACAATTTACCATGTGCACCTCTCTCTGACCACATGTGAGTCAAGGCATGTTTGTTGTTATTAGCTAGTTATTGGGAAGAAAAGCCTGAAGCTAAGTTGTGGAATTTCAAGAAGAAAGACAGGGAGAAGGCACAGGCTATGCAGGGGGAGGGGAGGTACTCTCAGAGGGTATCACTCTTATTCTGTGCACAAATCCAACTTGGTGTTTTTTTCTTGGCAGCCAATGGTGGGTAGTTAATTTCAAGAACACAGCAGATCATGGAGTCTTCCTGCAGATGAGCTGCTCAATGAAGTCCACATAAGGACTACTCAGATACGTGGGAACTAAAAACTCATCAGGAAATAGCATATCTCTGCCTGGGGAACAGGCTGTGGTTTTTGCTGGGAGTGGCCCTGCCTTCTGATTTGCTGCCAGCTGGAGGAAACATGGCATGTGGGCTGTACATTTTTATTCAGAACAGCACTGCCAATTAGATAGTAAAAGCCTACAATTTTCTGAATGATTATAATTTAAATGGGTGTACTTGGGACAGAGACCACTGGGAAGCTCTGAACCTGGACATGGATAGAGCCAGGGAAAAGTGCAGAGTGTCTTTCTCTACAACAAAAACAAAATTTCAAGAACCCTATACACATGCTTTATTTCATGAATGTGGAAGACAATTGAAAAATGTTTGACCTTTAAGGCAAAAAATTAGTGTTTGTGACCAATTCCAAGAATTGTTGGAGGACTCAAGGTCATGATATTATTCATTATAAAGAAATAAATATATGTAGATAAAGCAGATGAATTTAAAAGGTTCAATAAAATCCACTTACACCCCACAGCAGAGACTATTACCAACCTGAAAGTACAAATGTTGTAGCCAGATTGGAGGGACACAGAGAGCTCTACTTATGGTTCCATGTTCATTACTCACACACATATGCATACACCCACACATGTACACACACATGCATGCACACACACATATGCATAGACCCACACATATACACATACATGCATGCACACACACATGCATGTGCACACACATATGCATACACCCATACATATAACACATGCATGCATGCATACATGCATGCACACACATATGCATGCACATATGTGCACACACATGTACAGTTCTTACAGGATTTATTAAGAGCATTAAGTATGAGAAAATGCAAACTTCCACAAGGCAATTTCAGACCCATTCCAATCTGCCGTATTCTTGGAAAAAGATGGGAGAATGGGCACCAGATCACACATGGTCCAAGCACAGGAGAAACATTACACAAATCAAGAGAGTGGAATTAACCCAAGCAAGCAGGTGGTACAGCCACAGAAGAGACTCAGTTTGTAACACCAGGATTGTATGACCCTACAATGACGGGCTTCTTCATGAGATGTTAGTAGCTTATAAACTAAGATTACACAAGCATGAAAAATATAAACAATAGTCTAAGGTCAACTCTTCCACTACTGGGAGAGAGGATGGTTTACCTTCTGTGTCTCTAAAGGGGCCCACAATCTGCTTATCTAACTGCTTGTCACAATTTACTGCAGTGTTTTCAACCTTCCTGATTCTGTGACCCTTAAGTACAGTTTCTTCTGTTGTGATGTCTCCCAACCATAAAATTATTTCATTGTTACTTCATATCTGTAATTTTTGCCATTGTTGTGAATTATAATGTAAATATCTGATATGCAGGATCCAATATATGACCCCCGAGTTGAGAACCACAGGCTTAGCACCTCTGGACCTACTGAGGAAAGGATAATGCACTGCTTTCTGATGTACCACAGAAGGGAACAAGGCAGAACCCATTCCCCTCCGCTTTCCTGTGTTCCCTCTCTATATCCACAAACATAAAGCCTTGTGGTCATGTTTCTGGAAAGCAAAAGAAAATCACACTTATAGTAAAAAGTTGGGATTTATATAAATATAACTTCTCTCTCTATTCAAGACAGTAACCATGGGATAACCTTCTAAACTTACTCTAAGGTTTTCTGGCCAATATCTATCTATCTATCTATCTATCTATCTATCTATCTATCTATCTATCTATCTATCTATAACCTCTGCTGGAACCTATCCAACCCCATAGGACTTAGCTCATCCATGCAGAATCAACAGTTGAAGACTCTATAAGATAGTAAGTGAAGCTAAGAGCACAATGTAGCAATCAAGAACACAAGACACCCAGTTAAATCTGAACATTAGATAGTTAAATCTGCAGATGAGACAAATAACAAATGAGTATAGTCTACACATAGGTACAGCGCATACAAGGTTTGGGACATACTTAAAAAGTATTTATAGTTGAAAATTTCCTGGATGTACTGAATTTTATCTTGCAATGCTAATACATAAACCACCTGTCTATGGGACTTCATTATGACAGACTAGGTGTGTCCTGACCCCTGACCCCACTCTCCATTGTGCAAGGGGAGGGTGAGTGGTGTGGTTCAATATGTATATGTGTAAATGAATATCACAGTCCACAGAAGCATAGGCTTTGTGGGCAAACGGTGTAGGACAGCATAGGTGAGAATTGTGACTTCACTCTGAACTAACCATGTGTCCTGGAACAAGTTATTTACACCAGTTTCTTTATCTGAAAAGGGAGGAAGTTGATAGCATCCATCCCTTAAGGTGACTTCGAAGACAAAATACTCATAAAGTACTCAGAGATGTTCATAGTATTTAATAAGAATTTCATATTAGCTTTTATTATCATTTCAAAAAATGTATAATTATTACTAAATTGGAAGGGCACTTAAATAAATGAGATCGATTTTTCAGAAAAAAAAAAAAAAAAAAAAAAAACCAAACAAACAAACAAACAAAATAGCCATTGTAGCTTCAATTGCCCTCAAAACGTAGCCTCCTGTACAGAAACGTCTCTACGCTTTTTCTCTAGTTCAGTGGTCCTCAATCTTACTAATGCTGAGACCCTTTGATACAGTTCCTTATATTGTGGTGACCCCAATCATAAAATTATTTTCATTGCTACCTTATAACGGTAATTTTGCAACTTTTATAGATCAAAATGTAAATATCTGACTTACAGGATATCTGATACGCAACCCCTGCGAAAGGGTCGGTCTACCCCGAGGTGGCCGAGACCCACAGGTTGAGAACCAGTCCTCTAGCTATTCCTTCATCATTCATCAGATGATGAGTAGAAACAAAAATGAAGTTCCTACATTGGGTCTAAATTCAGATTAATTCCCACTTCAGTCTCACTAAATGCTGAGGCTGCAAGACAGGCAGCTGTCGCAGGATGTCTCAGTGGCAGTTACAGGGAGGGATTGTGATGGAACTGAGCCCCACAGGAGAGTCGGTGAGAGGAGAGGCAGGACCCCTGAGCTTCCTGGGCCTCTGCAGAACACATAGCTGTCTCTCCTGTGCCTGAAAGAGCTGCGGTCCGGGAGTTTCCGTCACTCTCGTTGCTAGAATTGGAGGTGTTATTTAAACTCTGCCTCTGACATCTCTTCTGCTTTTTGCCAAATGACATAAAACCATCACTTCTTCCATCTTCATTTTTATGAGCAACTGTGCTAAATATTTTTCCCATGCCTTTTTGTCTGGACACACCTATCTTTCAAGTCAAGAACATGATCTCTCTACTATGACTAAGACGCCCCAACACACTATATTAACTATATTAATGTCACATATCATTACACAGCCCAGGATGGACCCCAGTGGCTTTTGCAGGGACATTGCATCCCACACAACCTTGGGAGAATTTGCATTAGGTATGAAGCTACAGGGTTAAACAGTTTTTTTTTTTTAAATGCTCACTAGATTCTGCAAAAATACTTACAGGTTCATAAAAGTCTTCCTGTAGGTTTTCAGTGTGAGCCAGAGTAGAAAACACTGAGAGTGTGCATGTTCAATTTTTCATGTAGTCTGATACAGTAGTTGCAAGCATTGCCTCTGAAGGCGACTTCCCAGGTTCAAATCTTGGCTCTACAACTTGCTCTCTGTATGATATAGGACAACTTGCTTTCCTGGTTACCTCCTTTTAAATGGGCACAATAGCACTACCTTCTAGGACTAAGAAAGAGTAAAGCAAATTATTGTTACGACACCTTTAGGTCAATGCTCAGCTCACAGTAACACCTCGGTTGATGTGAGCTTTGAATATAATTGTAATTTTAAAAGCTTGGTCAATTCCCTATTGTAAATCACATGCATGATTATATTTCTTTTATCTTTATTACCATTATTTTAGTTATTCACTTTATATCCTGCTCACTCCCCCACTCCTGGTTACCCCTTCCCATAATCCTTACCCCCTCCCCCTCCCCTTCTCCTCTGAGTGGGTGGGGTCCTCCTAGGTATCCTCCCACCCTGGAACATCAAGTCTCTGTGAGACTAGTCACATCCTTTCCCACTGAGGCCAGACACAGCAGCCCAGCTAGAAGAACATATCCTATGTGCAGGCAACCGCTTTTGGGATAACTCCGACTCTAGTTTTTGGGACCCACATGAATACCAAGCTGAACCAATTCCTTACAATACTAATGATACTCTGTTGTGCTTGCAGACAGGAGTCTAGCATGGCTGCCCTCTGAGAGGCTCCACCCAGCAGCTGACTCAGACAGATGCAGACACCCACAGTCAAACAGTGAATGGAACTTGGGAACTCTTAGGGAAGAACAGGAGGAAGGATTGTGGCCCCTAAGGGAATAGGAACTCCACAGGAAGACCAACAGTGTCAACTAACCTGGACCTCAAACACCTTTTAATCCAAGATTAGTTTATGATTAATAACAATTATAGCAGTGCTTCTAATTTTTTTCACATATGTAGGGATACCATAAAGAATGATTTTAAAATAAAGACTTGACAAAAGTACTTTATTAAGTAAAAGTAGCATAAAATATTCTCTTTGTCCTCTTATAAGGAGGGAGGGGAGTTGGATTCTCAGCTTTGCTCAGATCCAGATTTATGGGATTCCCTCTGTGGTCCATCAAACAGTCTACTAACCATATAGCTCATTAGATTCTGTAAGTATGCAGGGCCCAGGCCTGGCAATTTACATCAGAGCTTTGTCTGGGTATATTCTTCATTTCTAGGTTTTTATCTGAATCCAGATACTTTTACATGAAACTACAAGTCTCTCCTTTGCTCAGTCTAGGTTATAGATTTCAATCATGGTTTCAGTTATTGTCTCTGAAACACTTGTGTATTTATAACTCAAGCCCAGACATGTTACACTCTCGATCCTCTTCTATTTAACATGTCTTCTTGGATGTCCTCAAACGAACTTATCAAACCTGATGTAAAATGGAACTCTCCATCTTTTGGAGTCTAAATTCATTAGCGGCTCACAAGCTGGATCCTCTTCTGCGGTGTCTATTGTTTGATGGGTCACTATCTCATGGTCTGATCCACTATGTTCAGCTCAACCTTGACGCCTGCTTCTCCCTCCCCTGGTATCCAACCTCTCACCAAGTCTTGCTGGTTTCATTCCATAAGCACAGTGCAGACCCATTCACCACTCTCCATCCCTCCAGGCCTCAGCTCCAGCACTTAACTTCCAGCTGCCCACATCTGGACCACTGCCATCTCACCAGATATTCCCAATCACTCTGGGACCCCCTCCAATCTATACTCTGTATGGAACTCAGAGCAATCTTTTTGGCTTGAATTAAAATCACTATTCCCCATGCTTCAAACATTCAACTGAATTTTTATTGTTCAGTTACCTTACAACAGGTAACTTTGCAAACCCACCCCCGAGTATGTGGTGTGTGTGTGTGTGTGTGTGTGTGTGTGTGTGTGTGTGTGTGTGTTGAGACAAAGTAGTTTCACTATAATAGCCCAACATAGCCTGGCTAGCCTGAATTCAGTATGTAGAACAACTGGCCTTGAACTCAGAGATCTTCCTTCTGAGTGCCAGGGTTAAATGTATGTATCACCATGCTGTGTGCCCTCCTGTCATGGGGTCTTTGCCTTAAATGGTTTCCCTCCTTCTCAAGTTAGTCAACGCTAACTTCAGTGCACCAATTCTGCATGGAAGACTCTCTTAGCCTTCCAACATGGCTGACTGCTTTTAGCATAGGATCTCATAGCTCTGCGTACCTCTTACTATGCTTACTAATGCCTTCACGGAACAAGTATTTACCGAGGTGCTAGAGAGATGGCTCACTGGGGTTTATCTTCCAGTAGACTTGGGTTCAAATACTAGCACCCTCATGGCCCTTTATCAATGGCTCTGTTTCCAACTGATCTGACGCGCTCTTCTGGCTCCGGGTACACTAACCCTTCACATGATACACACCGTACATGAGGACAAAACCTGATATGCCTTGAAAGAACAAAATAAAAATAAGGAAAATTAAAACTCAAATATTTATTGAGTACTTACCAATGTGAGATTCTACTCCAACACTGTAAGATGGGGAACAACAATAAACACACAAATATAGGTGTAAGGTAAGATCAAGGGCTTTAACCAAAGAGCACAGGTGCGAGACAGAGGGAACGGGACTTGCACAGTCACAAATTTTAAAATTCACTTTATCCCTTTCACAGGCCCCCTCCCTCCTGTTTTCCCCATCTCACCCTTACAAATCCCTCCCCTCCACTGCCCCCTCCCCTTGGTATCACCCCATCCTGAAACATCTAGTCCCAACAGGTCTAGGCCCATCCATCTCCCACTGAGGCTCAATCAGGCAGTCCAAATGTGTGTGTGTGGGGGGGTGGGGATCCAATGGCAGGTAACAGAGACCAGACAGTCCCTGCTCTACTTGTTAGGAGACCCACATGAAGACCAAGCTGCACATTTGCTACAACTGTATAGTGGGGTCTAGCTCCAGCTCACGCATGCTCCCTGGTTGGTAGCCCAAGCTCGATGAATTCTCATGGTCCCAGGTTAGTTTCCTCTGTAGGTCTTCTTGTGTCCTTGACCCTCTCAGACTTGCTCATTTCTATCCTCCAATCTCCTACAAGACTCCTGGACTCTGCCTGATGTCTGCCTGATGTTTGATGTTTGTTTGTCTCTATGTCGCCTCCATCCGCTGCTGGATGAAGCTTCTCAGGAGACAGTTATGCTGGTTCCTGTCTGCAAGCATAGCAGTGTATCTTAATAGTGTCAGGGGTTGGACTTTCTCACATGGAATGTGTCTCAAATTGGGACAGTCATTGGATGGCTGTTCTCTCAGTCTCTGCTCCATCTTTATCCCTGCAGTCTTATAGGGAAGATGAATTTTTGGTTGAAGGTTTTATGGATGTATTGACATCCCCTTCTTGTCTCTGGAAGTCCGCTTGGCTACTGGAAGTGGCCACAACAGTCTGTATATCCCCTCTGGTAGGAATTTAAACTAGTGTCACCTTCATAGACTCCCCTTATCCTCTTCCATCCCAGGCTCCAGATAGTCACCAGAGATCACTGATATTCATTTACCTACCAACCAGAGACTCTGAGGGGGCGGGCTGTCTTCAGCAACTAGTTCAATACCTATTTCATAATAAAATACTCGATAAAAAATACTATTGAATCCTTCTCATGATTCTATGAGAAAATTACATAGAGTAGAAAATAAACCTGTGAGACCATCTCATGTGAGAAGAGCAGCCTTCAGAAATAAAAAGTGTGTGTAGCCTGCTCTGCAGCAGCATGCCTTCATGGTGTCCGTGTTATATATGTAACATGGCAGCTTCAGGCGATTTCAGGCACAACGGCTCTGGCTACCTTTCTTGTGAAATGGCGATCTCAAGCAATTCAGATCCTAAGTGCTCTGAGTACTTCTTCATTCTCAGAAGGAAAGCAAATTCTAAAAGCGTCTCCCACTTGGTCAGCAAGCAGGGAAATGATTTTGCTGCCAGTGTAAGGAGCAGCAACGATATCAGCAAGATTGCCAGAGCTAAAGAAGCTAAAACATGGGCCCGCTCAACCCCACATCTCACCAGGAGGCCGAACCTTTGGTAAGGACATAGTTTTCTCCCCCCCTCAAAGGGCATAGCTTTAAAGTCCATGTGCTTAAGCAAGGCCACCAAAGATTCTAAGAGATTTCTTCTCCTCTGTAGACCAGTAGTTCTCAACCTGTGGATCACAGCCCCTTTGGGGGGTCACATATCAGATACTCTGCTATTTAATTATAATTCATAACAGTAGCAAAATTACAGTCATAAAGTAGTAAGGAAAACAATTTTATGGTTGGAGGTCACTGCAACATGGGTAAGTGTATCAAAGGGTCGCAGTGTTAGGAAGGTCGAGGACCACTGTAGAGGAAGTTTTGCTTGACGAGTGCTTCTGGGACCCACAATGCCAGCCCTTGAGTTTCTGCTTCCAACTCCAGTCGTTACAAGAGATGCCACCTGAAGTGTGACAAGTAGACACCGAGGAAGGACGGAGCACAGAGAGGTTTAAAGGATGCTTAACTGGAACGCACTGATTTTGTCTGCAGCAAGTGTCCTGTGTGACATTGCCCTGCATTTGAAAATTTAAAAAAAGTTTTGTTTTTTGATCCCCTCTTGGGTTTCATGCTTTCTGAACAAATCCTTGGAGAATAAGAATACTGGGGGAATTTCTCCAGAAAACGTGAGTGGGAAGCTTCAACATAGCGGTCAGTTGTGCTGACACGGAATTCTAGCCAGATGGCTGGGGTGGGTGCAGGGCAGAGACTACTGCCAAATCAGCAAAGCACAATGAGAACATTTGGGAAGTGTTTTCCATGAGCAGAGCGCCCCCAACGCAGGGCAGATTGAATGGTAGAGCTCTGCTGACATCTAGTGCACAAACACACAGAGCCTCTTGAAAGGAAGCATCTCAGACTTAAGGAGGTATCAATGTAAAGAAGAGAAACCATAGCCTTGAAAACCCTGGCAATGTATCATTTACTTCTGCTTAATAACTCTGAGGGGAAGTCAGAGAAGCTCGTCCATTGTGTTTCATACAGTGAGGAACTGAGGCTTGGAGAAAGAAGTTTTGTGACTCTCAAAATGACGTATGTAGTTCCTTTACGAAGAAATACTAGAAGATATCACTTGAAGGAAGAAGGTTTTCTCTTTGCTCATGTGACAGAAAAAGTATGGCAGTGTCACAGTCCACAGTTGGGGCAGTCGGAGCGTGGGCTGCTGGTGACATCGCCTGAGCAGTCTAGGATACTGAAGGGATTCAGTCGTATCTATAAGCTTATGCCATAAGGCCAGTCCACTGTGATCCACTTCCTCCAGCAAGGCCCCACCTCTTAAAGATCCCCAAATCTCCTAAAGCAGCACAGCTGGCTGGGAACCAAGTGTTCAAATATATGATCCTGTGTGTGTGTGTGTGTGTGTGTGTGTGTGTGTGTGTGTGTGTGTGTGACAGAGAGAGAGAGACAGAGAGACAGAGAGATCTAACACCTAATAAGGGTAGAACCAGGCTAAACTGTAATCATTTTGTATCTGGTTGTCCTTCCACCCCCTCCAGTCTCCATCAATAGCTCTGCTGCCCGCCTCCAGCTTCAAAGAAAGACATGCTGGCTGCTGGAAAGAAGGTCTTTTTTTTTTTTTTCACTCAGGAAGAGAGAAAGAGAACATAGTATCATCTTAACCTTATGGAAACTGGGGCTGAGTCTCCTCTTTGGATAAGTTCCTAACCTGGCCTCTAATACCACAGATTTGAAACATCTAGTTCTCCAGGGAGTTCAAACATAGTTGGAAATGAATACAAAGGGGAAAAAAACTGTAAACTCAGGAAGAATTAAAAAGTCCCAGGAAACAAAGTCCTAAGCTAATCACACACGCACACAAAGTGGGGGAGGGAGGGAAAGGAGAACTCTGACCTATAGCTAAGTGAACAGATAGATGATATTGGCGATAAAGATAGCACAGCTAATGACAGACATAGAGACAGACAGACATAGAGACAGACAGACATAGCAGAAAACAAACATGCAGAAGGGTGTCTTGGAGCCCATCACTGTCCCCTGTACCGTTCCAGGATGGCAGCCATCAAGCTGATATTTTAACTTTAATCACCGAGCAGCAGAATGAAACCGTGGCAAGAAGCATCCGTTTGAGCTGGCGTTTCTAAGGACTTTATCTGGGGACATCTGCTCACACCCATGTCAGAGGTCTGACCCATTCCTTACCCTTCCAAATGACTTTTAAAAGTTTAGATTCATAGCTGAGGTGTTATGAAATCACTTTATTTTGTATAAAATTTAATATCAAGCAGAATATTTAGGATAAACTCTTCTTTGCTCGTCTGGGCAAAGTTGGTTTATCTTGTGTTTTCTGAGAGCTTTGTTTACCATCAGAAACTCGTGTATTGTAACAGACATCATCTCAGATTTTTAAACTGTGGCTTAAAGAGCAAAGAGAATAAGACTTATTCTTCCTCTCACCCATAATCAGCATTAAACTCTCTATTAATTAAAAAAAAAGTAAAGTTGTTTTAAATCACTCATTTGAAAGTCAGATTCGTTTGTGCTGAGTTGCCTGGAACACCATCAACCAAAAGACATCTCCAAAAGACCACTCCAGAAAATTCCAATTCAGAGGGAAATCAGTAAATGTTCACTTGCCTGGGCACTAAGTTTTAATTTTTGTTGAATTCAACATTGAGGTATATTTTATTGGGTTCTTAATAGCAAGAAAAATCTTTATAACAGGGAAGTCATGACCACTTGCTTAAAAAAAAAAATGTAACTATTTGTTCAAACAGAAAATGGCTGTAGTTTACTAAACTCCTATCTGACCTAGGGTTCATTGTCATATTATATCTTGTCAAAGAAAGATGCTAGCTCGAAGCTTCTAGGGAATTTATTAGAACATCTGTCTTTGAGCAAGAAAAATATAGAAAATAGCATCTACAAATAGTCTGTTTGGGAACATTTGTGTTTTGCGCTTGTAAATAAACATTCTAACACAATGAGTTGGAACAGGGTAAAACATTCTAACACAATCAGTTGGAACAGGGTAGCAACTCTACTTTCACAGTCGGAGAAGGCAACCCAGGCCATCACTGTCATCTGGCAGAGGTCGTCAGTCTCAGGAAAGAAGAGAAGATGGCCACGGGATTGTAAACTATCTCTTATGGCTGAAGAACTGGTAAGAATGGCCGAGTGACAGCTGGGGTGATGAAACACTTGGCAGGTATTCTGAAGAGGCCTATCTTTCGTCATTCCAGCCAATTGTGTGAGACAGAAATCGAGGTAGACGCCAGAAATTGAAGGTTACACTGAAGTCCCCCCACACTCAAACTAAGGGCAACTAACTTAGCCTTCCAAAAACGCAGAGCTGAGTCGGGTCTCTGCAAGCTGCACTCTTAATACACCTACTCAGAGCAGCTGGGTCGCACGTCAACTTGGCATTTCCTGGATGTGGATGTATGTGCTTATATGTACGGGAGTGCACAGATTCACATGTCTTCTCCAGTTTGCTTAGACAAAGATGGGTCAGGTGAACACATTAAAATAACAGCAAGAACGAAAATCATTCTGCTTGGTTGGCCATGTGCAAGTGAGTGACGAGTACAGCCAGGACCCTGGATTTTGGAGGATGCTAACAATGCCCCTTCTCCTAGATTCTCCCCACCCTGAATCCTTCTCAAGCACCCGCTCACAGCCAGATCCCGGCTTTGCCTTGCATTATCATCTAACAGCAGTGTGTGCCGTTCTTCTGGGGGACGGCCTTAGACCACTATGCTGTCTAATGCAGACCCCCAACATCTAACTTCCTAAGGCAGACAGCCTTTGAGTGGTGGCTTTTCAGGCGTGGGAGTGTGAAAAAGGTTTGGGGTGACTTCGAGGGATGATTTATTTCAGAACTCTACTGTGGGGTTGATTACGCTAAGGCTCCCTTCTGACAGGCTGACCCCCACTGCCGTCCTTAGCCTCCGTCACCCCCGCCCTACAGTCCTACTTTCCTGCCACCTCCCACTCCTCCCTTGATAACCGGCACACAATTCCTTCTCTCGGGGGTCTCCTGAGACTTCTCTGTGTCTCCTTTCCTCTTCTTTAACCTGTGAATGATAATGTTCAGTTCTCACGGGGTTGTGGTGATTAGACCAGTGTGCACAGGGAAAGAGCTTACTTAGAACCGTCGTTGGCAACCACCGCTATGTGTGTCGGGGCTAAAATGATTCCCTTGTGATGTTAAGATGAGAAATAAATGTGAAGCCATTGTATCTTTCAGTAAGGTCTTATTTTCGAATGGAAAAGCATAGGACTGAGGCAGGCGATTTCTGAGTTCGAGGCCAGCCTGGTCTACCGAGTGAGTTCCAGGACAGCCAGGGCTACACAGAGAAACCCTGTCTCGAAAAACCAAAAAAAAAAAAAAAAAGAAAAGCATAGGACTTGAAGTTTATATAGGTCATATATATTTATATATACACCATATACAATATGGGATATGTGCACATGCACACACACATACTGACTCTCAAATTATTCATATACAACATACCTCTAGCATGAAATGAGACTTCAATAACAAACATAATCTAAATGGTGTGTGTGTATGTGTGTATGTGTGTGTGTGTGTTGGTGACAACATCACTAGACCATGTGGCACAGACCCCTTAGCCATCCCAAGGAAACACGCGCAGTTGATTCAGCTGCAGCCCATTTGTCATGTGCACGGCCACGGTAAGCTTGACTCTCATGGTTCATTTGTTTGCTCCATGCTGACTTGGCCAAAGTTTCCCGTCTTTCCTGCAGTAACATGCGACTCCTTCCAGATTGTCCACGGCAGCAGCATCTTGCGAATCCCTCGAGGTCACATGCTTAAAATCATTTATTTCCAACATCATCTCCCCAGACCAATATATCACAGTTTTGTCTATTGCTTTCTCACAAGATCTGGAAGATCCCTCTACAGCTGTCACTGTCACCTACTCCCTGGAGCTTCCTGTTTAGAGATGCTGGCTGCCAACTTGCTCTTGGACCGTCTTGCCTCTTCTGTCCTCAAGTCATTTGCTGGTAGAATATTCTTCAACATATTTCAGCACCCTTCCCCTTTGCCAGCACGTGTTACTCATTATTTAAGGAGCATGCGCACAGCGCTGGCCATGGGTTAGGTATCATCCTAAGTGATACCTTCAATGCTTGTTAAAGGCAGGCACCATCATCATCCCAGTCTTGCAGATGAGGAATCAGAGCTGGATAACGTAGCTGATGGGATGGGCTTAGTAAGTATCAGAGATGGAAGTCAAAGTTACAGCCATCTGGCTCCAAAGTCTGAGCACCAGCTAACAGCACAGTATCATGACTGTCCTCCAATCCCTGTGGCTGTCATCATCACCTGTTTCCTCTTTCTCCAAATTCCTAGCTCCAAATGGTTCTCATTTTTGAATTTCTGTGTGCAGTTTTGAAGGTCAAATAGAGCAAAGACTGCTCTACAAACAATATGTGGATAGTCTGCCTAGGAAAACATCAGAACAACACTGGAGTAAGTGACTTTGTTTCAAACTGAAATAGCTGTGACTATAAACCTGCCACCTAATGTTCTATAGATGTCCCCCATGATGACTACCTGAGGATACATGATCACACTACCCCTTAATATACATTGTAAATCTTAAATACTTTGAGAATTACAAGTAATTCTGCTACAATCATTATGTTAATATATATTTCATATGCAGAGCACATGTCCAAATTTTTACTGAGCTTCAAATAAACTATAATTTGGCCACAATTGTAGACCTTTATTCATTTCCAATCTTTGCCCTAATTCTCTCCTAATTGATTAAAAATGTAGATTAAAGGAGTTGTAATATGTTCCTTAGGTATGCATGGATAATGGCTGAAAACTTTAAACAAAACAAAACTAATAGGAGTGGTTTTCAGTAAACAGTTACTGGGTAAAGTGCCAAAAGGAGACAAATATTTAAGGGACTTGAAGAGTGTTGCAGTGTTGCGATGTAGCTATCAAGCTGGAGAAAATAAATACAAGACTCTTCAAAAAGACGCTGTTCAGTTAGCATCTGGAATGGCTTAATATAGTAAAATAAAAATATACCATAGAGTGCATTTTATTGAATTTCTTCAAAATAATTCAATTATAGACCTTTACAGTGGGAGCAGACGGTGGTTATTCAGTTGGGAGAATGTAGGCTATTAAATTACTGTTTTTATTTTGAGCCCAAAGGGAGGACATTAATTCCTTCACATTTCCCCCTTGGGAAAATGAAGCAAAGAATTTTATTTCATTGTAACTGAAACGTAATACCGACATGGCTTCTCCAGTTGGATCAATGTGACCTACATCAGAGTCGTGGGCTGAAGATGGGTTGGTGGCATGAGATCCAAGCATGAAGGGGACAGAATAGCACAGTCCAACTCTCCAGGTCAAAATTTCTGCATGGTTTAAATGTTGAGGTCTGATGTGAGGAGCCCAGGATTCTGAGCAAGGTGGCAGGGAGTCTGCTGTCTGATTCACAGTTTCTGGCTGGTACCCTGGATCTGTCACGTGTGCTACACCTAAATGCCTTCTTCCTAGATGAACCTTCAACAGGTCATTGAAAAGCCAAGTTCAACTGGAAGCATCATGTAAATAAAGTGCACTATGTGTTAACTTTGGATAAGATCATATTTGAGTGTGAATTTTTTTTTTTACCAAATCACATTTAAACAGGCATCATTAAATGTAAATACAGTGAGGGTCCTAGACCTACAAATACACAAAGTCACACATGCGTTGACTTCTGGGGAACAGAGAGGACTGTGGGACATGAGAGTGGAGAGAAGAGGGAGGAAGGGTGAGGCATGAGGAGGGAAGGTGATCACAACCATGCATGAAAGTCCTTCAAAAATAAGAAAGCAAGTGCAGCAGAGCCTGGCCCCAGTACCTGGAGCAGAGACAAGCTGATCTCTCTGACTTAAGCTGAGACCAGCCTGGAATACAGAGTGAGCTCGGGTCTGCCAGGGTTACACAGTGACACCTCATTTCAAACCAAACACAAAATGTATGTACGCGCAGGCTATGAATATGTAAACAAAAGTTAGGGAAATGCTCAAGCCCAGAGACATTTTAATCCACAGTATGTTCAAAGAGAAGAGCTGCGGTGAATAAGAAAATCCACCTCGAAGCTCCTAGCAGCTAATGCAAAGAGCAAAAAGATCTTGTCATGTAAGACTTGGGCCCATTACTGTAAGGACAGATTTGTTTTCATTAGAAACCTGGTGATTGTAGTATTGGATCTGAGAGGAAACTCTGATTCCTAGTAAAAGAAATCTGGTCTTCTTCCTTCTCCTTCCCTTCCGCTATTCCTTCCCCTTCCCCTACTCCTTCCCTTCCCTTCCTGTCCTCCTCCTCCTCCTCCTCCTCCTCCTCTCCTCCTCCCTCCCCCCCTCCTCCTCCTCCTTCCCTTCTTCTTCTTCTTCTTCTTCTCTTCTTCTTCTTCCTCTCTCTTCTTCTTCTTCTTCCCCCTCCTCTCCCTCCTTCATGCAATAAATTAGGCAAATATTGTTAGTGCTATAATAGAAAAACTACAGAGTATTGTGAAAAGTAGCTACTTATTCCTTGTGGAAATAAAGTTTGCCCTTGGAACTGAAGGCGGGCTCAGTACCATGTCATTTAATGCTGTATTGTACCATTTTGTTTTCTGTTGTTTAAAGGGGATGGGAGTCTGATCTCGCTTTCCTCCCTCCCCCATGGACGCTGAGCTCCTACACTCACTGATCATCTTTCCTCTGTATCTTCCATCCTGTCTCCCCGACACCAAGGATGTTGTAGTCAATCCTCCATGAACCCTCAATTGAATCTAATGCATTTGGATAGAAGTAGAATATAACTTAACCTGACCCCCACCAAGAGTTCAGCAAGGAAACACAGCTCCCTTTAGCCCTGACTCTTCATCCTTTGAACTCAGGGATGCTGTAATTGACAGGAAATTCAAATATATTTTCCAAGCGCTTTATTTCTGTGACATGTTTCAGGTGGAGATCAGAGTCCCCCAGAGAGAAATAAAATAGGAGTTCTGGAAAAGCCCAGGCTTTGGGGCACAGTGGGAGTTTCTCTCTGCATGCTGTTTTCCTCCCGCTCTCTGGTATCTGATCCTCCAATAGTCCCTGTGCACAGCCAGTCTGTGCAGCACCTGCAGACCTGCGCTCTCTTTCTCCTTCCATAATGAATAGCTCATGATTTACTGATACAGTCAAATTGCTTTAACATTCAACTGCAGTCACTGGGCCAGGTCTAGTCTTTCTCTCTTTCTTCTCTTTCCCTCTCTTTCCCTCCCGATTTCTAACTCACTTACACTCCCCTACTGGCTCTCTGCACAGGATGTAAAAACTATAAAACCTGATACTCAAAATGCTGTGTGACTCAAAGCCTCATGGAGATTGTTATTATGTGCTGTGACTTAACCCCAATCTCTCTGGTACTCGGACTGGAGGGTTTTTTTTTTCTGTCTGGAGCTACAAAAGATGAGGTTGGGCCCTCAGAGGGTATCTGCATATCTGCAACATGTGGTCCAGGAAGAGGAAAGAAAGGTTGACTGAACAAAAGAGAGCTGGTGTCATAGTTGAGTGCTATGATGAAGCCCATGACCAGAAGCAACTTGGGAGGAAAGGGTTTATTTGGCTTCTGCTTCCGTAGCACTGTGACAGGAACTCAGACTGGGCAGGAACCTGGAGGCAGGAGCTGATGCAGAGGTCATGGAGAGGTGCTGCTTACCGGTTTACTCCCCCTGGCTTGCTCAGCCTGCTTTCTCACAAAACCCAGGACCACCAGTCCAAGGTTGGCTTCACCCACAATGGGCTAACCCTTGCCCCGTCAATCACTAAGAAAATGAGCCCAGTCTTATGGCAACATTTTTTCAATTGGGGTTTCCTCCTCTCTGAAGACTCTGGCCCGTGTCAAATTGGCGTAAAACTAGCCAGCACAGCCTTGTCCACATCTGACTCCATAGAATAAGCAGCAAGGGAAGACGTAGGCAAGGAAGCCTGTGGGGGTGGCTGAGCAAAGCTAGACATGAAGGAAAACCTCAGTGAAGACCAACAAAGAGGAGGTAAGATGAAGGTGTTTAGGGAAGTGAGGGGCAGCATCAGACGGGAGAGAGAGCTTGTCTTGAGCTTATCTCTAAGGAAAGTCCGTACAGACATTTTGATGCTAGCCAATAAGAAGGCACGAGGATACTCTATGGAATTCTGCTTTCAAACGACATGGCTTCTTCACCAGCTGTGTGATGAGAGCCTCCATAAGACTCCTTGCCTGAGCTGTAAATGTTGGGAGAATAATCCAAAAAGTTGAAACTATTCGATCATAACAGCTGCCGTGATCTCTTCCATCTCAGCATCAGGAGAGACCTGGGAGGCACTGCCAACTGTTCTGCTGACTGCTGCCAAGGGAGATGTATGGGACCAGCTATGAAGAATCAACAAAGTTTGCTTACAGGCAAAGTACAATGCATCAGCAAAGATTGTTAACAAGGTAGGTTTTTTTTTTTTTTATTTTTTTTTTTGCCACAACTACAAACTTTGGCTGGACATTAAAGAGCCCCTGTTAGCATCAACAGTCCACATGTGGTCAAAGCATATGTCCTGTGCTTATTTTCCTGGATGTCCACTTATCGCAAAATCGGTTGGCTTCATTCTTTGGGAGGTACAACCTGCCAATGGAAACATAAGCTTCCTCTTCCCTCAGGCCAAGCTAGCCATGCTCTGGAAAGAAAAACAGGCCCATCCTGTCAGTGCGCCGCATGTCCATGCAACCCCGATTGCAGGCAGGCCGAGGATCCAAGACTGGGCCTGTGTGTTGATGGTCTCTGGGTGAAGAACACATTCTCCATGTGCAGATTTCTATTTACAACATGGCAAGAAAAATAGCTGCATGGGGTCTGCACTCCCTGTGACCCTGACAACGTTATTGTTAGGCCACTCATGCCAAGTTGGATGACTAACACAGACAAGAAAGGCCTCCACTAAACTAAACAGAGACGTCAAAATAGCCAGTTGGTCAGATCCCATCTGGAATACTGTGTTGAGTTGAGGATACCATATTTTAAGAGAATACCCTAAAACTGTGTCTCTATAGATGGCAACATGATGAAACAGATAATGACAATTTGTAGAACACAGAGCATAAACGCCCTGAGTTCTGAACAAAGAGCTAAAACGCACATTAGCAGCCTTATTGCTTACAATGCTCACCAGGTCCCATTAGACAACTAGGGTGGTCCCATAAGCCGGGTGAGACGCCACAGACAACCAGTTTTGAAGATGGCTGGCAAGCTCAGTGCTGAATCCCTCTGCATTCTCTGCAATTCACAGGCAATGAGGGTGGCCTGTGATTTTTCCAGAAAATCTGGACACACTTGAGGATGGCTGAGAAGGAGATCGCACTTCCAAACAGACATATCATCTTCATTGTAAAAGAAAGCTTTTAAACTGGTTTTGTCTGTTTGTTTTATTGCAAACTTTACATCCAGGTAGGTTTTGGAAGAAGATTTGACAACACAAGTAGAACTACATTAACAGCTCAAGTCAACTGACAAGAGAGAAATGCACAGACTTGGGAAGTTCAGATATGTCAACCCATTCAAGCAGGGACCTTATGCTCTTATAATGAGGGCACAGAGTTTTCCTCCACTATCGGGTGACGGTTCATAATTTACTAATGTCCCCATAGTACTCAGATTCTGGACACTAAATTGGAACGTGCAGTGAGTCTTACCAGGCTCTGAAACATGCCCAGAAGGCCAGCTTTCACACAGAGCTGTGTCCAAACGAAGCCTTCTTTGTCTCCCGTGATAAAACTCAACTCAAAGTACTTATACAAACATAATACAGAAACAGATAAACATGTAGTATGGATTGGCTCAACACTGAAGAATCCAGAGGCAGATGGGGCTGGAAACATCACCATGACATGTTATTTGATCTGGGGAAATAAATCAGGGTCTATCAAGTTCCTTCCCATCTCTCAGTTCTGCCCCATCTTGGTTGACAAGCTCACAGTCAGACCTTCTTATAATGGCTTGGATATCAACATGGCAACAGGACTTCTGGGCTTCCAGAAGTGTAAAGGCAGAATAAATAGCAAAAAAGCATAAGTGAGCACATTTATCTCGCTTCTCACAAAGTCCTGTGACCTACCTTCATAAAATAGGAGGTGTGTATACCTAGAACACGCTATGTGGTCCAAAGAAACGGGATAATCTGATTGGTATGAGCCAGTCCAGTGTGAATTCCCTTAGAGCCACCAAGATCCCCATGGACAGAAGAGATCAGTGAATCTTTACCTCATTCAACAGTTATCACTGAGTACATGTTTTATGATAGAATCTCATGTTGAGTGCCACAAAGCACGTGAAGATGCCTAACAATTCCAAACTGTCACATGTGACAAGCATGGAGGACAGCTTCATTTCCCATGAATGGCATTTAGGACTGACTTATAAATACCACTCTATCTTAATGCAGGAACTCTTAGAAACTTAAAATTCCTATTGCTGGTTTCCAATAGGGCAATTTTAACCTCTGTCCTCCACCTCCTTCCTATCTCAGGATGCTTGACATTGTCTAGAGACATCTTAGCTTACCACAACCAGAGGATGCTCCTGTCATGTGGGAAGTCTAGGCCCGAGTACTAAACTAAACACTACAAATTTGCTAAACAACACCCCAAAAGAATTACCCAGCACATCTCAATGATCCCATAGTCAAGAAGAAATCCCACTCTAAAGAAAACATATAATATGCTTCTGTGATGTCCCCAAGCTTCCCAGGTGTGGTTGACACTCTCTGGTTCTTAACAATCTACAGCAAAGCTCTCTGAAGCTCACCAAATGTGGAGACAAGAAGCAGAGTACCAGGCTGGTTCTGCTTCCATGGAACTTATACTCGATCCTTAGACTTTCCTTGTTCCTAAGCACTCAGCTGGAACTCAGGCGATGTTACCTTCCACCTTCCAGAGTGATCACCCAACAATCAGTAACCAGAGTCACAAGAGATGTTCACTTGCTGGAAATGGCACAGCTAACCAATGAGGTGCACAGGGCTCCTGTCAAACTCACATCTTTAATTTCCTGAAAGACCTCACTTAATTTCAAAACTATTTGTTCGAATCTCAGATGGGTGTTCCAGATGTCAGGGGTAGCATCCCATTGCTGATCCAGGAACTGGGCCAAAGATCATTGGCTGGATGTGCTCCAAGAAATTGACTTCACACTCTCTGGTGGGCTGGTTGGTTGGTGTGATGTCAGGATTGTGGCTCAATTTGTGCTGGGCTGACTTCATCAGCCTACTGAAGCCCAGACTGTATCATGTTAGCAGCTTTGATGCAGACAGACAGATGGAAGGCCAGAAGATGAAAAATATCATCAAAACTAGTTTATTCCAGACCAGTAGGGCCTCTGTCTACCTCTCTGTCTCATTCTGAATTTTCAAAAATCTGCAATGTACTATGTTACTGATTAATTTTGCTGACAGTGAAACAAATCAGGCAACTGCTTGACTACTTAACTAAATCAGTACTGATTTTTTTTCTTAACCTTATAGTTTTCAACCTTAACCTCAGTGTCGAACTACTTACAGAATTTTATACATTGCAACACAAGAACTAAGTAAAACTTTCTGGAGGTAGGATCCAGTAACTTATACTGCTAATAGCTCTCTTGGGGACCCCCTGACTGCAGGTCACACCTGTGACCTCACACTCTGTGTTCCAAAATAGCAGATGCTACAGGGTGCTTGATCTATAAGCAAGACCTAAGGCTTACCACCAGAAGGAAGGAGGGAGGAATGGAAGGAGGAACAGAAGGGAAAAGGAAGAAAGGGTAGGGAGAAGATGAAAGTATTTGCTTTTGACTTTGTCATGGGCATTATACTCAGAATGGGGATGTCTTTACCATCCTCTCTATTAGCAATCAAGAAGTAGTCTTTTAGTCCTCTTGTTCTGCAGCAGTTAAAAGGAAAAACATGATTTCTTATCATTTGTGCAACTGGAAAAGAAGTGGACATTACAGGTTAGAGAGCATCACCAGTGCTGAGGTGCATGGTTTTCTGGTGTTATTACTTGTTTGCCCATGTGTGATGGTTTGTATATGCTTGGCTCAGGGAGTGGCCCTATTAGGGGTGTGGCATTGTTGGAGTAAGTGTGTCACTGTGGGCATGGGCTTAAGACCCTCATCCTAGCTGCCTGAAGTCAATCTTCCACTTCAGATGAAGATGAAAGCTCAGCTGTCTGCATTGTGCCTTCCTGGATGTTACAATGTTCCTGCCTTGTCAATAATGGACTGAACCTCTGAACCTGTAAGCCAGCCCCAACTAAAGTTATCCTTATAAGAGTTGCCTTGGTCATGGTGTCTATTTACAGCAGTAAAACCTTAACTAAGACGCCAGGCTAATGAAAATACACCTTTGGGGTGCCATAGAGCAGGGGAGAGTCTCTCAGTTTCATGGCAGTCCATTTAGAAAGACACTCAAAACTTCTGTACATGCATACATCCTGAAGAACGAGCTCTGTGAAAGATTCTTGGGCTCTCTTGGGTCAGAAGAGCCAATAGAAACTACACAGTGCTCAAGCTCACCTCCCAAAGCAATGAACGGACCATGTGCAGAGAAGCACAATTCTTTTCTTTCTGGCAAAAAAAACTGTCCTCCAGCAATTAGCTCCTGAACAGGAACTAAAACTATACCTGAGCTTTGTAAATTCTACCTAAGAATTGTGTTTGTATAAGCTTCGGTCTCCAGGACAAACTATTTCCTGGAATTAATGAGCATTGGAAAGAAGTGTGTCTGGAGTCTGCACACAGGTCAGTCTTCCATCCAGCTGGGGTCCAGCTCCGCTTTTTCTGGGGTTGCTGCCTAGTACAGCCTCTGGGACTCATTGAAAGAGGTCACTGTCAATAGCTTTCTGTGTGAACCCAGGAACATTGGATATCCTTTAAACCTTGAGGAGGGACTAATGCAAGGATGTTGCGCTGCAGGAAGCCCACTGGATGGAGGCCTCCCATCTTCAGCAAGTTCGATTTTCACACTCTGTCTCTAAGTCACACCCATACTCACAGAGTTAAGAAAATGAAGGAGAGCACTCAAAGATGCTATGGGTAACACTTACACTCTTCATCAGTCTTCAGAAGGCCGCCAGTGCACTGTGAGTTGACATTTTTATAAATCTTGAATCTCTTGTCAATAGCATCATTACGCTGCACTGCTTTGTCATAGGTTACACGTATTGATTTGTTTAATGTAAATATTTAAAACATGCTACTGTTTTTTTTTTTTTTTTAACTAAGAGTTTGAATGTGCCTATCATTTTAAATTCTACTTGGCACATGAGATTTGGCCCCATTACTGGGACAGTCTGACTTGATAGCACATGTGTGCTGTGTGCAAAGAGCGGAGCTGAGTAATAATTAGTATTTCCATCACCTTAAGTGGTTTTCTTTCTTACAATGACAGTAGTGGGTTGGCCTGATGCTACTTGTGTTCTAATGCAAGAACACGAGTTCCTCAATACTGGCTCCTCAAGAGGTGATTGCTTCTGTCCTGCGAGCAGAACCTCACACACTCAAGTGATGCCGTGTGAACCTTCTTCCTATTTTAACTGATCAATAAAAGGCTAGAGCAGTGAATGGGCAGTGGGGTTGGGGGAGTGGGACTGGAGGCTCGAGAGGGAGTTGCATGTAGAGGGAGAGAAAGAAGGCTGAGGTGGAGGAAGCCATCATGGACCAGAACCACGTGCACAGCCAGGAGAAACAGCAAGTAACAAGGGGCCTTATAGCTGGGGAATAAGTTAGTATAGCCCTAGATATGCCCAATCTAAGTTTATGAATTATAATTAAAATATCTGGATTGTGTGTCTTTTATATGGGCTTATCAGGACTGTAAAATCTGGCATCTGTGAGCCTTTGTTTGTGGGTGTCTCTGGCTAATCTGAGAATTCTAGAGGTAGTCAAGGTCTCTTTCAAATTCTGCAAGGTCATCACAGGTCTTGCTGAAGCGAGCAGAACTCAGCGAGGTGCTTATTTCCCAGAGTGTCTTTGCTTTAAGGGTGATGCTTACTGGCCCTTTGGTCCCTCCCTGAGGCAAGACCATATCCTTTCTGAACCATTCCCATCCAACGGAATGTAAGATGCAGACATATAGGGCTGACACATAGGAGTTGCTGGCACAAGTCTGCATCTTCTCCCATCCACGCTACTTACCAGAGACTCATTTCACAGACTGTTTATAGACAGTCCCACATCCCACTGCTTAGAAGCCAAACTATCACATCCTAAGAGGCCACCTTACACCCTGAGTTGTAGATTTTAAGTATGAGTTTCAGATCACAAGGCCATCCCAGAATGTTCTTTTTGAGGCCCTGGTACCCCACTATAGTACTGTTGACGGGAGAGTGTGGCAGTCAGGCTAAATAGCAACAGGAACCAATCCTACAGTCATTGCCAGTTTCCCATGGCAGTCCTAACAAATGACCACACACTTGGTGGTTTCAGACAGAACAAACGTATTAGTATAGCACTCAGGGGGACAGAATTCCAAACTGGGTGTCACTGAGTTAAAATCAAGGTGATGGCCATGTCTGTGCCACATGAAGCTTCAGAGAGCCCTGGTTTCTGTTCCTTCCCCAATATGTAGAGGCCAAGCACATCCCCTAGCTTCCCTGGCCCATGATGCCCTTCTTCTTCCTTCAAAGCCAGCTCCTGTCACGCTGATGACTAAGATTCCTTGAATGTCAAGACTTTGATGATCCCACCAGGGCCAGTCCAGATATGCCAGGGTAATCTTATTAGCAGCCCAAACTCAACCTCACCATGTAATCTAACACATCACAGACCTGGCAGATTAGCATGCAGATGTCCTTAGGTGTGAGCACGCTGCCCACCTGCTGCAGGAGGCACTCGTAAACCATCCCTGGGGATCGAGCCATTCTTTATCCATAGATATTGTGTTCAACATTAATTTCTCCAGGAATATACAAAAAGAGACCTGAATGAAGAAAGCGGTGTGGTAAGAAACACGATGATGGTTTGTACATGGGGTGACTAATGACTGACCCCACTTAGGTGGGGCAGGGCTTGGGACAGGGAAGCCCTCCTGTTAAAAGCGTGGCTGTAAAGATGCCGATTCTTGTCCAAGAATCTCACTCGTTTCACCACTTCCTGCTATGTTAGAGTCTCGATAAAGAATGGACAAATGGGTTAATGTTAAGTGTCATCTTCATCATAGCTACAGCGAGCTGAACACGTAATAGACTCCATAATGTTCTCAGAAGCATTAGCCATGTCAATCATTAATTTGTCCTGCTCTCCAACCAGGAATGCCTGGAGCACATCCATTCGGTGGGAATCGGCTCAGAGTCTGTGTAACTGGCCCCGATTCAAAGTTCTGGAATGTTTTCATTCACCCTCCTTCTAGTGGCTAGATTTAACGTTTATGCGACAGAGGGGACAGGAATGGCATAGTAATGGTAAGAAGTAATTACTGAGCATTTTCTCTTTGCTACATTCTAAGCAAAGTAGTCACATTCATAACCAGGTAACAACACACATATTATCATACATTATATATTGCATATTATCATATATCACATGCCACATGTCATATATTACACATTCATTATAAATTATGTTATACACTAATATATATTATTGGGTGTGTGGGTGGGTGAAGGCCAGAGGCTGACATGACATTGCAACACAAACACACACACACACACACACACACACACGCACACACAATTTTAAGAGTACCTAGATTTGCTTAAATCTGATACTGTGAGACATAAAAACATGGAAATGGCAATCAGGAAGAACTATGTTCATCAAAGTCACAAAGCTCTAGAAACAGTGGTAGCACACAGGGAAGGGTATCCAGGGACCCCTCTGGGGTCAGTCAGGAGGTGGGGGAGGGGCAAGAGTCCTCCATGTTTTCTGCAGGAAAGAGACAGATGTGGTAAGCAGGCTTAGCACTGGCTAGTGTGGGTGACTTGGGCAAGCTCTAGGATGTGGAGGTTCTCTGGCCATCTAATACAATGGGGTAGCAAGCCCAGACAGGTGGTCGTCTCCACTGTGACAATCTGACTGAGGTAGTGGCTGACAGCTTGGAGTATCTATCAGAAAGTTCAGTTCTTAGGCCATCTGTTTTTAGCTTTAGGAATTAGCAAATCTTTCTGAAACTCCATCCACATCCTTCCCACCACCCCACCTCCCAGCTGGGGCAACTTCAGTCCTACCCTAGGATTTCTCAGGAGGCATCTCTGGGTTCAGAGCTAGAATTGTAGAAAAAAAAAAATAGGAACACTCACTGAGTGGTCACTCCATGCCTCGCATGGTCAGATACTTTACAATATCCTTTCCATGTTGACCTTCAAAGTCCCCCACAAGAGGTGATATCTCCTATCCTTCCTTTTAAATCAGGGGAAACTGAGACATGAGTCAGTTAAGGCTTGTGCTCATGGTCATAGGCTTCTGGGATGCCAGTGTGACCAGCCTGACTCCTGAGCCCTGCTCTTCTCTGCGGCTGCCGGCCGCCATGTTCCTTACTGTTGGGGGAAAGGTGAACTATGGCAGACTGAAACCTCTGTTTCCACCAGGAATTGCTCCCAGCTGCTTGTCGTAGAAAACCCAAGTCACAGAGGTGGCTTATATTTGTGTAAGATTTAGGGAGTTTGGGTTCTTTGTTTGTTTGTTTGTTTGTTTTGTCTTACATGTAATGAAGTCGGAGGTTGACAGGCCATGGCAAGACAAGGGGGTTCTCCATGTCAGCAAGGATGCAGAATATTTTCGGTCTCCATCTTTCAATGATTGCCTTCAGTATTTAGCCTGTTTCATTTTCTAAGAAGCAGGAAGGATGGAAAACAACAGGGCAAGGTGATTCTGTCAGTAGGGATTCCATCCCACAGCTATGCTCAGGTCTCATAGGCTACTCTGGACTAAAGGTGATCTGGAAATACTGTCTCAGGAGGAAAATGAGTAATGGTACCCAGTCTCCACACGTACATTCTAACAAGGACAATCAAGAAGGAGCGCCCATGTGTCCAACTCACTAGTTCATAGAGGCAACACTGAGAAAAGACTCCTCTTCCGAGGACCCGCCAGGAATTATCATCACACAGAAAACTTACTTCTTGAGCTTCAGAAACCAGTGCTGATTTAGAGTCATCCAACCTGAGGGGAAAGTGGGCCATTTTTATCAGAACCCAGCATCATCTATACATCATCTTGAGAGTCCTCAAAGCCTGGTACAAGAAACTTCAGTTGTCAGCAATGATGCACGCAGTGGGCTCATGCCACTTCTCCCCAGGAGCTGCCAGCCCGCACAGTCTGATGTTCCAGGCAGCGATCATAACTGGCTTTGAACTTCTGTTGCCTCTTCAGTCCCATGCCAAAGGACTCCAGCCACCAAAAACTATTTCATAAGGTCCTCATAATACAGATACAAAGAAGACACCAGAGCAAACAAGAATGCTTTGCATACCAAGTCAAAGAGCCCTTGGAATGGATCCCAGAGTCAGTCTCTCTAAATGTTTAAGCACAGTGATCTTATACAGTTTTACATATCAAATCAGAATGGACAGCATGTGGCATTCACAGCCCCTCCCTAACTATGTTATTCTTCCCTTAGTACATAGACACGTGCCCAGAGCATTGGGTAGGCTTCATTCATTGTTCAGGAAATAGATCAACAAGGCAAGGGGGAAAACACAGTTGGTAATGCTAACTCCTCTCTGGGGCTATAATATGGAGGAAGACACAGGTCCCACACGGATGTGTCCACCCACCAATGCATCCAGATGGCCTTTAATAGCCTCAACCAGATTCCTTCCACACCCGTGAGCACTCTTGTCTGTTTGCCCTTTTCAAATTCCCAAGGCTTTGCAAGAACAATTCTTTTGGACTACAGAAACTTTCTACACCTTTTAGTCTCCCAAGCTTCTATTTGTCCTTCAGAACCTTTATGGAGCCCACAAATAAATTCATTGCTTTTCTTCTATCCTGCTCAATATTTTGTTTTACTTTGGGATATCCTAATAAATCATGACCTGTTATTTTTGTGGGGTTTGCCTCCTTGACTATACTACGTGAGCTCAAGAGCAGGAACAATGCTTTCTTTGTTTCAGAGGGATGTAGGAAAGGTGTTCATGAGTGTGATTGAATTTTAAAATAAATTAAATGAATATTAGAACCATACTTAATAAATCTCCTGAGCTTCTGGCCTTATGTCATGGTTTTCATCCCATTCATTTTTGCTTTCAAAGAACCACATTGAATCTTACAATGCCTAAGTTGGCTCTGAACAACTAGATCCAAGACTCTGAAAGACTAACACTGTGGTTCTGGGAGTCGATGCACATCTGTTCAGTGACTTCTTTTTATCAGCTCATCTGATCCTTCCAAAGTATCTGAACTTGGGAAGCAGAAACTAGAACTTCCACCTAAATTGACTAGGTAAGAATATTATCTAAGACTCTATGTCTTTGCTTGAGAAAGCAAAGCCATTACTGAATCAAAAAAGTTATACAAGAAACCCAATCTAAACCACACAAGATGACATAAGTCACACTGGCAAATTCCAGGTCTTCCAGACCCACCAGGCTGTGTTTGCTGAGCTCTTGTGGGTAGAGTGGGTAGAGTATTTTGGCAGACTATTAAAAGAAGATGGGTGGGTTGCCTGGGTAGGCTGGGGTTCATCTGTGAAGTGGCTGGACTTGGTGTTTGAATGGAATTTCCTATGTCTGATGGAGGCCCACCCTGGTAGTCAGATGGACAAAGGTTTATGGGGCAAGTGGGCCAGTCATTAAGATGTATGAGTTGAGAAACATTCTCTACTAGACCTTACTTTTATTCTCTATAGATTAGGAAAATGAGACTCATAAGACCTCTGCTTCCTTTTATAGCAGCACCCAGTGGTATATACACAGTTGAACCATAGTGGGCTATGAGCTGATGACAGTGTCCTCCTCTGAAAGATTTGTGTCAAGAAAAGCACAAGTATAGGCGCACTGTAATCCAGGTGGTTGGGTTGTGTATGTGTCAGAGGAAGCCTCAGGGCATGATGGCCACGGCCAGCTAGTCTGAGTGCATCAGTGAGCCCTGGGTCAGTGAGAAACAGTCTCTAATAACAAGGTGGAGAGTGACTGAGGAAGAAACTTACTGTCTCTGGCACACACACACACACACACACACACACACACAGCAGAGGTTTTTGTCCTTCTCTTTGTTAAGTTACAATACAAAGCAGGCCCCAAAATGGCAAGGCTACTGACAAAGTCCTAGGTTGATGATGACCCAAACCCAACTCAGGCCAGACCCTTACTGTGTAAACAGAAGGGTTCTTACTAGGGAAACAGAACCCCGAACTCAGCAGTCCTCAGAAACCTCCGTGATTCGGGTCTCTGTTTTTCAGGTAAGCCACTATTTCCCTTTCCACCCATGATGGTCAACTACCCTGGGCAAAATGCATGTAGCTCCCAATTAACCCAGCCAGCTTGCATCGGCTCCAGGAGCCCCACCTTGTTGACTAGATCCACTTCCTTCCCCACCAAGCTGCTGCTCTCTGCTCTCATGGGGCAGTCTGAAAGTTTGTTCCCAATAACCTGTTTTTCTACCCACAGAGTGGTCTAGTTCGATGGTTTCACTGTTCTCATCTGCAGTTTGCCCCTCCTCCTCACACTCTCCACCTCTCTGGGATTAAAAGATCTCAATTTCCTCTAAATCCAGCATAGGCTCTTGGCTCACTCCACAATGCTCAGTGGTTATAATTTGAACTATATTCCTTCCACTTAAAGATCACACAGTCCAGAAAAACAGGTGAGGAGAGAGACAATATTCTATCTAGGAGCAGTGGAGAGCCACCAAAGAGAATCACATATGGCAGAGATTGGCTGTGGAATAGCTGTGTGGCACCACAGAGGGCAGAACTCTGTGGCTTCCTGGAAGGAGTAGCAGTGGGAAAGAAATTGTGAAGGCAGAGTGGCTAAATGTCAAACACTGGTACAGGACACTGTGGACCGGTGCAGGACACTGTGAACTGGTGCAGGATTCTGTGAACTGATACAGGATGCTGAGCAGTGGTGCAGGGTGCTGTGCAGTGGTGCAGGGTGCTGTGCAGTGGTGCAGGATGCTGTGCAGTGGTGCAGGATGCTGTGCAGTGGTGCAGGACACTGTGCAGTGGTGCAGGACACTGTGCAGTGGTGCAGGATGCTGTGCAGTGGTGCAGGGTGCTGTGCAGTGGTGCAGGACGCTGTGCAGTGGTGCAGGACGCTGTGCAGTGGTGCAGGACACTGTGCAGTGGTGCAGGATGCTAAACAGTGATGCAGGACGCTGTGCAGTGATATAGAATGCTATGCAGTGATGCAGGACGCTGTGCAGTGGTGCAGGACACTGTGCAGTGGTGCAGGATGCTGTGCAGTGGTGCAGGGTGCTGTGCACTGGTGCAGGATGCTAAGCAGTGGTATAGAATGCTATGCAGTGGTGCAGGATGCTAAGCAGTGGTATAGAATGCTATGCAGTGGTGCAGGGTGCTGTGCAGTGGTGCAGGACGCTGTGCAGTGGTACAGGGTGCTGTGCAGTGGTGCAGGACGATGTGCAGTGGTACAGGGTGCTGTGCAGTGGTGCAGGACAATGTGCAGTGGTACAGGACGCTGTGCAGTGGTACAGGATGCTAAGCAGTGGTATAGAATGCTATGCAGTGGTGCAGGGTGCTGTGCAGTGGTATAGAATGCTATGCAGTGGTGCAGGGTGCTGTGCAGTGGTGCAGGACGCTGTGCAGTGGTACAGGGTGCTGTGCAGTGGTGCAGGACGATGTGCAGTGGTACAGGACGCTGTGCAGTGGTACAGGATGCTAAGCAGTGGTATAGAATGCTATGCAGTGGTGCAGGGTGCTATGCAGTGGTGCAGGGTGCTGTGCAGTGGTGCAGGATGCTGTGCAGTGGTGCAGGGTGCTGTGCAGTGGTGCAGGGTGCTGTGCAGTGGTGCAGGATGCTGTGCAGTGGTGCAGGGTGCTGTGCAGTGGTGCAGGACGCTTAGCAGTGGAAAAGCTAATAAAACATGAGGAACTGGGTGTAAAGTAAGAGAGTGAGTGCTGGCTCATATAGACAGACACCAAGATAGATGACGTCTAACAGCCCTGGGCACCACACTTGGCTCAGTTCCAGATCTCAATCAAAGAGAGAGTCTAGGTAACAAAGGGAACTCATTACCTCTGTAGAACTGTAGAAGGAGAAGATGTTCTGGGATGATATCTGACTTTTGCTATGAGAAATTGGTGATGTGGGCACTTAGCTAATAGTCAAGGCCCTAAGCTAATGTGCTCACTTTGAGATGAACAGTGAGTGGGGCCGTGCATACCTGTAGTTATAGGAGGGAGAGGAACCTGTTAGTATACTGGACCTACTGAGGGACAGGACCCTAGGGCTGCCATGTATCTTAGAGTGGCTGCGTCTTGAAGCAGTGGGGTCCATGATCTAACAAAGTAGACAAAGACAAAGAGTAAACAGTTTTCTCCCAACACAGTGCATTCATCAGTGTTCTCTGAACAGGCAGAACTGATAGAATGAGTATATGTCACAAGGAGATTTACAAAACGGATGGTTACATCTTCACACTGGAGAGCTGAGATCCCAGGATCTCTTCAGTCTCCTTCAGCAGTCCCATCTGGTACAGGCCTGGCAGATGACTGGGAGTCACTGGACTTCAGCCCATGTTAGAAGGCCAAGGCAGCTGAGTTCTTATGGCAGTGAAGGATGGCAGCAGCAGAGGAGGTAAGAGTGTAGATGCATTCGGCAGCAATCAGTGAAGGAAGGCAGGCAAACCCAATATGACTTTTCCCTCAATTGGAAAGTGTTCCCCACTCTGGGGAACACATTTCCTTATACATTAATCCTTCAGGATATTAGATAGGCATTTATAAAAAATACCTATATATGTGTTAGATGCAACTCTAACATTTGTAGGTTATTAAGTAGCCATCCAGTAAAGCTAACATTGGCAGCCTGTTCACCAAATTGTCTCTCGTTTGATAAGAAGAAACACATTTATGTTAGGCATAGATACCTTCCATTATAGAATGGGACCCTCAAAGACAGGGACACAGTCATTGCCCTCTTGAACTATCAGTGTCTGTGGTTACCAGAAGGAAGCCAGCACACGTTTGAGCCCATTAACTTCTCCTCACCAAGGGTGATGGTTCATGAGTCCCACCCCAGGGATTTATAGACATTTAACAGTTACTGAGGGTTGAGGGGGGCTGACTCTCAGGACCTCAGACTTTCCTGAGATCTGTAGATAGTTAACAGTTATTACAGAAAAGGATCCACAAGGCTCTGCCCCTCCTCAAGCATAGACATTGATGGTTGCTGGGGGGAGTGGCCTGTGAGGCCACACTCCTCACCAAGGATATATAGACAGTTGCTGGGGAGAGAACATTTCTTCAGTAGTATAGCTGCCAGAAGTTGCCATGTTCCTATAAGAAACCCTTCACACAGGCTCCTGTATAAGCTTAATTAAACTCATTGGTTCAACAAGCTACGCTGGGTACCATCATTTCTTTGTTTCTTTCACTGATGCCCTGTATCCTGAGTGAGAAGATGTTTTGTGTAAGTCTCCCAGAAAGAGTTCACAGGACAGAGCCTCATAAAATGACCACCCAGGAGTCACTGGCTCCTTTGCTACACAGACTGGCTTTGATCTATGACTTCACACCTCTTAGCAGTGACCTTGCCTCTCTGTTTTCTGCTCCTTACCATAGTGACCAGGCTGGGGATGTGGCTTCTTGGTGGAACAGCTGCCAATCATATAGAAAGCCCAGAGTTTGAGCCCCAGAACCACACACATTTGATAAAGCAGATAATTATCTTACCTTCTCTGTTTGGTGATTGTTACTAAGTGCACGTGAGGTTTTGCAGTGCTTAGAACATGGTGAATGGTCACTAAATGTTAGGAAGCATCGTTTACTCCTATATCCGTTTTCTATCCTCCTTCTAACAGAAGTCTAATGTGTTTATTTCAGATTCACCAAAGAAGACAGCAACACAAATGTGGGTTTAACTAGGAAACAGTGGTGGAGTGTGTCCTCCATCTGCTCTGAGCTGCAGTTGGAAGGCTAGCTGCACTCAGTCTGCCTGGGGACAGTTTGTGGAAGCTAAGATCATCACTGGGTTACGAAAAGGCCGAGCGCACTACACGGAGTCCAGTTATCTCTGACAAAACCGCGTTCCAGTGACCTAGGCACAAACGAGTCAAAAACACATGGACTAGATTTCCTTTCAAATACACATGGGCTTGACAATTAAAAGGAAGGGGTGTTTGCCAAAGTGTGTTTTGTAATAAGCCCTGGAATAATAAATGGCTCACTAGGGCGGAAACATCAATGGATCATCTGTGCGGCTCATTAGCCTCAAGAGACAAAGGTTGAAATCCTCAGGAAATACTTAGAAAGAAATCTGTCCTGAGAGTCATTGCAAGCCAAAACATGCGTAGATGTGGGAAGGAAGACGTTTCTGAATGTCAGGAAGTTGCGGTAGGAAAGAGCAGAAAGCATGGGTGAGAACGTGCTGCGGTAGGAAAGAGCAGAAAGCATGGGTGAGAACGTGACTATGCCGTTTTTCCGGCAAATGCAGCAGTGCATTCTGGGAGATTGGGTCCCCACTCCTTAGTTAGCTACTGGATTTCAGGTACATCCTTCATTTCCCAGATGAAGTTCTGAATATGCAAATCGAGGGATCACAATGATTCATCTTCAAAGATCCCCTGAGGGTTCAAACACTTATGGGTAATTATCAGGAGAAAACAAGGACTCACATCCTCCTGCTATTCTAAAAATTATAATTAATGAGTTCACTTCTAGGAGATTAGCTAGCCCTCCATCAAGAAGACTTTCACTAATAACAAATAATGGGAAGTTTCGGCCCCTTTGTAAACTGAAGTCTTCGAAGGCAAACTTACACTCAGACTGGACTGTTTTAGAAAGGAGTTTAGACCCAACCTCCAGCTACATCTGTCTAGGGCAGCTGTTATTAATTGCCTCTGACAGCATCAAAAAGAATTAAAGAAAATGAGAGCTGGGAATGGCTCGATCAGTAAAGTTGCCTCCTGCCTCACAAACACAAAGCCCGAGTACAAGCCCCAAATCCACATAAAGAAAGCCAGGTGTGGCGGTTCAGGCATGTGATCCCAGGGAGAAAGAGGTTTCCAGGGTATCTGGGGCTCCCTGGCCAGCTAGCCTAGCCTACTTGAAGAGCTTCAGGCCAGTGAGAAACTCTGTCTGGAGAAAAATAAACAAAAAGACTAAGGGTGCCTGAGGAACATAGCTAGAGGCTAACATCATTGTAACAATGTCACACCTCTTATTAGCTAATTTTACCAACTTTTCCAGCGTCACCTGACTGAGTGCTGGCTACACTAAATAATCACACACTTTACAAGTGACAGCAGACATGAAGGAGGGATTCCTGTAGAGAATTTACTTTCTCTGGTACTTTCTTGTTTCTTTCTTTCTTTCTTTCTTTCTTTTCTTTCTTTCTTTCTTTCTTTTCTTTTCTTTCTTCCTCCTCCTCCTCTCCCTCCTCCTCCTCCTCTTCTTCTTCTTCTTCCTCTTCTTCTGCTTTTTAATTCAGAAAAGACAAGAGTTTAAGAGAAAAACTCCAGGGTTGGTAACATGTAAATCTCAGTTGCTGCCCAGAGGAGGAAAATGGAGAAAGGAGGAGGGATGAGCAAACAGCAAAACAAAACAAGGAGCAAGCCCTCTGAGTTAAGGGTGAGTTAAGGAGGTCAGGCTCTGCAGACAAGCACCCACATTGGAGGGGGTTTGGGGAGACAGAAACTTTGGAGGAAGGGTGAGGGAGACCGAAGTACCAGAAAGAGAGAACCTAGGCTCTAGCCAGCATCTAAAAGGAAGAGGCAGAAATAGAAGGAGGAAAGGTTATACTTTTCCCCCAGAGAGGTGGAAAAACTCAACCGAACCTTCCCAAAGCTTGTAGTGACAGCATGAGGGCTGGGGATTCTGGGAAGGAAAAGTAACAGTATCTCATTAAAGAGAAAAATCATTCTGCTTTTCCAGCACCGCTTAAAGTGAACCTGCCTTCTTAGGGACGGTTCCACCTTACTGAGGGGTGGCCATTGGTCAGATCAGCCCAACTGGATTAATTCTTTCATATTTTGTATAGTTTGGAATTGTTGCAGGATATATGATCACATTGTTAACCTCAAGATTGTGAGCTGGAATAACTTTGTTGTGGAGCAGCTCAGCCTTGGCATACACCCTTTATCCAAGAACTTTCTGTTTATTCTAAGCAAGCAGTTGTGGTATGGCTCAGCCCTGGCACACACCTTTAACCCAAGACCTTTCTGTAAACTCGAGCTAAATAACAATGAGTTCAAGAGGCAGAGCAAGCAACCAGTTGACAGGGAGTGAACATGAGAAAATCCAGGAAAGAGAAAGGAAGCTCTTTGAATTGAAGGGTATTTAAGACACCCTAGAGAAGGAGAAGGGCTTTCTCCTTCTGGAACATCAGTGGAAGTCATCTGGGCGCTCTCTCTGCCTCCCAGAGCTAGCAGGCTTTCACCACTGCATCTGGCTCCTGAGTGCATTTGGTAAGTTGAACATGTAGGATTTTATTTTTTAAAACAACATTGAATGTTCCACCATAGTTTATATTCTTTCTCATATTCTGACCCAAGGTCCACTGTAGGTGCTGCTGCACACAACAATAAAGGTTTCTTTCCTTATAAAATCTTGAGACAAGAGAGTTGCTTTTCTAAAAAGATTTATTATTTTTATTTAATGCGTCCAAGTGTTTTGCCTGCAGGAATATGCTATGTTCATGCAGTGCCATTCATGGCCAGAAGAGGGCACTAGATTCCATGCAATTGGTGCTGCTGCTCCTGCTGATCACCATGAGGATGCTGGGAACCGATCCTGGGGTCCCTGCAAGAGCAGTAAGTGTTCTTAACCGCTGAGCAGTCTCTTCTCTGCAGCGTTCAGCTTCTAATTCATTCACGGAACTTAAAGTTCTTTTTCTTGAAAAAAATACTGTAGCCCCATTGAGAGGAAATCATTCAAGATTAAATAACTTACTTGTGGCTATTTTGTTTCAAGTTAGAGATGTCAGTGCTCAAAATGATTCCACAAAGACTCAAACCACACACACACACACACACACACACACACACACACACACGGAGGGAGGGAGGGAGAGAGAGAGAGAGAGAGAGAGAGAGAGAGAGAGGATCTCTATTATTCTGCCTTGTATTATTTTAATTTTTATAACCATCTATTGGTTAGAAAAAGACGTCATGTTCTTTCTGTCTGACTAATACTCTCAATGTTCATAGGAGCAATAAATCGACTTCTCTATTTAAAAGTCTAAAACTTTTATTGTACATAAGAATAGTTTAAATGCCTTTTGTACATTATGCTAACAGCTTTTTAAAATGATCAGTAATTATTACAATATTATATTGTAATGAACCAGAGTACACAGACTTCAAATAAGTAATAAAATTCCTATCTATAAAACGTATTCAGAGATTTTTACTTGAAATTGAAAAACACACTCCTCTACTACAGAGTCAGTACTCAAACATTAATACATCTGACTAGCAATGCTTTGTCCTGGGTGTTGGCTTTGTGATGATCGGATATGATAGATGGGTTGTGGCATTCCCCATCACAAGTCGTTGAGCTTAAGGAGGCCAGACAGAATGCAGAAGGAGACACTGGGCTATGAGCTTCTAAAGATGGCAAGTCATTCAGCAGCCCCAGGGCAGCTTTGGCCTGACCCAGCACATAGAACCTCTGTTGCCTGGTTGTCTTCTCTCTGGATCTCTTAAGGGAGTTCTCTGCATTTCTGAGCCCACAGTTCATGAGTCAAGAACATGAGGGACAGGATTCTGTCTGTTGTGGGCAGAGTTGTCCATCTCCTGACTCCTCAAAGCAATCTCTCTTTGGTGATGTCGATGTGAAGTCTCTGTTCCTTCTGCTTTAATCGCTCTCATCATCTTAATTTTTGAGAACGTGAAAGCCAAGTCTCATTTAGACAGCAAAGAAAGCTGGTGCTTCACTCTCTGCAGAGGCATTCATGTCTAAATACATCCAAAGAGCTCTTAACCAGAAATGACAGACGAAAATGTTTCAAGCATGTTAGACATACTCATTTCAACTCAACAATCCCGTTGCTAGTGACCCAGGCTGGGTAGAAACACTGGCAGAAATCCAAGTGCACAGGTCTTTACTGCATCATTATTCATAGGAACAACAACAACAACAAAACAAAACATAAGAAATCTCCCAAAGGGACACAGCTCTGTAAATCACATATAACCACAGGAGGAAATGCTATGTAGCTATTAAAATAATGTGTACAAAGAATCATTTATTGATTTGGAAATATCTTGTGCATAATGTAACAGCTTTAACTGTAAATTTTTATGAATCCATGATATATTTTCACCAATATAAAATATAAACATCTGACAGTGTTTGCTTTGTGTCTTCCTGCAAGTTTCCAAGATAGAACGTGCTCAGCCAAATGAACGAAACAGAACTTAGGTCCTCATGACTTGCCTGCTTCTGCTTTCCTGTCCCTGGCTCTGTTGGGGGGACAATGACTTCTTCAGCTCACTTAAAGCAGAGACCTATAGCTTTCTAAAGAGGTAAGTTGACTTAGGGCACTCCATTTTTAATGGAGCATTTTTATCTTTAATCGTGTGAGTGTGTGTGGAAGAGGGGATGTGCATCTCCTGAGGAGGCCAGTGTCTCCTGAGGAGAAGGTGTCTGTTCTGCTGGAGCTGGAGTTGCAGGTAGGTGTGAGTGCTGAGAATCAAAGTCACATGCTCATCAGAGCTCTGACATCTCCAGCCCAGGATGTTCTCAGGGCTTGTTTTTGTGGGTTTGTTTTTGTTGGTGGTAGTGGTGGTGTTAGTGTTGGTGGTTAGTTGGTTGGATAATTAGATGGTTGGTTGAATGGTTAGTTGATTGCTTGGTTGGTTGGTTAGTTAGTTGGCTGGCTGATTAATTGGTTGGATGATTGGTTGGTTGGTTGCTTGGATGGTTAGTTGGTTGGATAATTAGTTGATTGCTTGGTTGGTTGGTTGGTTGATTAGTTGGTTGGTTGGTTGGTTGGTTGGTTGGTTGTATGATTGGTTGGTTGGTTGGTTAGTTGGTTGGTGGATTGGCTGGTTGGTTGGATGATTGGTTGGTTGGTTGGTTGGTTGGTTGGTTGGTTAGTTGGTTGGTTTTCTGAGACAGGGTCTCATTATGGAGACCACATTGGCCTTGAACTCACAGAGATCCTCCTGCCTCTTCCTCCTCACTGTTGTGATTGAAGGCACCAGTGTGCTTACCCCAGATGCTCAGTTTAATAGACTTCAACTCTACCCTTAGAATTCTGCTCTCTCTCCCCTGACTAGTAAAGCACAATCACTGTAAATGGTTCCCTAGTGCCCGTGGGTATGTGTCAGTCGCTTTAACTACCTCAGGCTGTCCCCTAGTGCCCATGGCTATGGATCAGTGAGAATAAATACAAATTCTCAGACCCCATTCGCTTTCCCACCAGGACCTGTGAGCAAAGTGGTGACATAGGTTTAAGGAGTCCTCTGAGGAAACTCAAGTTTTAACAGTATCTGCCTAGGTGCTAATAGGTTTTTAAAATTTATTTATTTATTACCAAAAACAGTAGCTTACATATTTCTAAGGTGCAACATGGTACTTTTATATATGACTACATTTTACAACTAATAAATCTGAACAGTTAGCTTTCACTACCTCACCTATTGTGTTTTTGAAATGAAACTTTTCAAAACCTTTTCAGCTATTTTGAAATATAAGATATATCATTGTATCAATCCTGTTATGCCACAGAACATCAGAACGTATGCCTCACACCTAGCGATCTTCAGACTCACTACCCCACACATAACAGCCCCATTCCCCTTCCATCTCCTGCCCCAGCCTCTGGTTACCACCGACCCACTCTCTACCACTAAGCGATCCATTATTCTAGACTCCGCATGAGCTGTAGTCTTGCAGAATTCGTCCCTCTGGACCTGACTTGGTTCTTCAGCATCTTCCTGGCCATCCATGTTGCTCTTTGGGTGAGCATCTATGGTGATCCCAACTGCCTTGATATCCAATGCTTGCCAACACATGGATGACTTTAAAATGCTTTAAAACTATTTCATGAGTAATTAAAGGATGTGAAGTCCACCTAATCCCCTTAGAATCTATCCTCTCCCCTCTGGATTGACAGAGAACTGTTCTAGTCCTCCTATAATAACCTTTTCTAAAATCTTCTTGGCTGATCAGGCATTTAGTCCTTACTGAGGAATGCTGTAAGATGTGTCTGTTAGAAACCCAAAGGCAACGCTGCTGAGTCAGGCTTTCTCTTGCCCACACTAACATTTCTTGTCCTGGATCCCAATCTGAAACGACACATTTAAAGTCTATGAAGTTACTTATTACCCATGTCTCCCACTATACTGTAAGATCCAAAAGGCAAAAGAAAATCAATAGCACACTCTTCTCAGCATCTGTAACAAGGCCTGGGCCCCAGTGCAGGCATAACAATCAAATAGTGCTGAAGGGGACAATGGTGCCATGAGGCATTTCACAGTGGCCACGGGTAAGATCACTTCTGCCCAGCCGCCGGACCAACAACAGCAGCTTTCCTGCTGCTCCTCCAATCTGTTTTTAATCTTACAAACAGGAGGCATTTTGTAAGTAACCAGGTTTCCGTTGAAAGGGCTGACTTACAAATTCAGAATAAACTTTGAAGATAAGGATTTTTGTGGTTTCGAATTTTTAGTCTGTTCCTGAATCCATCCTACAGTGACGTTTGTTTCTTCAGCTGTTCTTGATCTTAGCTGAGGTCCAGTCACTCTTTGGGGACTTGGAAGGTCAGTGCATCAGCAGTAGCAGTCAAGTCCTATGCACACCTTTATGCCTTGTGCCCTTGGCCAAATTGTAATGTGACTTGCCTCAAGCTCATCTATAAATGAAAATCTTGGGAAGATCTGCTCTGTGGGGTAAGGCTGAGACCACCACCGAGTCCTACTAAGTGCTCAGTGTCAGCAGCCATGCGGCTGATGGTGACTGTGAGAGAAACTGACACATAGTGAAAATAAATAGATTAATATATTAATATGACCAAATGTTTACGGTGGCTCGCTCTAGAGGAAGAGATTGAAATACCATTCCTCTCTTCTTGTATTTCCTAGTTCCAAAACCTCAAACAAAGAGCTTGTAAAACCCACAACAAAATGGAACACATGGAGTCCAGGACATTTATAGATGAATTTAAAACATGGGAAAGGAGTTTTTACTCCAGTCAGAGCCTGAGAACAGTATCCAGAGCTATCCAAACATCTCATCCCTAGTTTATCCTAGGCTGGGCAGACGAGGCATCTGAAGGGAGAGATGACTCAGTCAGGCCCGACGAAGTTGGATGTTTCTCTCAAGAACTCTTTACGTCTGCATGTGGACAGGCATGAAGGACATTAGTGGTTGCTGTATATTTCTTGTCTGTTTTCTACCATGGTAAATGCTGCTATTTTAGTGTTTTAGGTTATTTCTAAACTTCTACCCATTTATTTCTTTCTACTCAGCCTAATCTGGTTTTATTTTATTATTTATTCTCATGTTTATGGGTGTTTGGTCCATGGAGGTCAGAAGAGGGTGTTGGATCCTCAGATTGGTGTAATGGATGGTTGGTTGTGAGCCCCTATTATGGGTGCTGAGAACTGAAATCAGGCCCTCCAAGCTATGATGATGCATGCCTTTAGTCCTAACACTCAAGAGGCAAAGGCAGGTAGATCTTTGTGAGTTCTAGGCCATCCTTGACGAAATAGTGAGGTCCAAGACAGCCAAGGCTAAACAGAGAAACTGTATCTTGTAAACCAACAACAGAGCAAAACATTGCTCTTACCTGCTAAGCCATCTCTCCAGACCTTACTCAGCATGATTTAAACAAGTATATATAGGAAAAGATTGGAGAGAGACCCACTGGTAGAGCACTTGCCTAGCACACATGAGCTCTGGGCTCAACCCCTAGTAATGGAAATAACAATAATGATAATAGCAACAGCAATAATGATAGATACAAGTAGCAAATGATTAAAGCCCAGATTGTAATAAAAACACACTAACACAAAGCATAAGACTTACCATCTAATAAAAAGGCGGGGCAGGTGCCAGATCAGCTCCTCCTGCTCTTTCATCTCTAACCTTTAACCCTTAGATGCAGGCCATAAGAAGTTGGGCCTCTAAAGATGGCTTCAGTTGGACTTCTTCTGATTTCTATACAATCTGGCTGGTGCATAGTCACAATAAGTAACAAAGTGTGGTGGTTTGAATGAGATGTTTGCTTAGGCATAGAAATGTAAGTCTTAGACATCTGAGTATTTGGTCCCCAGGTGGTGGCTGTTAGGGAAGCATGTCAGTAGATTCCAAAACCAGTTGGTTTTTCTTCATTTCCCCAGACTTTCACTAAAGTCTCTCCACTGTTTAAAGAGCCACTTGTCTCCAACTCGTTCTGCCAAAACCCTTTCTGATACAAAGAAAGGGGGATGAGAGAAGATAATGGATAGCTAAGGAAACTAAGTCGTGCACACCAAACAGTTGTGAGCCTCCTAGTGGCCAAGTTAAAAGCCCTAGCCCATTAGGTCACAGGATAGGTTGCTTTCTTTTCTTTATACAGAGCTTCAAGTGAGATGTCCATATTTCTTTCCACAGTGGGAGACGTCTGAGTGCCCACTGCATTCCATAACACAGGGATCCTATTAAAGGGTATTCCCAGCATCAAGGGAGAACTACTGTCCTCTAGAACAGTGTCTGGGCCAACACGAGTTAAAGAAAACAACGAGTATCTTGAAACCTCAGGAGCCACATCTCTGGCCTCTTACAAAATACACAAACAAACAAACAAAACCAACAAAACAACAAACAAAACAAAACAAAAAACAACAAACAAATAAAATGGCTGCCAAATGCACACTCTTCTAAAAGAGAAATTATGATATTGCAGAGTATAGCTCTCTAGCAATTGGCTGGAGGCTGGAGGCTAGTGTTGTCTGAGGGACTATTTCAATACTGTTTCCTGGATCGTCTGCCCAGTTACTCTGAGTTCATTGGTTTAGGTTTCAGGGAGGTGTCAGGGTATTACTAAACCACCCAGATGACTCAGGCATGCTGCCCAGATAGAGAACATGTCTGTGCAGGGTGTGAAATGAGAGTCAAGAGACTAAGGCCTGGTGTATGCCATCCTCCGAGCTTTAGTTTCTCCATTTGTAAAGTGAAGAGAAAATCCCCTGTCCTGAAGGCTGGGCAGTGCTCCCTGGGGAAACTGTTTGCAAACATGAGGACCTGAAATTGAATCCCCAGTACTTTTGCACAAACCTGCTATGGTGGCACTCAGCCATAACCCAAGAGCTTTGGGGGTAGGAGGACACCACACACACACACACACACACACACACACACACACCAGTTTCTTGGCCAGATACTCTTAGTCAATTGGTGAACTCCAGGCTCAATGAGAGACCATGTCTCAAAAATAAGATGGAAAGCAATACAGGAAGACATGTGACATCAATTTCTGCAGCCTATAATCCTAGCATTTGGGAGGTTGAGGCAGGAGGATTGAGAGTTAGAGACCAAACTGGGACATACAATGAGACTCTCAAATATAAATTAAATGGCTTGGATAGTCAAGCACTCAAGGGGTTAGAGTGTGTACCTACACTTTCCTGCCATACACACAGACACACACACAGACACCACACACACAGACACACACACACAGTTAAATGCTCTTTATAAGACTCCTGTCACACTGTCATCTTACAGCACTACAGACATAACAGGACAAACTAACTACTAACCACACTTAAAGCTTTATAAATCGCAAGCGCCTGGTCAATATTACTCACTAGATCGTGACGTGACACATTAACAACTAAATATGAGCACACGAACCTGGTCCTTCTGATTTCTCTCACTTAACTCGGACTTTAAGGTCCCCGGGAAAGTCTTTGATGTCGAAGACTTTCATAGGTCACCATCCATTAAGTCAAAGGCAATAATATGTCACATTCAACGGGAGACTAAGTTTAAAGCGTAAAGGGAAAAGGGTTCTACTCCAACCTGAGGAACTTTCTTTCTTTTCTTTCCTTTTTCTTTTTGTCTTTTTTGACTTTTCTTTTTCTGCTTAGGACCACCTGAGGAGTTGGGGCGCTCTACCTCTGCACTGTGATCATCCCCCCACCCCCACCCCCCCACCCCCCACCCCCACACACAGATGGTTCAGCCTGAACTGGCCCACAAACCTGTGACTGGAGACATTTCTACTGTTTCCAGATCCAAGCTGGAAACGAACGTGAAAGTGCAGGACTCCACACTCTCAAAGAGAAGACAGAAATTCAGAATTTCATAAACACAGTATCTCCTCATCTTCAAATGCTGCCAACTTTATACTTCAATACACTGAGCTAGCCAAAATAATCCAACCCTCCCGGTCTGTTCTGGATCTCTGGTACGTTTGCCCCTCTGCTCTAAGCACTCTCTAATCTGTGCGGAGCTCAGCTATTCTCCAGTCAGCTTCAATGTGTGTCTCAGATCTTTATTCCTTCTGGGACTCACTCTGGACACAGTCTCAATAGGCTCCAAATTCCCAGAGTAGAGAGCATAACTGACACAGCTCCGCGTTAAACATAGTAAACATTTCAGGTCACCCATTTGGTAAACTTGGGAAAACAAACACATTGATTTTGTTTTTCCTGAGCTGGGGTCCCTACATTTGATCTGTTTGCACATTTACTCTTGATCAGGTTTGACCAGTAAAACCAGCCCGAAAACCAATGGTTTTTTTTGGGGAAAATTCAGCCACGAGCATTTCCCAGTGCCCCAGTCTGCAATCCCAGAAAACCTGGAATAATTGTTGAGAGTCTTACATCCAGTGATTTTAATTTGCCAGTTCCTCATTAACACTTTTAGATGACAGTCTTTTTGCCTCAATTTCTAAGTATTTTGTAAGAAGAAAGAAACACTAAGCTTCTCTATATCTGGGCCAGAACTGGCCGGCCGGCAGGAGCCCTGGGCTGCAGTCCCACCTTAGCCTTGGACAGCTGCACGACCTTGGCCAACCCTCTTCACCTCTCTAGGCCTCAATTTCCTGTAGCTGATCTCTGAATTTCCTTTCAGCTTTAAAAATTATTTTGACGGTGTAATTTAATTATACAATAAAGTCTCAAATGTCTTTCAGCTCTCCTTGGGTTTACTCAAGGAGAAAGCAGGAATAGGCTTTCATTTACTCCCTGACAGTCACCAGGTGCCTACCGTGTGCCGGGCAGGCTGTCAAAGGCTGGAGGTAGAACCCAGGCGAGAAGGCATACACTGCAGCAAGCCACTTGCAGTCAGTCGGGTATTTGTGATACAGTTCCAAGAAAATCAAGGCCATGTAACTCACACAGTCGGAGAAAGGTCCATTAAGGAGGTGAGGCTTAAATTGATTTTTATGGGACAAAGAAGAAAAATAACACCCCATGCAGAAAAAGAGTTTTTAAACTCACTATAAAGTATATGGAACTCAGAGAATGGCCAAAGTTTATTAGCGAAATGAGTAAAAGTAACCCGGCCGCCTGCTGTTTCTACAGATACTGCTTTCTCCTAAACTTCAGACAGCAGCTGCCACAGCTCTGCCCACTTCCTCTGCCCTGGGCTTTCCAGTTCCTTGGCCAGATGGTTCTCGGCTCCATGTTGAAAGGTGCCTTGCCGAACACCACCCTGTCAAGATTAGAGGTAAACGAAGCTGAGCTGGGCTGTAGCTGGCCTGCAAACACTGCAGCGAGTCCTTTCTCTCTTCAGCTACACATCCATCTCGCTTCACAGCTACCTGCCTGGCGACCCTCAAGTTCATGCATCGCACAAGATGCAAGATCTTCATGCGAGATGAAGGCAATAGTTTGAGCATAGGACACGAAGATGTATCAGGTGCATACTCAAATACGGGATATAGATGAAACGTAAAAACATATTAGAGGTGAGAGGACCATGCGCCTGAGGCAAGGCCACTTACACTCACTGGTTAAAAACATAAAACGATGCGATGGTGAAGGTGGGACTAGGTGGGATGAGGAAGTGAATCTGTAGGAATGGGAGGATGGGAGAATACAATAGGAAGAAGTGAACATAATAAAATGTAACATATGTATGTTACATCACACACACATATATGTATATATATATATATATCATCACAATAAACCCATTACTGTGAAAAATTATATACTGATAAAAAGCTTTACAATGACCTAGAGAAAACCAAAAGCATATATATATAAAGCATATATATATACATATACATATACATATATATATACATTTCTCTATTATCTGCCTGTCCGTCTGTCCGTCTGTCTGTCTGTCTGTCTGTCTGTCTCTCTGTGTGTGTGTGTGGGAGAGAGAGAGAGAGAGAGAGAGAGAGAGAGAGAGAGATTTGACTTTTTACATTGAACCTGTATTGATTTACTATTGGGGGGGGTGTTGAGACTCTTCCCAAGACATGAAGTTTTCAGGTCACATTAAATTCTACCTATTTTTTTTTTAATTCTACCCAGATTATTATCAGCAAGCCATTTTACATAGTTGTGTTTGTTCGTTTGGCTGGGAACGATAAAAAGCTAGAGCCATTTCTAATTAATTTCCCAAGGACTCTGCTGACAATGTCATACTCCATGTGCAAAAACGTTACTTATCCCCAGTGTAGAGTGTTATTTTATAAACTCTTCCCCTGTGTGCAAAGCCCCTGACCAGCTGTGGTCTTCCAGATTCACTTTCTTCATCTATAAAATGAAGCTGTGGTTAAAAACAAAAAACAACAACAAAAAAAAAAAACCACAGCTGTTGTGCTGAAAAAACATCTCACAGCCTGAGAGGTTTTCGCAGTGTTTGATAGCCAATAATTACTCAGCTAAAAAGAACAAGAAAGGAGATCATGGAGTTTCCATGATTGAATGAGAAACGCAGCCATGCAGACAAAGATCTGGAACGTAAGGCCAGACAGGGGCCCTTTTCCATATTATTTTAGGAGGGAAACTGAAGGAACAGAGAAACGTCCCACCTGCTTGTCTGCTTGAGAGACTGGGTCTTCTGCTTCCAGGGCGAGTCTAAGAACCTCAGGTGGTCCTTTGAAAACGTAATTGAAGTTTTATATGATGACAATGAAGCATAGTTTTGTTTAAAATTTCAGTATTTTAGGAAACACGTGCTACAGATTGGATAAGAAAGAAGTATTAATTTAGCACAGCAGAATCCTCACTACAAACAAATTAACACAGGGGATACAGGCTATAAGACAGAGATAACAATTTGACTATTACAAATTAGCACAATGTGCCCCAGAAGAGTGAAATAAATATTGTGTCACAATAAAAATAGATAAAACATACTGATTTCTTATAGAAATAAGACTTCAAAACTGAATTTGCAAAGCACAGAGCTACTGCCATCTGGGCTCTGGGACAGCTTGTTCTCAAAGGTGCCCCGCCCCGCCCCACCGCGCCCCGCCCCACCACGCCCCGCCCCTGTATCTTCCCTCCCGCTGCCTCCCCCATGCGTTCAGTGAAGTTTCTACGGAGGAACATAAAGCAATCTTCAGAATCCACGGCCTCACGTGGCATTTCTCTTCACAAAGGAGTCTCAGTGAGTTTTGTCCCCTGAGACAGAGGAAAACAGAGTCATTCTACCCAACGAGTTGTACAGTCTAGTGCTGTCCGAGAGAGAGAGACACAGGAAAGAGAGACTGGCAATCCTAGGAAACAGAAAGGACAAGTGGAGACAAGAATCCCAGAGGAAAAAACACCAAACCCAGCAGGGAGTATCGGCACAGACTATGGCCTTGATGGAGGACGCTCTCCTCATATGCAGGCCAGAGGCTCTAGCTGTGGAGAGAGTCGCTTATTTCTGCTTCGGGATTCTAAGTGTGGCTAACAGATAATCTTGTTACTCTTGCTGACTGGCTCTGGGGCCCATTTCTGGTAGTCTATCCTGATTTTCTCTGGAATCTCTCAAACCTGGTTCTGGATTGGGCCTTCAAGTTCGCGATTTTCTTCTTTAGTCGTAGCAAAGGAGACATTCTGAATAGGTGCAGGCCATGATTGGATGGAAAGAATCTACTGTTCACACCACCCTCTCCTCAGCCAGTGAGAAGCTGGAACCAAGCAATGTGCTTTTTTTTTTTTTTTAATTGTTTTACTCTGGGTGGGTGTGTCTCAACTGTGGACCAGGAGATAGCCAGGAGGACTCTCCGCTGTTGTGCTTTGGGATGGGGGAAAGTAGTAACATCTACTTAGTTCCCTCATTTTGAGTCCTGTTTTGTTTTTGCATTTTTGGTTTTATCTGTTTGTGTTTTGAGGTAACATCTCACAGTACTCCCTGTCTGGCAGCAAACCCAGATCATCCTGCTTCAGCCTTTCAAGGGCTGGGATTCCTCGTTGAGTCTTTTGAGAGAACTTCTGCCCCTTACCTTATCAGCTCTTCCACTTATCTTGAAAGCGCTTCAGATTTCACAGAACACCAGAGAAATACCAAGACTTGGAGAAATGTTGAATTATGCAGATGGCTCTCTAAAGCCAGCTGTCTGTAGATTTGCCAAAGCCCTGATTACAGCAAACACTCTCTGCTGTGTGATCTGCAGGGGCCCTGGACACTCCTGAGCACAGACAATCTTCTTTCAGGTAGATCAGAGAGACCAGAAGTGAGTGGCTAAGCTAGGATCCTGGCCCAGGCCTCTTCACTAGAGGTCCAAACAACTTCCACGATCCATTTATCCAGCGAGCTGCAAACCTAGTGATGCTTGCAATCGTAGCATTTCATTACTCACATGTATGTAGACATACAGATATCCATGCATATATGTGCACATCACACACACAAGCATGCCCTTAAACTGTTGTGTTTATAGCACAACATATATGTCTAATCAATTAGATGTCTAATATTTCATAACCAGACATTGGGCTGCTCTTTCTATGGCATCGACACATACCTCATTTACTCATTTAAGTCAGTGACAGCGTCTGAGCAATCCAGAGAAGCTCACTTCACAGTAACGTCCATTAAAATTGTTCACAGGAGGCATAGGTCTTAGAACTGAGGTTAACTTAATAACCAATTCTTACCATAAACAAAACGGGAAATTATGACTATTTATTTAAAAATGGGATTTAAAAATGTATTTGCTTCATGTCATATTTTTTTTTTTTGGCCTTCGAAAGCTCTAGAATTGAATGTCTTCTCTGTCTTTTCACATACCAGATAGTTCGTCTTGTCTCTAAAATGTCACTAAAACGATAAGCTTGTCGGAATTGGATATAAAACCAGCTAGGAGATGTCAAAGTGCACGCAGAACCCCAGTTGCTAAGAGCACTCTGACTGGCGCAGGCCAGCTCCTACTCCCCTCGGTGACAGCTGTGTCTCCCACTGTGGGAAATTAGTCTCTTCAGCTCCTTACAGAAAACAGACATCATCCTGTGTCATTTGTGAAGGGCCAACAGCAGGCTCACTTCTTAGTTTACTGCGATTTTCCTGATTGACGGTTTTAAGGCCAGCTGCCACAAAGGCAGAACAATGCGTGACTTGCTTCTGTCCCTTTGTACTAGGAACCTGTATGTGAGGTGGGTGGATCCCTGGCTGGAGATGATACTAAGGACAAGTCAGTGGTCTGAGCTACCAGCAGCCTTCCGTCAGTTTGTACTGTCTCTACTACTGCCGTCTTTGATTCTTTAAAACTGAATAGAAAGTTAAGACACTTCCCTATCAGTGGGAGTATATAGGATTCTTGATTTCTTTAAACTTCTACAAGCCTTTATAGTCTTCTCACTAATGTAGATACACTCTATATCAAGATTTTTCACTTGTAACAATAAACATTTGTGGCTTATCTGTCTGTGGTCATAGAAGAAATAGAACTGACACAAATCACATCACTGGCTATCTGTGTGATCGGTGTTTGCTTAAATTGGTCTTTTTCCCCTCCTTCCTTTTCCTTCCAGCGCACAGAGAAAGGCAGGATATACAACTAGAATGTGTACTTCAAACTAAAACTTGTATGTTTGTAGCCGCACTACTCACAATAGCTTAAAGACAGAAGCAACCCAAACATTATCAATAAACGAATGGGCAGGCAATTGTGTGGTATAGCCATTATTTGCCATGAAAAGGAACTGGGTATGGAGAAATGGTACAGGATGGAGGAACTCAAAATGATTGCATTCAGGGACAGAAGCTAGACACTGAAGGCCACGTGTATGATTCCACGTTCATAAGATATCCGGAGTAGGTAAAGCCATAGACATAGAAAGCCCATTAGTTATCACCAGGGACTTTGAGAAAGAAGATTGCAGAGAGCCTGATGAATTGGCAAAGGGATAACATCCTTTGGGGTTATAAGCTATCCTGGACCTGGATAAAGGTAACGATTCTACAGAACTGTGTGTGAACCAGCCGTGTTCTTCGCAGTGGTTAATGCTGCTGTACTTTGAGTCACAAGAGTCCACAAGCACCAGGACATACATGCATGCACCACACACACGACACACCTTCACACCATGGAAGAGCGAGGAAGGGCTCAGACCCAAGGTTGCCATGGCAGCACATCTGTTTCCCCAGAGTCTACTCAGAAACTCCTTTCTCTACCTGTCCCCTATTTACCTCCTCTGGCCTTAGCAGCATTGTCCCTGTGGCCTGACCTTCTTTGTCTTCCTATCCAGAATACATTCCACTCTCCTCTCAGGCTGGACTAGAGAGACTGTTGGATCAATTTTGATCATTTGGGACACTTCTGAGCAGCTCCAGAGAGGTCACGTTGGCCCATGCATTGTTCCATGAAAATGAACCTGGAAGGTGCACATCTCTGTCTACCTCGCCCAGCGGGTCACATGGCTTCTTTCAGTAGCACAGATGGGTCACGTCTGGAGAACATGTTGAAGATATCAGTTGCTTCTTCAGAAAAAAATAGACATGATCTAAACCCTGCCAGCTCCGCACATGCTATCAGCATTGAAGGGCCTAAAATTGGTCTCAGGATGGAATGAGCTCAACAATCTCTCATGGAAACTTCCAGATGTTTCCCAAAAAAGGAAGAGGAAGAACACCAAAGGGACATCTGGGTTCTGAACTGGAGATTCTCCCACCTTTATCTCTAAAAGCCCTACATAAAGCAGATCTAACCCTGAAAACCCTTTGTGAGACATGGCAAACCCAGGGGAGGGGGATTGAAGCTAACAGAAAGCAAATGTCTACTTTGGCAATGGCCGTGGCTGATGTCAGGTTGTTTTCCTCTCCACTGTAAATGGAAAAGAACTTACAAGGCAGCCCAGTGGAAATGCTCAATACAAAATGTTCTGTTTGACTTTGATCATCTGTGCTTGCTGTGATAAGCAACATATGGCGGACCCTTCACTTGCGGCCGTAATAAATCAGCAATTCAAATAGCTTTTCCACAAAAGCTTACCTGCTCGGAAAGAAAATGCCAAAAAGACTAAGATGGAAAAAAGAGAGAAAGAGAGAAATAAAGAAAGCAATGCCAGCAAGCCCACAGAGAGTGTTTGCAGTTAAGACTGTTGGTTGACTTGATGTCCCCAAATTTGTGGTGGCCCTGTGTCCCCGAATTTCACAGGTTTCTGGTCCACCCATCAGTACCCAGGTGCAAGGGTTCAAATGCCTGTCCTCCTAGTTATGAGACACTGACCTCCAATTCCACAGTTCACTGGAGAGGGAACAGGGCTGCAGCGTTTTCCCCATTGCTTTCAGCTCCGCAGAGCTGACCTTCTCTCACTGAGCCACATTGTAACCCATCCTGCATTTTCCCAAGTCTCTAGCTGCAAAACCTTCACAGAAATGTCCAAGTTCCAGAATCTCCGGCAGTGAGCATCAGCTGTGTCTATAGTTGAATAAACACAGGACAGAGCTTATGATTTCAGCCACGCTACCTGTGCAACGCCACACAGCACTGAAAGTGCGAATGCTTGTTATGGTGAAGCCCTTGTTCCAAACCACTTCCACATCATAAGTCTCTCGGGCTCATGTCTCCTCTCCATCCCCTGATAGCCACTCATATGTGTCCTTTCTCTATCTTATGTGTTTCATATGAGTACTGTCACACAGGATTTAGTCTTTCGTGCCTGGCTTAATTTCATTTAGCTTATGTCTTTTGGTTTCGTCTATGTTATAGCACCCAGGAGAATTTACTCTTCTTAAAAGCTGGCCTAGATCCCACATTTGATTTAGCCACTTATCCATTCATCGTGTGATGCATCTTGGGGTTGTATGCACACTTGGAATGATGTTACGGATGCTGCTGTGAGCACCTTGTTTTGAGTTTGTTTTTGTGAGTGGACTTGCTGCTTCATATAGGGATTCCATTTAAAAACTGAGGAGCCACTGCCTTATTCACTGTTCTAGTGCTGTGAAGGAAAAACCACGACCAAGGCAAATCTCTTAAAAGCAAGCATTTTACTGGGGGCTTGCTTACAGTTTCAAAGGGTTACTTTGTGATCACTATGGTGGGAAGCAAACAGGCATGTCAGTGGAGCAGTAGCTGGGAGCTTTACATCCTAAATCCAGAGGCAGTAGGCAGAGAGACACTGATCCTGGCATGGGCTTTTGAGGCTTCAAAGCCCACCCTAGCGACACACATCCTCCAAGAAGGCCACACCTCCTACTTCTCAAACACTTCCACAGAGTGAAGACCAAACGTTGAACATATGGATAGGCCTATGGGGTCCATTCTCATTCAAACACCATAACTACCAAACTTGTTTTTTATGGTTTGGTTTGGTTTGGTTTGGTTTGGTTTGGTTTGGTTTGGTTTGGTTTGGTTGGTTGGTTTTGTAGCAGCTATAGCATTTTGCATTCCCATCAGCAATAACAAAAAGTTTCAAAGTTTCCATATCCTTGCCAATATTTCTTTTGTGGATTTTCATTGATTTTTGTAATTGTCACATTGATGCATGTGAAATGCAGTCTCACTGTAATTTTAACTTGCATTCCCTAATGACGAGAAATGTTGAGCTTTTTTTTTTTTTTTTTGCTGTGTTTATCATCCACCTGTATATTGTCTTTAAAAAATTGTCTACACATCCTTTTTGTCCACTTTAGAACTGGATTTTTAGTGTTATTGAGTTGCAGGAGCTCTTTATATATGCTAGTTATTAATTCGTAGTAGCTACCTGATTTCCAAGCATTTTCCTCATACCATGAGTTCCTCTTCACTCTCTTGAAGTATCATCTTATATAAAATATTAAAAATTTGACAAAGCACAAATTACCTATCTTTTAGTTCCATTTTACCTTGCTTTTGCTGTCGACACCAGATCTGAGAAGTGGTGTCTGCACCCCCCAGATTGCCCTCAGAGAGTTTTGTCATTTTTACTAAGTTTAGGTCTCCGTTCACTTTGAGTTCATCTCTGTCTATTACATAAGGTGAGCATCCAACCTCGTTCTTTGTCGCGTGGATGCCCAGTGTTTTCAGTACTAAGTTTTCAAAACCAGACAGACTGTAATTCCCTTAGATTGTCTTAGCAGTTCTGTGAACATAGTTTAGTCATATGCATAAGGATTTGTTGCTGGACTCTCTGATTTACCCACTGATCGGGAGTGTGAGTATAGAAGGTGGGTGGGTGATGGGAGCCTGTCAGGAGCGCACTGTTCTGACTATCGTGGCTCAGCAGTGAGCTCCCCGACTTCATTCTTGGGACTTGAGGGTTCTGACTCTCCTGAGCTTCTGAGTGTCTCTGAGTTTATGAAGTGCTTTTCTATTTCTATAAATAGCACTGGAGTTTGATAAGGGTTTCTCTGAATCAAAGATCTTCAAGGGCCATACCCTTTTCTAAGGTAAAACTACTGTGGTCTTGCAGGAAAGCCCCAACTCCAGTTCAAGAGGCTGCACAGATCCAGCCATCCAGCTTCCCTTGCTTGAGAATACCCATGGTTCTTCCCTTTGATGTCTGTCCCTACATTAATTTGTCTCATAGTCACAAGCCAATGACTAAGATCAATGGCAAACATGCTTCTCTCTTTAGGTTTAGATACTTGGGGGGAAAAAATTAAACAAACCTCCATCTAGAGGAGAACATTTATTTCGTACAATCTAACTGTTCCAACTAAAATTGACTGTGCATCCAAATGTCAGTAATGGCTAAGGTGATTGATTACTCATCTCCTCAGTTCTAGAACTGAACTGACAAGGTGACAGAGTTACTGCAGCTGACTTAAGTGAATCTGATGGATTTATCGCTGGACTTAGGTTGGGCTGGCTTCTTCAGGTGTTCAGGGAAAGCAGGGGTTAAGTTATGGCTGTTGGCAGAAGAATATGAGGCTGGATGATGGATGGGTAGCCAACCAGTAGTACTCTTGAATTTCTACCTAGTAAGCAGGCCAGGGATTCTGCATAATAAAATATTTAGTGTCTTTGGTAAAATAAGTCAGAATAGTGAGGGTAAAATATTGAGAGAGAATAATACTATGCATTTGGAGTGACCCTACTCAGTGAAAGCTATAAAGTTTGTGGAATGCTAAGGACTTTCTAAACAGATGGACCAAGCTCTTGGACACTCAGTTCAAACCAAACAGTATGGGGTTCCTGCTTTATACTAAGCTGACAACCAAGAACTTACACAGCACTTTCAGCCAGTCATAGCTATATATTTCCATCTATTTTCTCACATGACCATGCTTAAGAATATATTATAGCTGGATGTGGGGGCCCACACTATAATCCCAGCACTCAGGAGGCAGAGGCAAAAGGATTATAAATTGGAAAACAACCAAGACTACAGAGTGAGTTTGAGGCCAACTTGAGCTACATGAATAGATCATATCTCAAACACACACACACACACACACACACACACACACATCTCATGACTAAAAGAATAATTCTCTTCACTTGAATTTTTTCATTTCCTTTTTACTGCACATTTGGGACACGCATCCTGTTCTAGTACTTTCTAGATTTAATGAGTCCTTCATCCATCCCTGAGAGAAATAGAGGAAACAGTCACGGCAGCTTGTTCCAAAAGGATCAGTCAGCCATTGTGCAGGCTCTTCCTAGAAGAATCAACTGAAACTAAATAATCTCCTGAGAGAATTAAGCAGGATATTTTCCTACCTTCTTGAAGTAGTTGATGCTTCAGAAATTTGAAGGAAATCCAAGATAATTTCTTTGAAGCATGGCAATATTTATTCCGACAGTTTGTGTGGCAGCCAAGTTGAGAGAGAAAACCAAGGTTTTGGATGGGATGTTTTTTCTGTCCTGTGGACCAGGTATTCAAGTCAGAGAGTGCTATGTGCCATCGTGAGTGTGCTCCTGCCGGAGGGGTGTTGATTCCCCAGCATAGAAAAGAAACAAAGAAAAATCTTGTAATGCATCAAAAAATTAAAGTGAATAGAATTACTATTTTGGCCATGAGATATATGTTGTGTGTGTGTGTGTGTGTGTGTGTGTGTGTGTGTGTGTGTGTTTGAGATATGGTCTATTCATGTAGCTCAAGTTGGCCTCGAACTCACTCTGTAGGCTTGGTTGTTTTCCAATTTATGAGCCTCCTGCCTCTGCCTCCTGACTGCTGGGATTATAGTGTGTGCCCCCTAGCCTAGCTATGGCACATCAAAAAAGTAGTTTAGATCATTCAGATGTTACAGTGAGGTGGAGACAAGATGGGGGTAGGTGTCAGTGTGGGGGCTGGTGTTAGTGAGGGGCCGGATGTTAGTGAGGGGGTGAGTACTGTCGAAGGGGCAGGTGTTAGCTATCCAGAAGACATTTAGGACCAGGGCAGTGTAGAGATGATTCCCTGAGGAGGGAGAAAAGGATCCCAAGAATGCTATTAGTTAACTACTTTAAAATTTTAACTTTATCAATCTAAAATACTGTTATTGGGTTGACAAATGGCCAAGTCAGTGTTTTTTATCATTAACAACAACAACAAAAATCAAATTTAAATACATCAGAATCATTGCTGTGGCCCAAAAGTTGTTTATGAAGGCAAAGCCAACGGTCACCTTGGCTTTAAGCAAGAGAGCAATGTGGTTCAAAAACTACTTCGCTTTATTCTTGTCATCATCATCATCATTTTGTGTGTATGGGTGTTTTGCCTACATGTATGTGTGTACACACATGCTTGCCTGGTGCCCTCAGAGTTCAGAAGACATTGGAATGCCTTGAACTGGAGTTACAGACACTTATGAGCTACCATGTGTGTGCTGGGAACTGAAGCTGGGTCCTCTGGAAGAGCATCCAGGGTTCTTAACGAGCTGACCCATCCCTCCAGCACTGAAAGCTACTTCACTCTCAAGTTGCTCTTCGGGATGTCAAAACGAAGACCTCAGGATACTTGTTTGCTTCCTGTGAACTACAGCAAATTCCCTTCGAATGTTACAGTGCCTGCTGAAAATGTTTACCTCAAAGAAGGACAAAAGCTTCGATTCAGAAAGCCAAAGAAAGAGCAGGGATTTGTAAAGTGCTCATGCAAATTAGGCTGCCGAGACTTTGGGCCTTCACCGATTCCCTTGGCCTGTGCGTGCTGTAAGCAAGTTAAGTTAATATTTCTACCGTAGCAGTCATTTTGACATCAAGGACGCATGTATCCTTCTGAAGATTAGAGATCTGTTTCTCTAATAACACCAATGAGCACAATCACTGAGGAGCAATTCGAGGCCGCTCCCGCACAGCGTGGTTCCTCGCTGTCACCCACCAGCTTCCTGTGGATGCTTGATTTATTACTGCTGTCAAGAAACACCTCAGTTTTCAGGAAGATGAAGGATGGCTGAGCCACCCACTGCCCGGCTGGCCAGGGTCCCAGCCACATGGCATCTGTGAAAATATAGGTGATAAAGTCCTGGTTTCCAATTCCCAGCTCCAGTTTTAGCTTTTGGTTATCCCAATGTTTGTAGTGGCTGTTGTCCCTTCAAGCCTCACATTTTAAAGCTGTAATTCCAAGAATAGTAAAACTTAATGAGCCAAGCACTTTCTCTGAAAAAAAAAAAAAGAATTATTTTAAAATGTTATTTTAGAAAAATAATAATTCTGTAAGTACACGCAACATGGACTTAGAAAACAAACCACATCTTAAATAACTAAAAGCCTCAAACAATAAGCATCTTTTATCCAGGTGGACTAAGGCATACATACTGAGAAAAAAAATTCACAGTCAAAAGTTTGGGCCAGGCTTGTGCCGTAGCGGGGTGTACATTAATCAACTATTTTTGAATCACTGGTAAAGTGCTTGCCAGAATTGTGGTGCAGGGGGTGGGGGAGTACAGGAGGACTGGGTTGAACAAAAGAAAAAAGGATTACAAAAGTTTTAATCTGATTAATTGTAGCTAAATAAATCTTCAGGAGTTTACTCAAAAAACATTATCTAGTTATTATAGCCATCAAATGCTCAGAAACTCAGAATTTTGTTTATTTTTATTACTTATTTATCTACTTACTTACTTACTTTGGTTTTTTGAGGCAGAGTTTCTTTGTGTAGCTCTGACTGCTTGTAGACTTTCTCTGTACACCAGGCTGGCCTCAAACTCAGAAATCTGCCTGCTCTGGTTCCCAGTGCTGGGATTAAAGGTGTATACCACCATACCCAGCTTCAGAGTTTAAATCTGACAGAAAAATTTCAAGTTTGCATGTATGCTCAGGAATACCAAGGTATCATCTTAGTTTGGGGGAAAGGTGCAATTGAGAGACTGGAGTCCTCGCCTATGCTTCCAAAATGTCCATGTGCTTGGAGTTGACTGTTAGCCTCCTACACAGAACCCAACCCTTCTCCATTTGGTTGAGTCCCCAATGTAGCAGACACTGGGGCAAGAATGTGGATCCAAGTAGCTTGTTTGAGAGTCAATCCCAGGAAATACTGGCAGACATGTAAGCCCGAACAAGTGGCCCAGGAAAGAGGAAACCCATACAAAGCATGTGCCTGAGCAGACTATCTCTGTGGGCAATGAGAGCTCACTATCACAGGGACACCATAGACAAGGAGGCAAGACCACCAGGGCCAAGGATGGTGGGTGATTTTTTTCAAATCTCGTCCATTACTGGTGGAGGATTGCTCTTGAAGTATCAGTCCCTCAGCACTTCACAACCTGCTCACTGGAGGATACCCCTGTGGCCAGAAAAGCCTTCAGATGGAGGAAGAGCTGTAGAAGGCAGCAACCAGTATGTTCCAGAAACATTGTGTGGGGGACAAAAATGGGCAACCGAGACTCACAGCCACACGCAAGGATTAAGGGTTGGTTAAATTAGGAGTAGGGTCTTATAAAGTGAGCCTGGCTTTGTCCTACGGTCTTATTCTTGAAAGCACATACACACAGAGAGACAGAGACAGAGGGAGAGGGAGAGAGAGAGGAGAGAGAGAGAGTTCTTCCTTTTCTGATGTGAATAGTCCTACCTTGAGGCTCTTCCCAGAAGGCAGAAGATGCCAATACCATCCTTTTAGACAATCTTTTTGCTTTTACAGTGTCCTATCTTGAGTATTTTGTTGCGGCAACATAGAGTAAGATAATAGTCATACTCACTCCAGGATGAAATAAGGGATCAACTAACAGTATGCAAAGTAGATAAAGATGACATTAGCAAGTGGAGGCAAAAAGCAGGCAAAGGCACAAGGTCACTATCTTGGTAGACAGAACTAAAGTAATTTTCCCCAATCAACAAGTCACCAAGACCAAGTTCAACAAAGAATTGAGTATAAAATATGAGCATTGCCTGGGGTAGAGGAATTCTGCACAAGGTAAGATCTTCCCTTTGCTTAGCACATTGGCCTCCTTATGGTAAGGACTGTCTTAGGCTTTTTACGATGAGGACCTTGAAGAGTTGGAATATATACAGTAAATTAATCACTGGCCTTTGAAGAAAGGATGTGGACATGGGACTCTGGACTGGTCTTGAGTTTATATGTTGTCATGACACCACAGTCAAGATTGTTCCTAGATGATTAAATAGTTTGGTCACTTCCGGATAATGTAATGTCTTTCCTTTAGTTTGTACAAAGTCATTCAGAGGAGTTAGCAGCTAGAAGAGCAAACACAGAAGTGATAATGCCCATGATTCTCCGAATGTATTCTGAGCATCTTTCAAAGTACAAGTGCCTTCCCACCGCATCTTTAACAGAGCAATTGTGTTTGGTAGTGTCAGGAGTTGGAAGAGTTTTCTTTTGGTGATACCAAGAGATGTTCCAGAGGTAGTGCCATAAAACCCTCTCTCAATGCCCAAGGTCTCTGCCAAACTGACTTTGGCCTAATTTTGGGGTCTGAACCAAGGAAAATGACTTCACATTCCTGTATGCTGGTGTCCCAGATGCCCTAGAGCCAGCTCTGCATCATCTGAGGGCCACACAACCTTTCTAACTCTACCAATGTCCTCCCTTCTTAAACCACACCAAAGCAAAGATTAAGAGAGAGCCACGGAAGGGCATCTCTAGGAGTGAGAAGCACACACTCCAGTCTGCCATTTTGAAAGTATGCCTTTGCTTACTCTTCATTTAACCACAGAGTTCAGGCTCACATCCTATGCCAGGGCCATTCTCCTGGACTACCCAAGCTATAGAATTGTGAGCAATGTATGCTTATTTTTTTAATGATTACTTTCATTCATTCATGTTTAATTATTTATCATTTATATTTATTTATTTATGTATCTGTGTGTACATGGATGCTAAGGTGCATGTGTGCAGGTCAGAGGGCAGCTTGTGGCAGTTGGTTCTCTCTTTCCACCACCTGTCTCTCAGGACTCAAACTCAGGTTATAAAAGTTGATGGCAAACTCCTTTATCTGCTGGGTACTCTCTCACCTAACATAACTCTCTATTTTTCACAAATTCCTCAATCTTTGATCTTCTGTTGTAGCAGCATCATGTGGACTGAGATTCCTACTCACAGACAAACTTTGAACTTCACTTCTTATATGAAAGGTCATTATCACCATCTCCTCCTCATACCTGACTTTTTGAAAAATCAAATGATACAGTGTATATAAGAAGGAGCACACATTCTATGTGGCTGCAGATTTATTTTTTGTATCTGTATCAAGAGGACATACATCCCTTGGCTTTGTAGTCTGAATCAGGAAGGACATGGTAAGTTGATAAAGTAGACCATTTGCCTTCCAGATGTGAAGATACCAGTACCAGCCCAGTGTCCCTGCAAATGAACCTGACTCTCCTTTATCTGGCTTGTAAAATCTGCACCCATGGGGAAGGACTCGCTTTATTGTATGGAAAGAAACCAAATAAAGGGGAGAACCATCTAAATCCCACCAGAAAGCTGAGTGAGTCCATCTTCCTTTGTAGCCTTGCTCCCTACCAACCGGGCAGGTGTGATGCCTCCTGGGGCCGAGAACACCCAGAGACCCCAGGAGAGGAAACAAAGGGATCATGAACTTCAACGTACTCCACCTGGGAAATAAAGTGAGTCAAATCAAGAGAGCTATTCCCTCACAAATCAAAGGAAAGTCCACGAGAGTAGAGCAGCCTGGAGGCTGGCCAAGGAAAAAGTGAGGAGGAGAAAGTCTCTACAAGTACACATCCAGAGAAGTGAGCAGATTTATGGTCTCCAATGAGAAAGGTAGGATGGCAGTGCTGTCCCTGTCCCTGTCCCTGAAGGATCATCCCCCACCTTCCTCTCAGAATGTTTTATAGACAGTGTCATCTCAGCATACACATGGCTCAAAACACCAAATAAAACAACCCATATTTGAATTCAAATGAGTCAAACAACCTGGGGTCACCAGAAAGAAATTGACAAATACCATCCCCCTCCCCCATGCAGAATTCACGGTCACTTTCTGAACTGTTTTTGTTGACCTCAAGTTGTTTGATTCTATAACAAAGAGTCAACTGCCTTGACTAAGCAGTGGGAGCCGATAAGTCACTTGGATTTCGTCTCATGATTGACCAACAGCAAGCCTCAAGACTCGGATGCCTCATCTAATAGCAAGAGAACCCAAGAGCACCAGGAACCTTCCACCTTGAGCTTCATTTCTCGTTCCAGGCTGTCACTCACTTTGACAAATGAGGAAAGCAAAGCGTACAGAAAACTGATGGAATTAGGATTCCAACTCAAAGGTGTTGTAGCTCAGGGTGGTGCTGACTGCCAGGAGTTCTCCGTCACTGAAGAGCACAGGATCTAGAAATGTCGTCCTCTAGGTGGTGCCTATTGACCTGACAATGTCATCCAAGTACATTGAAGTACACAGAGAGTTAGCAGCTAGAAATTGAAGACATCTTGGTTCTGACTTAGGGGGCCTGCGGGAGCTGCTAGACAAGTTCTGGATTTGCGGAAGGAATTTATTGTAACCCACTTGTCACACCCTCTGCATAGAACTCTCCCTTCCTAAATATCTCCTTCTTATCTATCTGCCATTAATTAACAACGCCGACAGCTGATGTCCCACAAGCCATTCCAACAGCTGGGATACAATGCCACGGGTGACCATGAGTGTGTGACATTCTGAGTGGGTCAGACTCTAGGGCTTTTTGACCATGGAAAGGAGAAGTGACCAGGGAACAAACAAAAGTGGCAAATGTCTTCACACCAGCTAATGGTCAAGGGCCACCTACTCTCCCTCCCATCATCCTCTGGGAAGATACTTCTGAACTCAAATGGAAATTAACAACAGACAAGAAACCTTCCCCATTCACAGTAGCAAGGAATTGTATGGTTGCTTGCTATGCTTTGACCACCTGCAGTGTTCATGACCTCATGTATATATTTTTTTCTGAGATAATCGTGTAGACTCTTGTCTTAACAGTGTGTTTTGCAGTGGTCCATTCCATCTAAAAGAAGTGGTCTCTTTTTTAAAAAATAATCAGATTCTGTTTTCTATTGTTCCTCACTGAGAGCTTGCTCTCTCATGGATGAGGCCGAGGATGTGATCCTGACCCAACTACAAACTTGTTTCTTCTGGGGCCGCTGGATAAAGGTACTCATGCTATTGGTTAGTAGACATCACAGTGGTTTAGGTGTGTTCCCCAGGGTTTGTGTTCAAAGCTTTGTCCCCAGTGTGGTGGTGTCAGGGATCCTCTAAGAGGTAGGCCCAGAGGAAGGTTTGTAGGTCCCTGGGAGCACCAATGCATGGATCAATGCAGTTTTCTCAGGATTCCAATTAGTTTTTGCAGGTTTAGGTTTTTATAAAAAGGTCAAGACTGGCCTGTCCCTGATCTCTGGCTTCCTGTATCACCATATGATTTCTTATGTTCTCACTGTAAGGTTGTCATCCATATTCTGACACATCGGAGGAGGGTAGTTCACCAAAGCCAGCACCACACCACTTGAACATTCAGCTTCTAAAATCTGAGATGAATAAACCCCTTTTCTCTGACTAGTACTCATCCTTGGGTATTTTGGTATAGTGAGAGAAAGCAAGACAGTAGCCATATACAGTTCACAGTGTAGCATCCACAGACCTGGTGTTGGCATTGCTTGCTTTGATTCAAGCAAGAGGAATACACTATGGTACAGTTCAAGGGTTCTGCCCTAGCTGTCCTCTGTGCCCCTCCTTAGGATGGACATATCCGACAAGACACGCCCACTCAGAACTTGACCTCCACACTTGCTTCTTGACTACACCCCAAGGACCCAGGGCCCTGAATTCCTTGCTCACTGACTCAAAGGGCATTTTAAGAACATTATGGTAAGCTTTCCTGTGTCCGTTTCCCTAGGAGTAGACTGTTCTCATCTCTAGGCCCAAAGGAAGGTCAAGGGATGCTATCTGCAGATGCAGCTGGTATTTATGTAGCAGGCTGGTGTGGTCAAATAAGAAAGACATGCTCTGGTCTGGGTTAGGGCAGAATTTTATCCATTAGAAACCAAGAAGTTGAAATTTCTAATGTTTGACTTTTTCAGTTGATTAGTAAAGCGTATTTGTCAAGAGAAGGGAACATGATGTTTCATTTGACTGAGTATTTGATCTGTAATTATTTATAGCCTTTGACTGTTTAGACATAGGATACCGTGTTTCCACTGTACTCAGGACACAAGCTCTGCAGTTGTTGGAAGAGGATGCTCAGCCTTCAGTGCCAGAGGCAGGAGAATAGCCAGTCCTTGCCAAGTCATCCCACTCCCGCTAGCATGCTGTACCTGCCTAGTATTTCTGCTGTCTTCCTGCCTCTCATCTTGATTGCAGCTGCCTTTGCCAACACTCTTTTTTGCTTAAGTCATGGTTGACTTCTTTGTCTGCAACTAAGCTTTTTTTTCAAATGGGAAAAAATAAAGAGGGAAAACTTCAATGGCCTGTGAATTACCAAAAGAACACATGGACTCCTCTGATACACACCCTTCCCTCCCACCAATTCTCTCTACTTAGGCTCTTGTAAAGGACTGTATTCAACTCGTGGTAAGCCAGCCTGTGTGATCCATGGATGGAAGCTTCTCTCCTCTCTTCTCTCTCCTCTCTCTCTTCTCTCTCTCTCTCTCTCTCTGTCCTCACAGCCATGATAGGACCCCCTGTGGATTGTAACCCGCACAGCTGCTGTACTGGGAAGTATAATTCTGACCAATTCCAGTGCAAGGCTTAAGCCCGAGTCATATTTGGGACTTCCTTGTAAACTTTCACTGCCTAATCATAGGTCTAGGCATTCCATCTCTGGGGACGCCCACAAATCAGAAGTTGGGAGGATTTAGATTGAGAATATAAAACAATTTATAAGAACACATCATGTTCTGGCAAGGGCCCTTCCGTCCTAAGTCCAGCTAAAATCTTAGACCTTTCTTCACCTTCTACAAAACACTAAGTGTACTCCAGATCTGTGCCTGAGGCTTAAGATGGTCAGGAGCTATCAGTTACCTCTTACACACACACACACACACACACACTTATGTTATATAGTGGGCAAGGAGAGACCCCAATAAAAGTCACTCATTCATCATTATTAATTGGCTAGGTACTGGGTGATTTTTCTCTTTCTAGTTATTTATACTTCCTACCTTTCTCCCTGTCCCCGTCTAAATATATCTTGATTATAGTTCCCCCTCCTTCTACTCCCCCTAGTTCCTCTCCACTTCCCCTCCCATCCTGATCTACCCTCTTTATGTCTCTCATTAGAAAGCAAAGAAGCTTCTAAGGGATTATAATAAAAATAAAATAAGATGAAATAAAAATTAACATGTAAGAATAGGGACAAAACAAACAAACAGAGGAAAAAGAGCCCAAGAAAAGGCAAAAGAAACTGAAAAAGACTCAGAGACTCACTCATTCACACACTCAGGAATCCCATAGTATATACACAGAGGCTAGAAGCCATAATATATACACAGAGACCCTGTAGCGTAAGAAGAGAGAAAAATAAATAAAATATTTTTTAAATAAAATAAAAATAAAAAATAAGATTTTAAAAAAGCCATGAAAGAACATTATGGGACAAGGACCCTTCAAAAATGCCATTCAGTTTGTTTACTGCTAGCCATCTCCTGCTGGACATGCAACCTACCCTTAAGAATAGTTTATTTCCCCAGTGAGATTCCCTTGGAGAAAATTAAATTTTCATTTACAAGTGGTTATAAACTGTAGATTTCTCCTTTCAGCTCTAGGATATCATCTGGTGCAGACCCAAGCACCCCTGTATATGTTACCTCATTCTCTGTGAGTTCACAGTGCACCAATCCTGTTGATTTAGAGAGAGGGCCCTGTTCCCTTGGTGTCCTCCATTCCCCTTGGTTCTTAGACTCTTCCCATCTCCTCTTCCACAGGGTTTCCTGAGACCTGAGGGGAGGGATTTGATGGAGGCATCCCATTTGGAGCTGAGGGTTCCAAGGTCTCTCACCCTCCGCATATTGTCTGCCTGTGGGTCTCATTGTTCCCATCTGCTGCAGGAGGAAACTTCTCTGATGATGGCTGAGCAAGGCACTGATCTATGAGTGTAGCAGGATATCATTGGGTATCATTTTATTACTACATTCTTTTAGTAAAACAGTAGTATTTGGCTTTACACTAAGTCCCTGGGCTACCTATTCTCAAGTTCTTGGTCACCCAGTGTTGGGTATGTACATTTCCTACTTTCAAAACTATTGTTTATTTCAAATCTCAAAAATTTTATTTATGTAGGTAGAATTTAATAAGGACATGTATGCCTGTAAACACACACACACACACACAAAGAGAAAGGGGGAGGTAGAGGTAGGGAGAGAGAAAGGGAACAAGAAAACTAGAAAAGAAGTTCAAGTCCTAACTGAGTAGAGCATCCATCCTCAAGCACTTGATTAGAGCCTGTGCATCTCTACTCCTGATGTGACATCATCAAGACCTCTTGAGTTTCAGGTAACTGAGAACATCACAATTATACTCAAATTCATCCCAGAGTTACCACTGTAATTATGTGTTAATATTCCCTTCAAAAAAATCAGTCACAAAACACTCGTTTGCTCTTGTGTAAACTGTTGGCCTGAAAGTCGCTCTGTCCTGTGGGCTTTCTTGAGCTGCTTGGACGTGCTGTGAGCATGCACCAGTTGATCTTTCCACAGAAAAGCCCTCATGCCAGGGCTCACACTCAAGTTGGCAGTGGACTTGAAAGTTGAGCCTCATTTTTCCTTCCATTCAAACTTTAGGGATGTGTTCATAGTGCTTAAACATTTTCTCCTCTTGTTTGAAAGGAGATGGCGATTACTTGACCAAAATTAATACATTTGCAGTGGAAATTTATTATTGTATAAACTTTCAGCCTTAATTTGCTTCAATACGTACAGAGAGGAAAAGTCAGGGTCCCATGTAAACTAACACTGTTCAAATGAAATCTTGACACCAGGCTTTATATTGTAGACACTGTAGGGTTTCCCCATTAGGCATTCGCTGTGAGGAGAAAGAGAAGAGAAGAGAGAGGAGAGATGTCTCAGAGGACAAAGTGTTTGCTGCAAAATTATGAGCACCTGACTCTAGATCCTAGCATCCATGAAAGCCAGTCATGCAAGAAAATATCGGTACCCCACACTGGTGAGGGGACACAGGGACATTGGGATGAATGGGGACTCCCTCAGCAGTCATCCCACCTAGTCAGTGAGCTCTAAGTTCAATTCTCAATCTTTTGAGACCCTGCTTCAAAAAGATTTTAAAATAAGGTTGGGGTGACAGAAGTAAACATTGTCATAGACTCCTGGCTTCCACATGTACATATATACATGCATAGGCAAACAATCTCTCTCTCTCTCTCTCTCTCTCTCTCTCTCTCTCTCTCTCTCTCTCTCTCGCACGCACACGCACACAAAAAAAAGTAAAAAAAAGTTTTCTGCAAAGGATGAGCTCCATGTTGGCAAGCATGAGACAAAGCAATTTTTCTCTCTTTAAATAGTCAGAGCTACATGTAAGAGCCACAGGAAGAGCCCGGTTAAGGAAGAGCATTTGGCAGCAGACACATCTGGATGAAAACCCCATTCTCAAGTTCTTTGTCCATGTCAGACTTTGCAGACAGCATTTCATCCTCCTGTGTCCTGATCGCTTGACTTATACAATGAGAATCACAATAGGGCATTTTATAGTTCTCTTGTTTTGTGCTTTTCCATTTACTGTATTGTACCTAGAGACATTGAGAGTACAGTTCTCAATAAACACTAGCCTTTAAATCTCTGAGTGATATCAACTTCCTGCCATACAAAGAACATGGACCAGATTTACTTTCCTGCCTGGAATTACTTAAAAACCTGACCAAAAAAACCCATGAAAGCAAGCTCTTCAAGATAGCAAAATCCAGGTTGAAATGGACAGCAATCACTGTAACAGGAGAAACAAACGGAGTGAGTGAACCAGAACCCCTCCTTACAGAGTCAGAGCTGGGGACCTGGGCTCCAGAACCCCCTTACACAGGACAAAGCTGGGGACCCAGGACAATGTACAGTCTCCCTGAATTGAGGAGACAAAAGCTAAAGTCAGGAGAGATCAAAGACTCTACAGTTTTTGAGCCAAATATCAGGGAAGTGCTAAAACTATCGTAAACAAGCCATGATCCACCTAAGAAAGACAAAGAGAACCAGACTGTTTTCCAAGAAACTTAACACAATAGTTAATGATGTGATAAACCTGTAGCCAGACTTGTGGAAATTAAACGGAGAACACCTGGTTTATAAATACGAGGATTGAGAGTAGTTCTATCACAAGGTGTTCTTAGGATTCAAAGGAAAATGAGGGGATACTGACAAAAACTTGATGTCAATCTAACAACTAGGATGAAATAAATCATAAACTGCATGGGAAGTAATCTGAATAGCCTTATATCCAATATAAAATTTTGATTTGTAGTTTCAAAACATTTCATAAGAAAACTGTAGGGCCAGATGACCTCAGTGGGGAGTTTGTCTAAAGAATATTAATGCTGTGCTTCTTGGTTGGTTGTATAAAACCATCATTTCTGTATTACTAAACCAAGACATAAGAAAATAATTAACTATAACTATCTTTTATGAATATAGAAGTAAAAAATCCCAAACAAAACTTTAGAAAGTCTAAACTATATGGGGAAAGAATAATAGAAGATGACTGAGTGGGTGTTTTATCCAGGAATGAAAATTTGTTTGACATTCAAAACCATCAAAAATAATTCCCCATTTTTAAAACACAGGGAAAGTATAGGATTGTCTCAACAGATAAAAAAAAAACTATATTCAACAAAATTCAACATGAACACACCATTATTAACTGAAACTCTCAACAAACTAGAAGTTTATGGAAACTTCTAAAACATTTACAAAAGTCCATAGCCAACATCAAACTTCCCAGTAAAGATCAGAAACAAAACAGAGATGCATAGTCTTGGGTTTGTTTCCAACTGTTGTACTGAATTAGCCAACTAAAAGAGATACCCGCCATCCTGATGGAAAATCAAGTTCATAAAACGTATTAGTCACAGATAGCTCAATCACGAAGTGCCGTAAGATATGCTAACTTCCTAAGAAGAAAGTTACCACTACACATGCCTACTGTGAGGAGGATTGATCATGCCAAATGCTGGCAAAAACAAAATATGGAGCATCTGGAATGCTTAAGGTAATGCACAGTGGTATAGCACCTTGCAGAAGAATTCCTGGAGTTTTCACCAATTAGCCATTGTGTGACCCTAAAGCAAATGTCTGCCAAAAACTAAGTGGTAGTATATCCACACCATTTGGCCCTCAAGTGGATTGCACTATTGAAACACACTATGCTTTTAATCTCAAAACAGTTATGCTGAGCAAAAGAACCCACACACCGCCAGCACCTACAGTATGATTCTGTTAACATAAAATTCCAGGAAGAACAAATAAGTTTATAGTAACGGGAAGCAAATAAAGGTTTTAACTGAGAGGGTGGGTGTCAGGGGAAGATTATAAAGAATGAGGAAACTTCGGGTGCCTTAGAGGAATACTCACTATCTTGATTTTGACGGCAGTCTCATTCGAGTGTACATATACCCAAAAGAATCAAACTGTATGCTTTGAGTGAGTAGAGTTTTCTTAAGGATTCAAGTCTATTCCTAGATGGACTCATCCAGGTACTCAATGATACTGAAGCAGTTAAAATGTGGTGTGGATAGCCAATAGAGTAGTATTGATCTGTGGAAACAATAAGAGAAGAACCCGTCATTATCAGAGAAAATGAGTGTAACTGGATCATATCATGGAGTCAGACGTACAATCAAGGAGCTTGATTGATGAAATACACAGAAGCAGAAACTTTAAAAATCTTTGCCTGAAAGTAGAAAGTGGTTACTAGCCATTGGGAAGGGCACACAAATTAGGATGGAGGAGCAAAGACTGTGTCTGATCAGTGTGTGCTGTGTGCTCTGATAGAGCCATCACCCTGCACCTCACTAAAATGTGCAACTGATGCTTGTTAATAAACAGTTACAAAAAAGAAAGTAACTACTTAAAAGACCTTTTAAAAGCCTAAAGTTTTTTTTTTAAGTGTGCCTGGTAAAAAGATATCTATATCATTTATCCACTATCAAAGTTCTTTAATTGATTAAATTTATCCTCTGGGATTCCACACATTCTGTTTTCTCCCTTGTATCTCTCTCCTTCCCCATCACCCCCTTCTCACTACAGGACCTTTTACTGTGCTCTGTCATTTGTTTTGGTTTGCACTGAATTTAACCAGGACCATCTGTGTAGCCCCGAGTTTAGAACTGTACTTTGGAGCCTAGTGGGCTTGCTGATGGGTACATTACTGAAAAAGAATAACTCTTCCTCAGAAACCATCAGTATCAAATTACTCAGCAGGGAGGGGTAGGACCCTGTGAGCACCTCCCTGATCTACGACTGTTGATAGGACCTGTCTTTCACAAGCCCACACAGGCTACTCCAGCTACTAAAAGATCAGGTTTTTGATGGCTGTGTTGTGCCTTAAAGACAGCATTTTGCAGCCGTTCTCCCTGGCTTTGGGGCTTCTATATTCTTTCTGTTTTCCTTTTGTATGCTATTCCCTGAGCCTTAAAAGAGATGGTGGTATAAGTGTCCTGTTTCATGGCCACTCATGGTAAGCTCTTGGAGCAGCCATGAATCTTCTGCATCCACTGCCTTTCACTGCAAAGGGCAGCTTCTTTGACTAAAGCTGACAGTAAGTAGCATTTGTCTATGGCTATACATACAAATATTTAGAATGTAGTTTGTCGCCATGTCGATTTAGCTAGGCAATGCCAGTGAGTTCCTCCCTACGGCCTACGACTTTCTGAGACATAGATTTTTCCTCCCGTGTTTACAGTGCCAGCCATGCACTCCCTTTGTTAAATCAGGTCTCAAATCTAATCCGAGAGCACATGGTTATCCCCACAACAGCTGTGCCACTATCACCCCAGTGGGCACATCTTGCTTGACAGGCAAGAACTGAAGTTTGTAAGTTCACAGCTGGGTAAGACCCTTGATGTCCTATCTGCCAAGCAACCTGAATTGCTTTTCTGACACCATGAAAGCTACCCATCTGGAAGAGAACTTCCAGGTTAGTTCCAGTTTGATTTCACTCTACCTTGAGACTAAGGGGGGAGTTTTATCATCTAATTCTGATGGGCAATAAAGAAGAATAGCAATGGCCTTTGGTGTTTGGAGGTCTATGGTACTTCCTTGATCAACAGCTCACAAAAGGGTGTTCTGCACCTGGCACTGGGAATTTTGTTTAATGAACAGTGGATTGTTTTTTTGTTTTTGTTTTTTTAAAAAGACTTTTTATTTTATTTTATTTTATTTTATTTTATATTTATTTTATTTTATATGTATGAATGTTTTCCTGTGTGCATATATGTGTATGCCACATGCATGCCTGGTGCCATGGATCCCACAAAACTTGAGTTACAAACAGATGCAAGCTGTCATGTTGGTGCTGGGAATTGAACCCACGTTCTCTAGAGGAGCAGCCAATCTTCCTAACCACTAAGCCATGTCTCCAGCCCAAACAGTGGCTTTTAATAGCAGCATTATTTAGCCGTCAGGGCTATCTCCCTTCTAACTACTTTTTAAAGTGTGTGTGTGTGTGTGTGTGTGTGTGTGTGTGTGTGTACGCACTGGAAAACCTTTTGGCATGCTCAAAGAAGATTAAAGGTAATGACCATACCAGAATTCCAGAAGCCTCACCTTAAGGGGCCTTTGGATTTCCTTCTGATGAGGAGCAACTGGAGAAGCCCAGGCTCCCCAACATTGGGAACCTACACTGAGTGTTTATTCAAAGACAACCATTCATTCTGGATGTTAGCTTTGGCTTCTGCCATTTAAATAAAATTAAAATTTTATTCTTCATGCATGTGGATGAACGGAATCATCCTATATTCATCTTTGCTGAGGTATTCATAGGATATTCCAGAAGGACAGATGAGTCAGAAGAGAACAAGGACAGTGTTTTACTAACAGTTGAAAATCCGTATTGAAGTGTTTCATAACATTTCAGAGTCTTTGAAGCCTCTGCCCAAGAGCTCAGAGAATCAAGAATTCCTGCCGATACTGGTTAGATGATGCTCACTCAGGAATTTGGAACTAAGACTGTCCACACAATCTCAAAGCTTCTCCAACCAACACCAACACAGTAAGTGTCATAAACTTTAAAGGTACTCTCTCTTTTTAGACATTTCCTCTAACATTTTAGGTATCTGTTGAATCTTTTTATTTCCATTCATTTTCCAGTGTATCCTGCTGAATTTTCTGTCTTCTGATAACTGTATAATATAGATGCCAAAGCCTTAATAATTTCATACTGAAGATTAAAATTTATTGTTCCTATATTTCTATACAGACAATGAAATAGTATTCAAGACATTTGAAACACATACATCTCTTTCTTTGTCCCTCCCTCCCTCCCTCCCTCTCTCCCTCCCTCCATCATCCCTGTTTTCCTTTCTTGTAGCACAGCATTAAACAGTGATTGTCAAAAGTCCCTGGCAGACAAATAAAAGAAATTAAAAGTTGTTGTTTAAATTATAATAATCATTTTACACATGTGAAAAATGAGTCACTGTGCCTAAACTCCTTAGATGAGAAAAGAAAGACTATTAAAAGCATCACACACATGCACACACACACACACACACACACACACAAAGGGAATATTAAATCTCATTAATACTCAAAGAAATCAGTACACTCTATCTGAAAAACATTCCCCATGGTTGTCTGCCTCACTGGGAACATCTGAGCCTTCAAAGAATTGTAGACAATACTAGATGAACAGCCTCCCAAATGTGACTTAAAATACATATTTATATGCATGTATATATATTCATATGTTACTTAATGATCCAGGGCATAGATCCATTTTTGTCTGGGATTTAATTTCCTCTGGATTGCCTTGATCTGTGTAATTAATTTCAAGCAACTGTAGCCCATACACACTCCCAAACTGAGTGGATTTGGCAGAGAGCAAATAGAACTCGTGCTTTCTTCTTTATCCACTTAATCAGCGCGGGCTATTTGCTATTTGTTTCTTTGTTCGTCTGGATCATAAATCTTTCTTATTGGAAAACCATGCATGACCTTGAGACATTCAATCCAGAATTATGTCCTGGTGATTAGTAATCAGAAGTGAAAACCAGATTTCCTGGTTCTTGTGGCCTTAAGTAGTGTTTGAGATGCTGCTTGTTTGCAATAGACAGGGAACCCTGGAGCAGTCAACTCTGTGGGACACCTGCATTTGGATTCTGTGTGAATCTGGTGGCAGTTGCTACATTTCTAAAGATATCCTTAAATTAAGTTCTGTGATGGCCCATTCTGGACAGAACAATAGATTCTGGGACACACCACAGCAAGATGGATTTTGCTAGTTGGTTCTATCTTACTTTCTTTTGAGGAAGGAGGTTGCAAGGGCAGGGGGTGGATATGAAGGGGCGGAGGGTTGAATGGGATTAGGTTGTATGATGTGAAATTCACAAAAACTCGATAAAAGTTTTTAAAAAACAGAGTTTAAATGAAAGCATGCCTATGCCTCCTAGAGAACATTATTGAGGATATTTCTAGGTGCTACATATGAGGACACTAAGAATTTTATGGGTATTAATTGATTGGGACCTTGAACAAAACCAGTACAAGGTAATAAACTCGCTAGATAGCAAAATTGAAATACAAAGTAGATAATACGATTACCTGGAAACACTGGTAATTGTGGAGCCAGAATTAGAGGGCAGACTGTCAGCGTAAGATCTGTTATCCTAGGACACTTAGGACTCACTTACAGAAAGCTCCAAATTTGCCAGACTTCTGTAACACAGCTCCTACCTACCCTGACCCCCAAACTTAGAAAGTTCTTGCTTTGTGACCCATTTCTCTCACTTGTCCCCAAGTTCCATACTCTAAACAACAGGTATGTTGTGGGCGTTTTAGTCGGCAAAATGTATAGGGTGCCCCGTTTCTTGAGAGATGAAATGCACCGCCCCAGCCCACCTGTGCACTGAAAAATTACCCTCAACTCCTCTGGGAGACTCCACACTACCTTCAGTGCCTTTAGTGGGTAGGGCCTGGGGGTGGGTAAGTGGGGGTTTCTGGATCATTTTTTCTTTCATACATTTGAACCAGAAACACACTCTCTTTTTACTTCTTATTTAAGGTGGGCTCAGTTCCCCGGGCTGCTCTAAAATGCATTTTACCTCATAAAACTTGCCCTAGAGACTTCTAATTATTTTGTCTTCTGTCAGGAATGGGAAACTGGCTTCTGAAGACCAGTATTTTTTTTTTTTTTTTTGGCAGAAATGTAATAAAATCTGGCAGTCAGCATCTATGGACAAAAAACAAAGAAGGCAGAAAAAGATTCCCATCTTGTAAGACAAGGTAGTAACCAGAGGCCGAAGCATCGATGGGCTTGGCAATTTCTTCAAAGTGCTTTTAAAGGACAGGTGATGCATGGCTCTCACACAGGAAGAGAGCTACCCCGCTTGATGGAAAGTGCTGGCATGGACTGCCAGTGTAGGTCCAAGAATGGCAGAAGGGTATAACCAGGTAAAAGGATCACCTACTATGTGCTAGGTGTTATGCCAAATTCTAAAGATGCAAAGGTACCTGAAAAGCAAACAAACCCGGTGTCCTTCCTTCAAGGCACTGCAGTTTGCAGGACACAGGTTGTACAAACAAACTGTCAGTTAGAAAAGACATACACTGCATTCTACCATGAATCTATAGTTCTAGTTTTGAGGAAGTTCTTGTTATAACCCTTAATCAAACGATACCAGAAAAGTCTGACTCCATCTGGGCTGTCTCCTCAGGATCCCATGACACTTCCCTAAGATGTCTACTTCTAACTTCCAAGTCCTCCACTTCAGTGGCAAGGTAGACTTGCTCTTTGCCCAGGCAGCCGTTAGAAAGGGAGTCTTTGCTTCTTTCCAGTATGTTCTATAAACAATAGCCCATGACCTTGTGAAGCTGCCATGCAGCCACTGCACACTGCATCTGGGTTCTCCCCAGATAGAGTCCTGAGGGCTAGCATTTCCAGAGTCCTCAACAAATACCAGAGCAGAGTCGATCTCCCTGAAAGCCCTGGCTAAGCATGATGCTGTGATGCTCCCTTCTGGTCAATACCACGAATCATCCATAGACACCTTAACAACTGAATGAATGGGTGACTTTGTGCCCAACTTCGGGTGGAGGCAAGCCTCCAAGCAACATCAGATACATCACAGTAGAGGAAGCCCCAGATGCTCAGGTCAAAGCATCAGCAATGTAGGGGGAAAACTTACATGTACAGTTTTACTTTCCATGTATGAATCTGGATTGTCATCATGCAAGTCTATATTGATGCAAGGTAAAGAAATCTTTAGAAGTTTCCCTGATGTGCACTTGAAGTGCTAGGTCTCCTCAGCTCAACCCAGTTCCACAAACTGATACACTCAACATCACACCCAGCAGCCGGGCGAGCAGGATTAGGTTTTGGCTTTTAAGACAAAGCAGGAGCTACCAGTCTCTCCCTCACTTTAGAGGATTGCTCTCTGCCACACTCAAAGTCTAGTAGGGCTGCTGCATTAAGACTACCTAGCAATTCAGGATGCAGGAGAATCCGCCAGCAGCTCACAGGCCAGCTAGCCCAGAGGATGAAGAGGAACAGAAACAAGAGACCCTTCTTCAACAAAGTACTGACTCCAGAAAGCTGATCTCTGAGCTAGACAACACACACACACACACACACACACACACACACACACACCATATTCACACAGTTGCAATAAACTTTTTTAAAAAGATTTGAAAATTCTTGATCTGACTCAGGCTTTAAAAATAAAAAAAGATTCAATTCCCACCCATTCTGCCTTGACATGGAGCCAATGAGTATCTAGCTATGAGATCTACAGCAAGGCAAGTTCACATTCAGTGAAGAGGGCAAGGACAGCCAGTGTCATTTACCCAGAATCCCTCCCTTTCTTCCCTCCCCCCTCTTCACACGGTCTCTTCCTTACTCTTCCTAGCTCACTTTCTCTCTCTCTTTTTCTTTCCTCCTGGGTTCTATTACTTAGTTTTCCTATTTTATCTCTTTCAGTGTTGCAGACGGAGACACTGAGCTGTATCCCCAGCTCTGTCATGACTAATTTTTATAAGATTTACTTTTTTTTTAAGTGGGGAGGGGCTGTGGTGTGTGTGTGTGTGTGTGTGTGTGTGTGTGTACACACGTGTGCGAATTTGAATCCTGCTGCCTATGGTGGCCAGAAGAGGGCGCCACATCCCTTGGAGCTGGAGTTACAGGTGGCTGTGAGCCAGCTGACCTGGCTAGGATACAGAGAACCAAGTATTAGCCTCTGAAAGAGAAGTGATCGCTTTTAACAGTTGAGCCATCTCTCCAGTCCTGTCACCGGGACTCTTTAACAAGCACTGACTAATTTGAAATGGAGTGAATTTTAAAAGCATAATTTTTGGTTATTTGTTTTAAACTTGTGTGCAATTATTGAACCTTAGGAAAAGGCACTCAGTAAGTTCTTTAGGAAGCCTCCACCTCCCACCTGGCCTTTCCTTCCTTCAAAGAAGGCCAGCACTTTCCTACCCTTCCATGCTCAGATCAAGATCCAGATGCAAAGTGGTCTGCTCACCTATGCACAGATCGTCCTGAGCCTCATTCATTTGTGTGCAAATTTACACTTTTCATTACACCCACCTACCAATCGCTCCTGCATTTACTTAATGTTTGATTGAAACTAGCTCATGTTTTAATCGTAAGAATGCTGTAAGCATTGATAGCCTCGAGAACGTGCGATGGTTTGTACTGTTTGGTTTTTTTTAATGCACCTGAAATATAAAATGTTGAGGTAAAAATCTTGCATCCAAATCAAATCACTGAATGCGATGTTTTACAAACAAAGAGCCAGTTCAGTCACTCAGGAACAGGTCTCTGTGCCTCTTCTCTCTGCCAGAAGTCATTAATTAAAAAAAAAAAAAAGAGTGGATTACGGTGAGTTTGTTATTTCTGGCTCAGGTGATGTGAGTGGTGGATGCTGAGGTCCCAGATGCCAAAAGTGATTTATCACCCGCCCCCACTATACTCCAGATGGTAACATGTGTGAGAGAACCCATTTCAATTCTCTCTCTCTGTTTCTCTCTCTCTGCATGTGGTGTGTGTGTGTGTGTGTGTGTGTGTGTGTGTGTGTGTGTATGTGTGTGTGTGTTGGGGTAAGGTTTTTGTTTTGATTTCTGACCATACCATGTTGCCACCATTCATAGCCCAGTCATTACCACTACAGCTCTGACCTGAAGTGGAAATGTTTATATTTGTTAACAGCACTTCTGTGAGAGGAGAGACAGCCCATGCTCCGTGAGACAGGTCCTTAAGTGGCCGGAATGCTCCCCCACTCCCTGATCTACTTCAGTGCATGTCAGAATGGCTTAAAGTATCGGAGAGCAGAATTATTATTTACAATGGTGACTCTTAAGGAACCTCTAAATCTGTGTGGAAGACTGGAATGTAAGAGGAAGTGCCTTTCGTTTTTCTACAGAGAATCTTCTTGGAGCTTGTCTTGCTGGTTTGCACAGCAGCTTTCCAAGAACAGCTATGGTTTCCAGCATTCCTGAGCATTAGCTAACTATGAAGCACTTTCTTACGGGACAGCCTACCCGATCTGTTCTCCATGGATACACTTTGGGAAATATTCTAAAAAACATTTACAGTGTAACATCAGCCAAGACTGAACAACTCAGGAAAAGAACAGCAGAAAGTGTCTCTTTCCATTTGGCCTGGACCCTGGCTAGCAGAAAGCCTTCCTGCCGCAGACTCCATGGTGTCGGTGAACTGGGATTTTCATTAAGAATGAGCCATGCTCACCCAGAACCAGGATAAACAGAGGGGGGAGATGCTCTAAGAAACAGCACGATCTCTTCCACAGGAAATGGAGAGCGTTTTAGTTCCTTAGCAAGCATATCTTAGATACTGGAGTCAAGAGGGGACAGAGAGACAGTGTGTGGTGTCTGGGCAGTGGTAGGGTCAAGGCTTAGTACATTCAACAGTTGATGGTATTTGGGGCTTTTTCCTCAGAAAATCAGATGTACCAACGCTGATCCAGCATGATGAAGAAAGCAAATATTTTCCTATAAGCTAAAAATATAAGTCATAGAGCGAAAGTGGAAAGTTTTCAACCCCATTTCTTCATAATGTGGGTGGGTTTTTTTCTTAATATGTTTCCACTAAAATTGCACAGTGCTTCTCCACAGACGTCAATAGCAGCCCAGGGGCAGCTGGTGAAAACCTTGGCAAGCAGACCATGAATTGGAGTGTTCTTTCCACCAGACATCACAAAACGTCTAGACAAGAGTTAAGCCAATGTGTGCTAATTCCCAGGGGCTGTTACCCTGTTTCTTACAGCAAAAGTTATAAGCATGTCTGAATTTCTTGGGTTTCATAAATTGTGGTAAAAGAATGCGTTTCTTTTTCTTTTTTCCAATGTAATTGAGCAACTGAGATCCCTGCTCTTGGTGACACGGGACAGCAACAGACTTGTTGACGTGTGTTTTCAGGGCCTGTGACAGGTTTTATAAGTCACTCTCACAAAAGCTTCTTGTGCTTTAAGGTCAAAGCATACTTGAGCACCTATTAGAGTGATTATTTTTTTTATTCCCTTTGTATTTCTGGATTAAAAACCTAACCTTTAGTGAATTTCCAGTTTAAAAACCCAAACTCTTGCAAAAACATATCTTCCGGATTAGATAAAAAGAAAAGTTCTACAGGTGGTGGTGGCAGCACGTGAATTTAATCCCAGCACTTGGGAGGCAGAGGTGGATAGACCTCTGAGTTCTAAGTTCAAGGCCAGTCTGGTCGTCTGTCTACAGATCAACTTCCAGAATAGCTAAGGCTACACAGAGAACCCCCCACTTCCAAAAACAAAAAACAAAAAACAAAAACAAACAAAAAACAGACGAGAAGAAGAAAGGGGAGGGGAGGGGAGGGGAGGGGAGGGGAGGGGAGGGGAGGGGAGGGTGAGGGGAGGGGAAAAGAGAGGTTCTATGAATTTGGTCAGTCGAGTCTGAAAGGCCTAAGGCCCCTATGTAAATCTCAAAGGAAGCAATAAGCAGACTTCTCTGTTTATCTCTTGGTAGATTATCTGAACAAAGATGGCTGCAACTAAACCCAGGCGGTGTGATCCCCGCACCCAGGCCCCCCACAGTGCACTGCGCTTCCTGTCTTTAGGAGGTGTGTTGTTTCTCCAGTCCAGGCATCTGGGCTGGGCTTACTTCCTTAGCTGACGGGGTGTGTGAGTACTGAACAGTGCTCCCGGACTTTGCATAGTACCCATGTCTTTGTCCCTCACAAACAACACAGGGTAGGTTTGAAGTGATCACTAACTATGTCATCTTTGTCAGCAACAATCATGTTAACATTTTTGATATAAACCCTCCCACCCCGACTTCTCGTTCCCGACACTTTGCCTTACTGTAGTAGCTTCGGTACAGGTATTGGTCTAATAGTGAGCTGTATCCATGACTGAAGTCCATGGTTACTTTGCAGTCCACTGTGTTTTTACCCTGGATGGGCTTGACCAGCTGTCTCTATCCTTACAATGTTAACATGGTGCTCTGCATGTTATCCTTATCCTCTTTCTAATCCCTGGCAGGCACTGACCAGACGTATCTCATTTAACCTCAGAAGAAGCTGTTCTTGGGCTCAGTCTACCAAGAGAACTGAGATTGAGTGAGCTAAGCTATATGCACGGAGGACAAACAGTGAGCACAGAGCCCAGGAAACTCCTGTTTGTCTTACCTTAAGACCTGAATTCTTTTTCTAGTTAATTTTTTATTCATGAACTCACTATTAGAATTTCATATACAAATATACTATATTTTATCATTTTAATCTCTCCTTATCTCTCTCCAACTTTTCCTATACCCCTCTGTCAGATTCTTCTATGACTATTATTGTATTATGTATACACACATTTAGTCCAATTAGTTTATTCATATGCTCATATTAGGACTGACCACTTAGTCTTGAGTAACCAATCAGAGGAGGTCACCCTGGAGAAGATTGACTGTCTCACTGTCTGTCTGTCTATCTGTCTCTCCCTCCTCACTCCTTTCTCTCTCTCTCTCTCTCTCTCTCTCTCTCTCACACACACACACACACACACACACACACACACACACTGTCTTTCAGAAGCTATCGACTTCTGTAGTTTTCCATTGTTTTAATTTTTATCTTCAGTTATGGGGAAGGTGGGCATGAGCATGTGAGTGAATGTATTTTTCCTTCAGAAACCAAAGCTCCCTCTGAAGCCGAAGTCACATATGTTTGTAAGCCACTTGATACCGGTGCTGGGGATTGAACTCAGGTCCTCTGGAAGAGCTTAATTTCACAGGTTAACATGTGCTCTGCACTGATGAGCCATCTTTCCAGCTCCCTGCCTTTAGCTTTTCCATTAAAGGTGGGGTCTTGTGAGCCAGTTCCCCACCATGGTGGTTTTGGTGTATCTTATGCAGGCAGTCATGCTGTTGAGAGCTAATGAGTGCACCGTTGTCACATCCAGAAGACATGTTTTGCAAGAGTCCCCCTGGCTCTTTGTAAAGGACAAAGTGGTCAGTCATGGACCACATTGTAAGAGCTGGAGAAGACTGTGGAGGTCCTGGGAGACACGTGCAAGTGAAGGAAGAATGAAATCAAGAGAAATCAAGGACATTAAGACAGAAGAGCTAGTAGAGTTAGTAAGGTGACAAGAAGCCCGGACATCATGTGGTGTGACCGAACAGATGAGACACCCGGGAAAGCTGGGGGTCACAACAACCCTGATAGATAAAACGATTTAACATGAAATTCTGTGTCCATTGTTTTACAGTGGGATGAGACAAAGCTCCCAGAAGGACCAACAGAACCCTGACCAAAACGCTACCACAGGCTACACCTGTGTATCATGACTCCTGAGATGGGCGTCTCCGAGAAGATCTCTCTAAGCCTGGAGTCACATGGGGGCTTGGTGTGGCTATAAGATTCAGAGTGCAAATTAAGACTTCAATAAAAGGGGACAACTGAGTCGGAGGTGGCCTTCTGAATCTGATGTGGGTGCTGGTCTTTATTTGAAGTTTGGTCCAGCTGTTCCCATCTCCATTTAAGAGTTCAGGAGACTCCGGATGACATCCAAGTTACATAACCATTGGGTTCAATCAAGAATTTTCAACTGAAATCTCCCAGCTGGCTCCATTCAACCTGTCCCAGGCAGAAACAAACAAACCACATATTTGACCCTGTATGAGGGACAGAATGAACAGACAGAGTGAATGTGTGGGCCGTGGTGGGTGTATATTTTCCCAGCTGCTTTTGCAATAGAAAAAACTTGTAATTCATGATTTGCATAATAGTTATATCAGAGACAAAATCCACTTGTGCCTTCGAGATGAAGATGAAGAACACGCATCCTCCATTTGCACTGAGACAGCTTCTGTATCTTTAGCATATAGGACATTTGAATCTCAAGCTCTTGTCACTAAGGACTACTTATGACATATTTTTAATCACCATGATACCAATATTGATGAATTTTCATAGTTCACTTCTCACAGTAAATATTATTAAGCTAAAATGGGAGTTAGAAACTTTGTTCAACTGTGACTAGTCTAAGATATGGAAAAAAATAATGGATTGATGACATAAGAATTTATTCTTTCATGTGAAAAAGACCTGGAGATCGATCAGCCTTCCAGGGATGATGTCATGATTCCAGGAAGTACCTACACCTCTTCCATAGTCTTGCTCCATCTTCAGCTGGGGCTTGCATCCTTAATGGGGCCACTTCTTCCTGAAGACTGCTAGAAATTCAGCCAAGACAGGAGGAAAAAGGAGGGGAAGGGAAGGGCTTATCTGTCCCTTTTACTGAATCCTTTTAAGAAATCCTTCTCCCAGTCCTGTTACAGTTCCCTGGCTAGAGCACAGACAGAAGACTGCAGCCACGGCAAGCGAGATTCAAACATAGACTTGCCATCAGGGCAACTGGTTCAGGGTTCAGCTGAAAAAGCGAGAAAAACGGAATGGAAGGCAACCTGCTCTTGCTGTGATTCCTGGTTTGTTTTCAGCTAGCACTTTTCCCTTCTTCCATTTTTCTGATGTTATTCAATTAGTACCAGATACTTTTTACTTAAAATTTGTAAGGATGTATTAAGGAAGTCAGGAAGTGTGTAAGGTGCTTGCCTAGCATGCATGAGTACTTGAGTTTGATCCCCAGTACCTCATGGAACTGAGTATAATTGCATGAGCCTATAATTCCAACACTGAGGAGCAGGCAGGAGGATCAGTAGTTCATAGTTACAAATTGAGTTCAAGCCAGGCTGAGCTACATGTGGCCCTGATGCAGAAAAATAAAATTAAGTTTTTAAATTCTCAGGGAAGACTTAATCACTCCCACATTAATTTCGACGAGAGTATAGTTTGTGTCACTGTGAAATTGCTTTTGAGCACATTATCTCTAATAAAGTTGAGTTTTCTATGATCAAATATTGAACTTTAAAATTATCTTTAAAAAGACACTCTCCAGTGTATTCCACGCACACTTTGGATGTTGGAAATCCATGTGTCAAAGGCTTCATCCAACAGATGGTACTGTAGGGAAGTGCTGTGTGACTTTAGGAGGGGAGTTTGTGGAAGATTGTTAGGTCTTTGGAGGGTGCCTTCAAAGTGGACTATTGAACCTCAGCCACTTCCTTTGTTCTTTTCTTTGTTCTTGTTTTTGTTGTTGGTTGGTTGGTTGGTTCGTTTGGTTGGTTTGGTTTGGTTGGTTGTTTGGTTTAGTTGATTGGTTTGGTTGGTTGGTTGGTGTGGTTGGTGGCTGGCTGGCTGCCTGGTTGGTTGGTTGGTTGGTTGGTTGGTTGGTTGGTTGGTTGGATGGATGGATGGATGGATGGATGGATGGATGGATGGTTGTTTGGTTGGTTCATTGGTTGGTTGGTTTGGTTGGTTGGTTGGTTGGTTTGGTTGGTTTGGTTAGTTGGTTGATTTGGTTGGTTGGTTGGTTGGTTGGTTTGGTTTGGTTTTTTGCTTCATTGGTTTAGTTGATTGGTTTGGTTGGTTGGTTTGGTTTGGTTTTTTGCTTGATTGGTTTAGTTGATTGGTTTGGTTGGTTGGTTGGTTGGTTGGTTGGTTGGTTGGCTGGCTGGCTGGTTGGTTGATTGGTTGCTTGGTTGGCTGGCTGGCTGGCTGGCTGGTTGGTTGGTTGGCTGGTTGACTGGCTGGTTGGTTGTTTGGTTGATTGTTTGGTTTGTTTGGTTGGTTTGTTTGGTTGGTTGGTTTGGTTAGTTGGTTAGTTGGTTGGTTTGGTTGGTTTGGATGGTTCTTTGGTTGGTTTGGTTGGTTGCTTGGTTTGGTTGGTTAGTTGGTTGCTTTGTTGGTTGCTTGGTTTGGTTGGTTGGTTGGTTGGTTTCCTGGCCACAGCATGAATAATTTGGTCTGTCACATTCTCCCACCCCCCATTGCCACCCAGCACTTGACCTGAGACTCAAAACATGGGTCTGCCCCTTCTTAAGATGGAACCTCCAAACAACAAGCCAAAATAAACCTTTTTTCTCTGTAAGTTAGTTATCTCAGGTATTTGGTTACAAAAGCAGAGAGTTGACAAACAAACACACCATATATAGCAAAAAAGTGAAAATAATTTTTCATGTGTGAAGAAAGACCAGATTACACATTAGTAACTCATAAATGTCAGCCAAGATGCCAGATGAACCACTAAAGAAAGAGCCAGGCTAGTGGAACCTCAGAAATATGACTTATGCACCTCAAATAACAGACACACAGACTTATGATGCCCAGTCCATACTCACTTCAGAACCATCTTAAAGAAGAGTTGAGGAAAGAAGGGTTGTAAAATACTCAGAAATTATTCTCTTAGACATTGGATAAAACATAAAGTTAACCCATGGGTGTAAACTGCATTAGAGTCCATCCACTCCCCACTGATAGGATTGAGAAGTCCCTGGAAGCATTTTCATCAGTTCTGTGTCAATAAAGATACTTTATTTTCTCTGATTAGAGAGAAGCCACTTGTGGATGTTCTAGAGCTTGAAATTCTAATAACCAAAGGGGTCCACACATCCTGCTTACTTCTGTGAGTTCTCCTAGTGTCTCATGTAAAGTGCATCTGGTTGCCCTTTCTATTCCCATTGTACAACAATAAATAAAGGGGTCTTCTGAGTCATGATGTAGAAAGTGACAAGACTAGAAGGAAAGATTTAGTGTCTCCAGCCAGTTCTCTGTACACAAAGCAAGCGAACACTACAGGTCCAGATGCTTCCACCAGGGATTGCAAAGCCAGCCTGTGGCAGACAATGGGTTCTGCTCTCTGACACTGCCACCCCCAACTCCTCCCTAGAGTAAGTGCTGAACCGAGATTGTCATCAGGCCAAGCCTGCCTGCCTCTGTGCTCCAGTCTTCTCCCCAAACATCCACAAAGCTCTGCTAAAAACTCCAGACTCAATCCCCCCCGTGTCACTTCATGCCAAAAATACATCATTCGATGTTTCCTCCATCCCACAAAGCTTCCCTGCGGCTTCAGTGATGTGATTCAACTAAAATCAGCTCTTGAAAAGACACAAACTGACCTGACCAATGACAAAGTTCATTGTTTTTTCTTGCTACTTACTGGAAACCCATATTCAAACCCTTATTGAAGCCAAATGGTTGCAGAGCCAGCCGCATTATCATCCAAAAAAGCATTTGTCATTTCCCAAACTAGTTACAAACCAAGTTCAGGTTCACGGGAAGCCCCCAAGGTCAGACAGTGTTTTCAAGGTTCCAAGATATGAACTGTGTTCCCTTTAAGGTGGACTGGAAATTTAGACTTAAAATGATGGTCTCTGAACCCACTCTTCTTAGCTCCAGCTGTTCCAGCTTCATTAGGGTGACTTCTCGAAGCCTTCAGATCTTATTTCACATCAGGCTAAGTCTGGTTCTGATTAAAATTGTGGTGGGAGCATATGGCAGTCAGAGAGGGGAGGCTGGATAACAAGGCCCTGCAGGTTCATACCGAAGAAAAGAGCCCAGGAGCTGCTGTGAGTTCTCCAAGTTGGGCTCCACATAAAACCCAAGCTCGTGCCTTGCCTGTGTTCATATATTCAAGTTAATTAAATTTTTAATTATTAAAAATGGGAGCAGCCAAAGGATTTACCGAACAAGTATTAAAGTATGAATACTATTCCGAGTCTGCTGTAATCTATTTTAATAGGAAAATGAAGGTGGGGGGTGGGGAGCTGTGACCATTCCTATTTTGCTAGACTTTTTCATTAGTAGAATGGGAAGCCTTCAGTGTTTGACTTCCATCGGACTAGACAAAGTATTTGTGCTCAGAAATACTCCCATTTGATGTCAAAACTGGCTGTGCAGGGAAGAAATGGAGTCTTACTTCTTGTTAGCAGAGCCCCAGGCCAGAGCAAATCAGAAATTACACCAGTTATTTGGCTCATATAGGATGGGAATTCTGCAAAAATAGGCTTATTATAGAAAAAAGGTGGTGCATTGATCTTTGTACCCAAAGCTTGTGAGTTCTTCATAGCAAAAAACGAAAGCAGAGAATCCTTACCTCATAGTTCTGAGTTGTTTTTTTTTTTTTTTTCTTCCTATATTATAACCTTGCAAAGTATTTCAAAACAGGGTGATAGGATACAGCGAGATGCTCCTGGTAAGGTTGGTTGAGGGGAATGTTTGCTTTATTTTTAAATATACATTATTATTTTTTGCTTGTGTGTGTGCATGTACGTGCATGCATGCACGAGTGTGAGTGTGTGTGTATGTGTATGCACATGCATGTATCTGTGTTTATGCACCTATGCATACCTACAGAAGTCAAAAGAGGGTGTTAGATTCCCCAGGGGCTGAAGTTACATTTAATTCTGAGCCCCACATGTGGAGGCTGGGAACCCAACTCCAACCCTTGACAAGAGCGCCAATCACGCTTAACTGCTGAGCCATTTCATCAGCCCCTGTTTGTTTTCTTGTTAATCGACATGACAATTATCCAGTTTTATGCATACAGTGTGATGTTTTAATACACACACATTGTATAATGATCAACTCTAATAAATAAACATATTTATGACTTCAAATACTTCTCATTCCTTTGTGATAAAACAGCCAAAATACTCTCTTTGGCAGCTTTAAGGCTGTTTTCAAAGTGTCTGCTCTCTTTTCCACTAAAAAAAAAAAAAAAAAACATAAGTCCTTATGCACAATTCTCATTACTTTTCAAAAAATTGTTTCTATGCATGTTAGGAAACCCTGTGTGGTCACAACCTACACACTCTACTAGCTCTTCCATCAATAAGACGAGGTGCTGACCCAAGGTTAAACTCCTGGGGTTCCTAGAATGCCTATGATGGTCCATGGTCAAGATAAAATGGCAAACCAGAAAAATGTAGTGACTCAGAGACATGGGGAGGGAGGGCTGGGGCTGGGTGGAGTTTCTCAGGGAAGCAAGGTGCTCTAGGTGCTCCTGGTAACTTCCGCAGCTGCTTCTCTTATGTCCTGTGATTTATGCTCTCTGTGCATCTCTTTAGCATATGGTTAAATTCAGTTCTTACAAGCATCCCACTTTATTCACCAAGAAAGATAAGTGTCCTAGTTTACTTTTCTATCGCCATGATAGAAAAGACACCACAGCCAAGGCAACTTACAGAAGGAAACGTCTTATCTGAGCTCCAGTTCCATGTGGAATCCACATCATCATGATAGGGAGAAGAGCAGCTTGCTTGTGGGTAGGCAAGCATGGGGCTGTAGTGAAGAGTGTATATCCTGGCCCACAGGAAGGAGAGGGAGAAGGAGAGAAGAGAACACTAACTGGGAATGGCAGGGGCCTTTGGATCCTTAAAGCTCACTCCCAGTGACACACTCCCTCCATCAAGGCCACATCTCCTCATCCTAATCCCGCCCAAACTGTTCCAACAGTTAAAACAGTATTCAAATACGAGTTTATAAGGGCCGTCCTCATTCAAACCATCACAGTAAGTCTCTGGGGAGTTATTCAACATCCTTGAGTTCACAAAGGAGTCATGGGCAGAGCCAGGGTTTCCAGGCATCTGACTGAAATCCAAGATCTAAGAAGGAGCCCAAAGATCAAACCACCTATCCTGGTACCCAAAGGGTAAATGGTTGGTTCCATTTCAATAATGGAGTTGTATGTGGCCCCAGGAGACAGGAATGGAGTATGAGACCAAAGAAAGTGAACAGATTGGCCGCCATCTCAGAGACAGAGGCCATTGTTCATGCCTTTGATTCTGTAGAATTTGCCACTCTTCTCCACTGACATAGTTTAAATAGGGTTGAAGTGTGTCCCCCAAAGGTCCAGGTACTAGAAGCTGGTCTGAAGCACGGTGGTACCGAGGTAGTAGAGCCTCTAATACGGGGACCCAGTGGAAGACATTTGCTCATGACAGCTTGCATCGTCGTGAATAGCTTAACGTTTTCTCACAGGAGTGAAACAGGTCTTGGGAGACTGAGAGTATTTCTTGTGAAAATGTGAGGCTGGCCCATCCCTTCGACTCCCATTTTGGAACATGTCGTCCACCATTGTCACATGCTGTCCCATCAGTGTGGGGCAATCCACAACAAAGCCTTCACCAAAGTCTACTGGATACTGGTGCCATATTCCTGCCGAGCTTTCAGACTTGGAAACCAACTTCTTTATTAGCTGCCTAACCCCTGGCATCTTATTATCACAAAGCCACAACATCCACCTGTTCCTTGTGGCTCTTTCTCATCCTCCCCGCTTCAAATACATCCCTCTACGGACTCCTCCACACGCCTTTTCTTTCACTCTCCCTTTCAGTACACAAGGGGAATCCTACCTGCTAGTAGGAAACCTTGTTAGAGTTAAAAGAGTCTTCCCAGCTAGAGGAAAATACCAAGGAGAGAAGAAAAAAAAAGATGAAAAAGAATTCAGATTGACAGTATGTATCTGCAAGATGATGCCCTAATGGGGGTCAATGTAGGTAATTTCTGATCTTCTGTCTCTATCCTCTTGGTTCTACTGTATCTACCAGAGCACTTGGTACCCCTCAGCCCGTACACAATGGAGACATGGTCCTATAGATGAAGCCATTCCTCATTCGAGGACATGCCCTGGGAAACAATGATAGAAGTTCTTGAAACTGGAGATTTTGGGTCTCAGAATCTGGTCTCAGAGTGAAATCTCTCACCCAGCTTAGATGCAGGAAGATCCTAAAACAGAAACCTACCAACCTTTGTCCAGGATTGCCTGAGAACAAAAATGCCACTAAATCTCTGACATCCTGGGGGATTTGTCATCCTCTTAAAGAGATATTGGCACTCTATGTCTGAAGCTTCTGACCTACTGGTACCCTGTGTCTGAAGCTGGCACCCACTTCACTCGGAAGCTACTCTGGGAGGCATGGATGGCTTCAAGAATCATGGCTGACCAGACTCTGAGCCTTCCCTTTGGAACACAAGCTTCTCTACCAGGATACCTCACACATTCAAGGCAAAACCATCCAGAGCAGTCTCCAGTTTGTGTCATGCCAGAGTCTGAGATGGACAGTGAACTTGCCTACTTTCGAAGAAAGGACCAAATCCCATCTTGCTTGGGCTGGTCCTGAGAAGTACTAGTCTAAGTCAGGAGGGAATCATCCATGGTAACAGGCAATGTCTTCATCTCAGTGCACCCTACTATCCCAAGTTACTTGGAAGCCCATGTTCCCTGGGAAGCCTAAACAGTCTACTGTTCTTAAAGCTCTGAATGAGGGAGAGTGGTGAAGTCATACCCAGCTGTCTTCTCTCAAAAAAGTTTGGAGACTGTTCTGTTTAACATCACTCTATCACTGTTCCTCCCTTCCATGTTTGCTGTGCCTCCCTCTGGGCTCTGGGATATCAAAGCTCAAAGGTCAATAGTCAGGCAGAGCGGATACTCCAGGCAAGACTGTGGGACACTGGGAACATCATGGAACAAGTCTGCTGGCCCTGGAGTCTGCTGATTGTGGCTACATGTGCACATTTAAAGGGAACAAAGGAAACGCAAGACACCAAGACAATTGTTTGGAGTTTCTGACAATAAAAAATGGGAGATCTCACCTATGGGAGATCTTTAGAAAAGCCACGGAGGGTGAGAGAGAGAGCTCGAGTGAGCTTGTTATAAAGAGAGCTTGTTATAAAGGGCTCAGCCAACAGACTGGATTCATACCCTATTCCCATGTATGTATTTCATATGTAAAGGATTCAGAAAAGGTGCAGCCTCACACACACATGTGTAAGTCAGTCATATGCCTTTATCTGAACACTTGGGAGGAAGAGACAGGTGGGTATTTGTGAGTTTAAAGTCAGCCTAGTTTACATAATGAGTTCCAAGCCAGTCAGGGCCACTTAGTCTCTGCATTGAAAGAGAGAAAGAAAGAGAGAGAGGGGGGGGGAAGGGAAGGAAGGAAACAGAGGGAGAGAGGAAAAGCGGAGGGGGGAAGAGAGAGGGACAGAGAGAGAGACAGAGAAAGGGCACAGAGAGACGCAGAGAGAGAAGAAAACAGAAATTGGTTCATATAAGCAAGGCTGGTTTGTTTTTCTGTCTAAAAGCTTAAGGAAGTATTCTGATGTCAACCCCTCCCTAAAATTACTAAACTACATTTTTTAAACTATGTGTAAGTATCCCTGCTATCTATAGAAGCCAGAAGAAATTGTCAGATCCCTAGAACAAGAATTACAGCTACCATGTGGATGCTGGAATAGCACCCAGACCCTCTGCAAGGTCAGCCAGTGCTCCTAATTGCTAGTTCTCTCTCCAGTGCTTCTATTCTCAAACATTAAAAATCAAACCAGAAACTTGCTGGGGTCCAGTAGTTGGTATTATGCAAAGGAAAACGAGGGCTTCTTTGGTTCTCACAGCTTTACTGCCAACATTGGCATATTTAGAAATTAATGACTTTATTTAAATGCATTTAACTCTCTGGGAAAGGGGATCTTAACAGAGAGGTGGGTTAGTGGGGCCTCTCCAAGCAAACTCTCAGACTGTGGAGTGCTAGTGTTAGGTTAACTTTGCTTAGGGCAGCTCTTCATCATAGTCAAAACGATACACATCTCAGAACCCTCAGCCAAAGAATGTACAGTACGCTGCATCCAGCAGTCAGCCAGGCCCCACCATCTGTCCGTATCTGTCTTTCTGTCTTCCCAACACAAGATGTTCTCTTTCAATATGAATGGAGATATTTTACTCAAATAAGAACTTCTGGCTGCTGAATTCCTTCAGTTGGGCTCACTGCCCCCTTGGAAGATTAAGCACACTATTTTTAGAGAAGCTGTAATGTCAGACTGACAGTTCACCTCTACGATTAGGCCAGGACCCAAAACGCCTCCAGGAATAAGGTGGCCGTGGGCTGGTGGGATCCATTCCTACCCACAGGCATGTCACCAGATACGAGAACTGAGCTAGGCATTGTTCCTCTCACACACACTCTTTGGTTTCACAACAGCAGAGACAAGTTACTGATACATGTTATTTCATCTGGGATGAGAAGAGAAGTCACTTCTTGGGTTGGATTTTGTTTCCAGCAGGACTTAATGAACAGACACAAATCACCATAGGTGTCTACCAGCCAAGTCAAGCTGGTTTGGAGACAACCCAGTCATTCAGAGCTTGGACAATACATTCCCAGAATCCCTAAGATGTTGACACAGCTCATCATAGAGTTATTCCCTTGTTTCTTGATACCGCGTTACGACGTTATTACTGAGTTATTGGCATCTAAAGCAACAGCTTAAATTACCTCATTTGAATTCAAACGCTGATCTGTTATACTTTTCCTCTTGCCTAGGCTCACCGCAGGCCACTGGGGGCTGTGCAGTTCCAGGGAACACTGTTCTCAGAATGGTCCATCTCAAACAATAACGCCACTGCAGGTCTCACAGTTTGGTTGTAGGTTCTTCTCAACAAACCCTTCATTCCCAGTATAAATCAGCTGTGTCTCTAAGCAGGTTGGTGAGGACCGTTCTGCTTTCTCAACTGCAGTAAGACTTCTTTTTAAAAGATAATATGTTTATTAATACTTTGAGAGTTTGTACAAGCAAGCAATGTGGTTTGATGTTTGCCCCAGCTCATTCACCTAACTCTTCGCAGACCTAGCCACCCCCCCATTTTCTCTGCACTCCATCCCAAGGTCGTGTCCTGTTTCCTCTTAAACAATTTACCAAGTCTGGTTTGTGTTCCTCATATCCTCATATACTTGGTTGTGGGGCCAATCCACTGGATTGTGATCAGTCTACCAGAGCCACACCCCTGAAAATAAAAGGATTTTCCCTCCACTAGAAGATGTCAACTGTCAGTAGCTCTTTGGTGGTCCAGACTTGTGAGCATTCCCTATCAGTGATAGATGTTGCCTGGCTTGATCTTGTGCATATTTTTGCAGCAAACCACAGCTGCTATAAGACAGCTCTCCATCTGTTTGTGTGCATATGTGTCTTCCTGAGTTTGTGTGCACCATGTATGTGAAAATGCCTTTAGAGGCCAGAGGACCGCATCAGATCCTCTGCAACTGGTATTAAGGTGATCGTTGGTTATAGTGGGAGTGCTAAGAATGCAGCCCAGGTTCTCTGCCAGACAGGAAGAGTAAAAACTGACATCCCAAACAGTTCAATGCATTCATCTCAGAAAGAATTACAGGTTGGTGGTGTTAGGTTGAATTTTAAAATACCAAGATAGATACATAGATACATAGACAGACAGACAGACAAACACATACATACATACATACATACATACATATAGATACATAGATAGATACATAGATACATAGATAGATGATTCACAAATGATAGATGATTGATAGATAATAGATGTAGATGATTGATATGAGATGATTGATAGATGACAGATACATAAAGATTGATAGATGATAGATAGATGATTGATAAATGAGACAAATAGATGATAGATAGATAGATAGATAGATAGATAGATAGATAGATAGATAGATAGATAATTACTCCCACCCTCACCCCTTGTGCTTTTGAAATTGTTTCTTGAGCCTTAAGAGGAGCAAGCATATACATCCTTTATGTGGTGCTATGTATGACATAGTTGTTTAGTAGATTTCCTGACACTCTATTTTTATTCTGACCATTATCAATATAAGCTTTTTTCCAGGTTTACAGTGAGCAGTTAAGCTAGTAATGACGTTGTAGATACTATCTGAGGGCTAATTTACTTTTTATTTTGAATCATTACCAACAGTAAGCATGCTCCTCTTATTTCCTAAGCAATATTGCCATCTAGTGCCTTGTCCCAGACATTTCCCAGGGAAATTCTGAGTCACAGGCCTGAGTTTCCCTGGGAAGTGCTGCCTGCTGGGATTTCTTTCAATGGTGGCGGCAGCTACTTAGCGAGGGGGAGGTCACACCATGAAGAATTACGACTTTGATTTACAGTCTCACCATTCGATATTCAATAGAGAAAGACTGAATTCAAACAAAGAAACACTGTAAAGAGCTATCATTTCCAGCTAACATTGGTTAAAGAATTAGTAACCCAGCCAAGCCTCTCAAAAGTTGTCTCACTCAAATTAGGGTTACATGGGGCTCTTTCTTTAGAACCTACCTTTCACCACTAAGATGCTTGGTGTCAGCAAATTATTTTGGGGCTTTGAAACAATGGTGTAGGGGGCTTCGTTGTTCATTAAGGAACAAAGCAAGTTCATTTCTAACAGTTCTGGGGTCACTGATATTTTTTCAGTGTAAAAGTCCAAAATGTTCTATTGAAGGTCTGAGGGAATTCCAGTCACGGCAGACCACCTGTGGGGTCTGATGTTCAGATGTCACCTTCTCTCGTTTGGGATTTTCCTCTAGAGACACAGGAGTAATAACAAGCCTGGGTCATCCAGGGAACCCCTAGCTTCCTTTGACATGTGACAGCGACTCTTTGGCTGCACTAATGGGGAGTCATGGTCCTAGCTATGACCCAGCTTTCAATCACATATGCTGAGCACAGATCTCTGTGATGTAAGGGAGTATAGAAATATATTTTTCTCAACAACAAAACAATGTATCCAACACGAAGAACAAGAAAATATATAGAATATAAGATATAGATAGAGATAGATAGAGATAGAGATAGAGATAGAGATAGAGATAGATGAGATACAGATAGAACGAGAGCGAGAGCGAGAGAGAGAGAGAGAGAGAGAGAGAGAGAGAGAGACAGAGAGACAGAGAGACAGAGAGACAGAGAGACAGAGAGACAGAGAGACAGAGATGGGAAATAAAATGAGAATTCTCCCCCAGTCTCCTGTTTTATCGACAATCTAGCTGTGTGGCCAGTGATTTGACATAGGTCCTAGGTACAGATGCAGATAAGGACTACATATGCTCAATTCCCAGTGGCTTACAGTATTTCTGGATTCAAACAAGTAGTTGAGTTCACTCATAGTCTTTAGGTTACACAGCATTCGCTGTTGAGAAAGTTCCAGGCATTACATTAGGTCTACTGTATCCTGTTTGAGGGTCGATAAAGCCTGATCTTAGGCCAGTATTCCCAAACCTGCCTGTTTGTGCTGATACAAATGCCACAGAGACTGTTACTAGGCTTGACAGAAACCCACAGATGCATCTTCGATGTGCATACCAAGTATTTTTTGTCAACAATATAGGAAATACTAGCTAATATTTTCATTGAATTCAATGAGCTAAGAATAACCATAGCTCAGATTTATTGTACATCTAATTTATCTTTTTAAGTTGTTTTTAACAGCCTAAATATGTAAAGTCAGAAATTATTTGAAAGTTCAGTAAAATGAATGCATTCTATGAATCAGGACATATGTGAGTCTTTATGTGAAATGTCACTTGCTGTCTTCAGAGCCACTCATACTTAGCTTAAAGGTTAGATGCTTATATGTAAGAGGACATGCATGAATGTCAAAGAAGTGAGAACACCCAAAACTGGGAAAAGGGAGAAATTCAGAGAATTAGGGAGAAATTAGAAGTGAAAATGTAAAGATATAAGGTAAGAGATTTAAAGGAAGATATACACACTGGAAAAATTCTGGTATCAGCATTGGAAACGGAGGGAATTTTATCTTATAATACAAATATATAATATATAATATTATATAATATTATATATTAGAAAACAAAGATAAGCATGTATAAAAACACACAAGAGATTCCCGGTTGGGGCCTTTTATTGGGTAACCGGTTGTACTCATACATCTTTTGCTACTATAATAAAATAGTAGAGGCAGATTATTTATACTAAAGAAGTAAGCTTTATTGTAACTTAAGGTCCTGAAGGTATGTGGGACAGAGAGTGATGGTCTTCTTGCTGACAGAGTCCACAGACAGCACCAAGCTCCACACAGCAGAAAATACTGAGTGCATGTGTTTCTGTCTCTTCTGCAGCCACCAGGACTGAATCACGCCCGCCTAATGACACTATCACCTCCCCTTAGCAGAATCAAGATTACACCCACGCAGCGCCCCACAGTGGGAGTCAGATATCACTAAGCACCACCTCGCAGTACACACAACCCCACAGACCCCGCAGAGCTCACTAGGTGTGTGTTTATTAGATGACATCGCTCCGATATGTCAATCTCTTGTAAAAGTTAATGCAATGGTTGCCATCAGTCATCCCCATATTTAATTCTTTAAAAAATGCATCCTAAAGACAAACATGTCCTGAAACTGGGTTTCTAAAATGCCACCCTGCAAGAGCTCTGTCAGAAAGTCAAGTCATGGACTAACCTGTAACAACAGCAAAAGTTTCTGGAATGATAACAAAAGGAACTTGCTCCATCGCACCTCACCCACAGGGCTGGACCAGTGCTGACATCTACTAGTCTATGGCAGGCCTCTGATGTAAAGAGACAGAACTATCATGGGAATGTAATGCCTCCCCAGTGCCCCAACAAAAGAAATGAGTTCTAACGGACCTGATTCATAACATAACACCCAAGATCTTCCGACAATTGCCCAATGACTATGTAGCTTTTCTAGTACACTTTACAGCACATTTTAACGCATCATTTCATTACCAAAATTTACTCAAATTACTAAAATAAAAGCCCTACAACTCAATTTGTAATTAAATCTGCAATACACACACTTGCCAGTCACCCAGCAGAAGGAAACAGATGCCCAGCTTTGATGGAGAATCATGGGTGACAACCTGGAAAGCCCGTTCATGCACCCCCTGCTGGGCAGCTTTTCAAATGTGAAGTTGTCCATTCACAGTTCGTTTGAAATGAGAAAGCTGGCTCCCATCCTACTCTCAAGGCCTCTGCCCAGTCCTGGATGAAGGCTAACCTGCCATTCTAAATATCGTTTATTCATGTGGTTCCTGGGCTCACAGTTCCATGATCTAATGCAGTTTGTTAATGCTGGTTTCTTTAAAGTTCCATAACATCTTTACCCTTGATTATATGTATGAAATTACTCAAAGAAATACCACTAAGAAATCTTCCACCAACTCCAGCCCAACAGAATGATCTCAGCAGCGCTCTGACCACTATGGTACGGATGTATGGCGTGCCTAGAAACAGATTAGAGTGGTGAGCAAATGTCTTGCTGTAACTTAAACATACATGGGTGGAGCAACCAGCTATGCTGATGGGGCGTGTTCAAAGCCATGTCCTAGGAGCTGCTCTTCCTTCTTATACTGACTTCTTTTAGCAATGTCAGGATTAAGATTCTAGCATCGAGTTCTATTCTCTAGTATACTTAACCACACTATTCCACCCTTCCCTTCCATAGTACTCATTCCCCACCTCCAGTGTGTGTGTGTGTGCGTGTGTGTTGTGTGTGTGAGTGTGTGTGTGTGATATGTGTGTGATGTGTACATGTGGATGTGAGTGCATGTATGTATGAGTTGAATGTGGAGGCCGGATGTCTTCCTTAATTTGTCTCCACCTTATTTTTCTTTTATTTTTCCCCTTTCCCTTCTCCCTCTTGCTCCAGTCCCACTCACTCCGGGGCCCTGCTCACTCATATGAGGGCATCAGATCTCATTACAGATGGTTGTGAGCCACCATGTGGTTGCTGAGATTTGAACTCATGACCTCCAGAAGAACAGTCTGTGCTCTTAACTGCTAAGCCATATCACCTGCCCCACTCCACCTTATTTTCAGATTATGAGACTGATGCTCGGCCTACTGCACTAAGGAGGCACCCATATCACCTTATTTTCAAGACACTCTCCCCACCCCCCGTCGACCTGAGCTCACCTGTTTATCTTAGGCAGGGTGACCAGGAGCTCCTGCTGTGGGCCTGTCTCCACCTCCCAGCACTGGAGTGAGATACACGATGGACTGTCACGCTCAGTCTTATGAGTGCTAGGATCCAAACTCAGATCTTTACATGTGCACAGCAAGGACTTTACTGAAGGAGCTGTCTCCCAGCTGCTCCATCTTGTTTAATCGAGAGTTACTTGCCTGATAATATTTTTGAATCCTACAATTGACAGCATTTTCCTTGCTATATTATTGGGCCTTACTGTGTGTTTTGCTTTCTGCTTGTTGAAACAAGGCCACCTTATGTAGCTCAGGCTGGCCACAACTCCACAGGGGGCATCCTGAACAGGTGAGAGGAACAGGGAATAAGAAAATACAGCCAGCAGCCATGCTTCCCCGTGGAGCTGAAGCTATCCCAGGGCAACTGCAGCAGGGTACAGTCAGTATTTACTTGAATGTGTGATCGTGGTTCACTTTTGTGGATTAGTGAATGTGGGAGGCACCACCGAACCCACGAATCTGGAAGAAAGAATTCTATTTTGGTTTTATTATCAGATGCCAAATAACAACACAGAAACTCACCATTGACTCGGAATACAAAACAAGAGCTTTCCAGCTTTAGACACCATGTGCCATGAGACCAGGCCAGCCTTCTTTGGGTTTAGGGATTCATGCCAAAAGATACTTTTGACCATTTGGCTTTCCCTGTGTGGCTACAGTTCAGGTTAGATGCTTGAGAAATGGCAAATGGCCCCATGGGAGTAGAGTAAATAACTAGACTATTTTTCCATAGTAGACGCTATTGCAGTTTCAACACGAACTCGGTTGTTCAGGAATGCTGTAGCTGTCTAAGTCAGGTAAGACTGGCTTTTACTTGAAATGTTATCAAGAATAGCCCAGCATCTTAGAAAGTCATCTCTAAGGATGATAGGGCGCTTCCTGTGCTGGTGTGTAGCACTAGCTTGTGACTTCACATGTGGACACTGGGTAAAATCCACCACGTAATGCTTTAATTTTACTTTCAAGGATGGTCCTTGCCCATTCATTACTAAAAAGTTTTATTGAAAATTGCTCACAGTCAGTATACTATGTCCATTGTTAAATCCGTATGGCCATATAGGTTGCACTAACTTTAGCGGATATTCCAGGATACCCGGAGTAAACGCTTTGCTATGTGAAGCAATGAGTCTGTTAAAATTAAGAGAATGCTCACTTTTATACCAGTTTGCTCTTTCTATAATGACACTGAGCTCAGAGAGGTCAAGGAACCTGTTCATTGCTACACAGCAAGCTAATGGCCAATGGGCAGCAAAGGTTACCAGGGTACAAAGCGTTTCTTTCAGCACATGGCCTGGCATCAAAGAGATCATGGCAAAACACACATATGTGTGCGCGCACACACACACACACACACAAAGAGGAAAAACCCAAGCCTCGGAATGAGCTGCTGATCACAGGATTCAAGGAACAGAGACTAAGGGCAGCCCTCTACCCGTGCCCTCCAGCATAGGAGCAAGATGCTGAGAGGTTGGGTTTTGCGTTTGTTTATTCCACCCAAAAAGCATTAGGTGCTGGTTTGCACTCTGGCATGTGTGTATGTGTGTAAGGCCAGCCTGTAAGGGAAATCAGAAAAATAAAGAAACCCTAGTTATCTGGAGAGAGGAATCATCCACTCCTACCTTGACTATGTGCTCCCGAGTACGTCACAGTGAAGCAGTGAAAAGAGATAAACCCCATTTAAAAATCAGTAAATTGTGCTGAGGCTGTGGCTCAATGGTTAAGAAACCGACTGCAGCTCCAAAGGACCCAGGTTCAAAAATCAGTAAAGCATAACCCCTCTTTGGGGGCCCTGAATGCATGTACTCCAGTCAGAGGGCTTTCGGAGGTCTTCCATTCCAACTAGATATGTACATGGAGGGGCAGTTCAGGTAAGCATTATGTTTAACACCTGCATTAAAACTTTGAAACCCTCCTGGTCAGGAAATAAACATTACACGATTAACACCAGTCTCAACCTCTGACTGCAGCCGCGCTCTGCCGGAAACTCTCACATGGGCCCCATTCTGGTGCATCTTTTATTACTCCACACTGATCGACCTTTAGTGTGCTGCCAGTCTATGAGCTGTTTAGTTTATTAATTGATTAAGCCTGCATGTTAGTTAATTGATTAAGTTGGCTAATTGATTGCATATCTTGCAAGAAAAGATGGAAAAGGGGAAATGGAGGGGGGTGTTAGTTCTCAGACCCTTGAAGCCCTAGCTTTCAAATCTGAACTGGTTAAATAGCACCTGTATAGAGAGAGAGGAGAGAGAGTGTGTGAGAGAGAGAGAGAAAGAGAGAGAGAGAGAGAGAGAGAGAGAGAGAGAGAGAGAGAGAGAGAATATAAAACAGAAAACTCATGAGCTTTCCCAAAGAGAGAAGCAAGCTAATTAATTCTATCCTTTTAAATTAATGTCTTATTACTGTCTCCATTTACCCTAAGAAAATGGTACTGGAATAACTATGGCTGCCTTTGAACCCTTAAGAGGGGATCAGAAGACCAACTAAAAACTTCTCAGGAAGCTAAAATCTGAATTAGCAATGAGAGTGTTAATGACTGATCTGTGAACTAAAATCTCTCGTCCTTTCTTTGGGGCTGGATAATGACTTCTATGATTGCTCCAAGAGTGGCTATGAAAGAGCGCCCCCTGTACTTCGGGAGGGAAGTCCATACCTTTGAAATGGACTATGTTCAAATGAATATGATCCTATATGCCTATATAATCGTTTTTTATGAAATTAATGGAATTTGCTCCTATAAAATAAGATGAACTGCTATGTACCTAGAGTTACAAAGGCACTGGACCACAGCACTGAATGCTCTGTGCATAGTGATACACAGAATTGCCTTTTCATTTCATGTTAAGCGAGGTCGGAGGCAGACAAGGCAGGTGGGTGGATGCTCTGAAGAAGCTGGCTGTTCCAACTGCGGCAAACGAACGTGGCTGGTGGTTTTAATACCCTAGGGAGAGAAGTAGACAATTTGTTACTATGGTCACGTTCTGCACATTGTTCAGAACTGCCTAACCGGAAAGAAACAGCCATTCTTGGGTCACCGAAGTTAAAACTCTCCATGGAGGTTGCTCTTTCTGTAACTGTCATGAGACCAGCCCAAGTACCATCAATGAGAGGACCCAGAGATGATATGAACTGTGTGAACTGGAGAGGAAAGATATTCCTCAAGAATAATCATTTTACTCCAAAATGTGGCATATGCTAGAGAATATTTAAAAAGCAGAAAGCTTGCCCAGCTGGCCTTAATCGTCTCACTTACTTGTGAATGTACATCTTATTGGAGAAGGGCTTCGACTTCGAGATACCTAGAAATGTAAAAGAGGAATGTAGATTATACGAGCTCAGAGGGTGGATTACCCAGACATAGTTATTCTTAAAACTAGTCAATTTGTTGTTCCGAGGGATTGAATGACCTGAGTCTCCCTAGGCTCACTAAGTAAATGCATATCTAATTTGGTTTAAATTATATTGTTGACTGAAAGTTGGGTTTTAAGAGAAGAAAAAAGTGTAACATAATAAGAGCTAAAAATGATAGGTTCAACAGCTTAATAGAAGAGAAACTTTTAACGTAATTAACTAAAAAGAGTTAAAATTATGACATTAAGCTCAAAGACTCTTTATAAAACTTGTCATGTGTCCAACCCCTGCCCTTACTAAGGAAGGCTCTGGGCATCCAAGAAAAAATAATTTTCACATCTCACCTTCACTAAGCAGAAACTACCACACTGAAACTTCAAGTCTGATACCAGCTACAGGCCTCTCTCCTGTCCTGACCTCTCAAACGTATTAGGTAAAAAGATACTGTCCAAGATGGTCTGTGGTCTGTGGAAATCGAGGCCTTATTTAAGCCTGAAAGACAGCCCGACTGAGGTATTTAGATTTCATCTTGTAGGTGCCTCGCCTTATTGAAGGGAAAGACAGCTGGGCAGAGAGAAACAGTTGGCTCAGTTTCATCTTTGAGAATGTATTGTATATCCTCATCTACACTTGAAGCTGTGTTGATCTCCCTGAGCAAGAAGGATAAAGAGAAGGAGGTGCGGACATGTCTCAGGACTCAGTGCAGGGGATACTCCCCTTGAATAAAACTTCTGCTGAGAGTTCAGAGTTCAAGCCTCCAGGGCCTAGGGCATCATCTGCTAACTGTACTATGTAAACCACCCTCTCTTCTGATACACGGTCTCCTCTTGGGATAGAGAAACATCCCATCAGGATGCTCTTAAGGCTTTTTTTTTTTTTTTAATGAGGTCACTAAATACATGAGCCCTTTTTTAACCTACTATACATATTTATTCATGAATATATGTGAGTACATTTTGTAAAATGCCCAAGAGCAAGAGGACTGTGTCCGTTTTGTAGTTTTTCCACTTCCCTGGCATTTCTGATGTGGTTTTCTCCCTCTCTGACATCTGGCATTTCTGATGTGGTTTTTCTCCCTCTCTGACATCTGTTTATCCTAAAAGACCTAACCAAATACCAGCTTCTGTGAGCTGCTTCCTCAGCACCCCAAGGTCTTTGCGTGGTAGACTATATTACACCATGTCACCCCATGGACCTCTCAACTTGACCTGCATCAGGATCCTCCTTGAGAACGAGGCCCAACACACATATAAATAACAGCATACACGTGAAGGGATAGTAGATCGATATCGTGGTCCAGCCCCACATTTAACAGACATTGACTGAATGTTATCTGGTGAGTTAATGAACAGTGGTGAGCCATTGTGATGTTTTAGGGATGCAAATACTGTGAGTTTTCAAAATGATTTTTATGTTATCTTTCAAATTTAAGTAGGAGATTAGTAATCTTTCCAAGGATTAATACACAAAGAAACTAATTTTATCTTTCCTACTTTAAATTTGGAGACAAATTAATACCTTAACTGCCTTTTAGGAAGCATTTCTGTCTAGGATCTTTATGTAATTCCTCCAAATTCATGTATGGATTTCTAAAGGAATTAGGGACCTCTGTTCAGATCTGTGACTCAAATGTCCCATGTCCACATGTCCAACTGATATTAACACCCTGGTCAAGGATGAAAAGAATAACACTCATAGATAAGTAAAGTTTATTATTCCTTGAAGTAACAAAATAGGAAAATTGGAAAAAAAAAACAAAACAAAAACAAAACAAAACAAAAAAAAAACAAGCACTTCCGTTTCTTTCTAGAATGCTAAACTTCTTAGCCATAATAGTGTAAAAGAAAAAAAAATCCCCAGACCAGTTCTCATATGGGGCCAAGGACTGATATGCCTGTTTGATACCACAGAAGGCACAGCTAAATGGCTGCCAAAAAGATTAATGAAATAAATAGATACTCCCACAAAGCCAGGCCCAACTATAAATAGGATGAATAATAAGTGACCTCCAGGGAAGAGAAATCTCCCTGAGAATTCCCTTCCTTTTCCTTTCCAGGTAAAAATGAAACACACGTGATATCTGCTAGTAGAAGTTCTAATCCTGATGCTGGCCTCCGGACTTATACTACTCGGACTTTTGATGGGCCATTGACAAGGACACTAATCAGCTAGAGATTGACATCACTAATCTGAAGAAATCCCTTGTTTCGATGTCTGAAATGATCTCCAAAAATTGCAAAGGACTTTATTGGGCTTGAATTACTCTTTTACAATAGAAAAGACTGTGTACAGCTCTTGACTGTGTACAGCCCTTAAAGAAGAATGTTGCCCTTACATTGACAAGACAGGGATTGTTAAAGAGAACATGAAAAAGGTCAGAGAAGACCCCAAGAAAAGACAGAGAGAGAAAGAGAAAGATGAGAGTTGGTACAAGGATTGGTTTTCAACCTCTCCATGGTTGTCAACCCCACTTCCTCCCATCCTGGGACCATTAACTGGGTTATTTTTGCTGATTTCTTTTGGTCCCTGGGCCTTAAATAGACTGACTAACTTTGTGATACAACAGATAAATAATTTGGTAGCAAAACCTATTTGGATACATCAGCATAAGTTAGCTATGAAGGACCACAAGACTCAAGATGAGGTTGTTACTCTATCCAGGGTGTTCCCAAAACCCATCTCCACCCAATCTAAAAGAGGGGACTTCCACCCCTAGACCAAGCAGAGAGGGACCGCGCAGAACCCCCTCTGACTGGCGATCTGAATTCTTGCTTAGGCTGCAAGGCTAAGCACTGCAAGGGAATATAAATAAAAGTTAAAAATATCTCTCTGGGTTCCCTGAGGGACAAGACTGACTGCATAGGGGTTGATGTCAAAAGTATCCCCTCTCCAGGAAAAAGATATCAGGATGGGTATGGCCCTCATGCCTCACTGGACAACGACAGGAGGACCTGAGCCATTACAAAGACCCCTTCAATTATTGGAGGTCAGGCCTCTATTCCCGCCTTCACAAGATTAGAATCGCCAAGGCCCCTCTATACTTAGAGAAGGGAGGAGATGTCAGGGGCAGCCCTGCATATACACTGAAGGCCTAAAATCAGCCATAGGCCTAAAATCAGCAATAGGCCTGAAATACATACATACTAACACAAAGTCTTGGGTCTCTGTGGAAAAACACTGACACAGCAGGCTATAAGCTATTGTAAACAGGCAGCTTCTGTGGAAACTTACCAGCCTGAGTAGTCACAGATCTTATAAATAGGCAGCCTCGGTGGACAGCACCAACTTAGATAAGGACAAGTGAATCATAGGCAGAGCCATAGTGACCTGTCCCCTGAACCTTCACCCAGCTGATACCCTGTTCTGAATGGTATCCGTACTCCCCCTGAACACCTATGCTCCGGTATCATTCCCTTCCCCACGTCCTGCCTCTTTGTGTTTATAACTCCTGTGTGAATAAGTAAATTACAGTGTGATTTAAATAAATAAATTTTAAAAAATAAAATAAAAAAGGAAAAAAAAAGAAAGAAAAATCACATAGGTCATATCAGTTTCCTTTCTATTATGGATTTGCAATCACCCCTTTCATAGGAAAGTATCATCATACAAGGTTGTTTGCAGGAATGGTTACGCAGGAATGTACCGTGCTTATTCCAAAACGACCACGAGGACAGATGGGGCTTAAACTCCGGCTACGGCATCGCATTACTGGTCGCACAGAGCTCCACTGCAAGAAAAAGAAAAAGAGACAGAGAGAGACTCAGGAGTCTGTGAGAACAGACACGGCTTACCATACGCTTTAATGACCCTCGCCACCAGTGTGAACAGTGCTCCTAATCTTCCTGCGACATCCGATATTTGCCACGAACTGCTACAGTAAAATCCCATTATAATGAACTCAAGGCTACTCCCATTCTGGTGCTCACTAACGTGTTTCTCTGAATAAGCCGTTAGAAATCACATTTGGCTTTGGGCTTGGGTGATTGGTACGTTCAGTTTAGATCTCTACCACCCCAATGCCGCACTGAGGTCGGATACATTACAGAAGAGAGAAATGTCACTGAATGCAGTAAGAGGCCTCCGTTGACCAGCTACTGAGTCCTTAGGAAGAAGATTCTACACAAAAATCATGTGCTGTTTTAATTGTGAATCAATTTAAAGGCCAAGTGTGGGTGACACACTTGGCAAGAGAAGAGATCAATAGACAATAATTACTTGTCCTGAGCATAAAAAGTGTGACTGAGTCCCCTCCTTCCCTTCCAAACAGCAGTCCATTAGTATAAAATTTCTCTAAGGACAAGAATCCTGCCTCATGAAAATATTCACTGTAGAGCACACGTTGTCAGACAGACAAGATCCAATTTCCATAGGTTCGGCTTTTTAAGCATAAAACATTTTTAATGGAGATAGTTTTCGCTATCATGGAATTTTAACTTGTAAAACAATCACCAATATCCTAAGTTCATTTTTAATAAACTGCCCTATCCCCTACTGTGTGTAACCTCCAAGCAAGTCCCTCTCACCCAGTTCAGAGAACAGTAACACGATCCACTATCCTGGCTTTGTTCTGGGAAAAGGGGCTCCCCTAGGAATACACCTGATTCTGTCTGGGAAAGACTGAGGTAAATACTATGTCATGGTGTGTGCATATCCAAAGTTTGTGGCCATGAATCTCAGCACACCAACCCCTCCCACTCTCACATATGCATGCATACTCACACACAGTAACACACACCACACACACTCACAGACACACTACACTCACACATACACACCACACTCTCACACACACATACACACACACACACACCACAACCACACCAAAGACTCTATTTGGGAGGCTGTTCAATTTTTCAAGATGTTCAAACCATCTATAAACAAGACCCATAGGAAGCACCCTTCCAAAGCCAAATGGCTTTCTTCCCACTTCCTCTGTCCCACTTTCCTTCATCCTTCCCTTCCTTACACATCATACCAAGGAGAGAAAAACAGAATAAATGTGTAATTTCCCCCAAGTGGAGAATTGGGATGTCAATATGTCTCTAAATGGAGGAAGTAAATGAACCATGGCTAGCTCCATCTTCAACAGCAGCAAAGAAGTCACTGCTGGGGGAATTACAAAGAATTGTGGGACAGTCCAAAACCAAGCAGCTGTTTCTCTTTCTCCTTTGTATGAAATCTTATCAAACAACTCTATCGACTTCTTTTATAGAATCTTTGGGTTTATAAATGTTCTCGAACTTGTGAAGCAAACACTGGGGATGAACTGTCACTATACAAGGCCACCGTACAAAAGCCCCTCTCTTGGTGACAGCTTCTCCCTTCATAATGACACTGTCATTCTCCATGAGAGCAGGCCACACGTGATAGAAGACCAAGGGAGCGGTAAAGTCTGAGTCATAGCTGCGGCGGTACCTGTGGGAACACAAAGAGACCAAAGATACTAAGAAACTGTTTTCCATACTAGGGATCAAACCCAGAGCAGGATGCATGATAGACAAGCACTCAGGCCTGGGATATAGCCACCAGGGGAAGTTAAGTGTTTTGTAGTGTAACTAGGGGAAACCCAACTAAAATGTCCGTTTTTGACTAGGTTTAGATCTAAACAGTGATCAGATATTCATTCCTTGGTTCAAGAGATTGTGTGTGTTCTCAGGCTATTCTATTTCTCATGCTGGGCAATATTCCTGTATGGACAAAACAAAGGAAATCTAAAGAAATGTTTAAATAGATAAATTGAAATGTGACTCAGTGGTCATATCCAAAGGGATAATTAATAGATCAATGAGTATCTGAATGAAGATGTTGGGATCTCTCTCTCTCTCTCTCTCTCTCTCTCTCTCTCTCTCTCTCTCTCTCTCAATTTTTGTATGTGTGTGGATATTTTGTTACATACATGATGTCTGGGCTCTATGTCCCTGCAGTTTCTGGGAGATCAGATCCCCTGAAGCTAGAATAGCCTGTGCCCTTAACCACTGAGTCATCTCAACAGCCCTCTTCCCCAATCTCATGACACAAATCAACCTATTTGTCAGTGATTTAGTTAAAAAAATAGAAAACTTACTCAAAGGAAGGCATAAAAAACCCACAGGTGACAGTACCCAATAAAATAGCTCAATAATCTGGAGCAATAATCCAGCGTAAGAAGATAATATGTAGTGTGAATACATGAGGGTGTGGTGGAGGATGGAAAGTATGGTAAGCATACGAACAGAGGAAATATATGGTTTAGTCAAGGCACAAACAGCAAACAATAATAGCAAGCTTAGTTTTACTTAAAATGAGCCAATGGTATGTTCTAAGACTAACAGTAAAAGAACTTCTATAACTTAGCTAATTTCATAGCTAGGGATAACTAAGGATGAAAAGGAATCAGTCCCTCTCCCCTGTTCACTTCGGCTGAGGTGTCTATATCCAATTCTTTTACTCTTGCATTAAAAAGAAAACTCAGCAGAGTGTGGTGCCCAGGCCAAGGATCAGAACAACTTATCAAGGAGTCTCCAGCCCATTTCACGTGAAAAACTACAGTGGCATGAGGCCAAGAAAGGGATTTCAGTGGTTGCTTCCCTTGTATCTATAGGGGACTGCTTTAGGACCCAACAAATACCATGGTCCACAGATGCGTATATGCCTTACATAAAATGGTCTCAGATGCCGGGTGTATGGTGTACACATCCTACTTCTAACACTAGAGAGGCTGGGGCAGAAGTATTGGGATTAAAATCAGTCTCATCTAAGTAATGAGCTCCATGCTAGTTTGAGCTACATAGTAAAACTGTTTACAAATAAGTATATAATACATACTACATACATACATACATACACACATGCACACATAATGCTGTTACATTTCTATAACCTATGGACCTCCTCCTACATACTAGTCACATCTGTCAACTTGTAGAAGAATGCAAATTGATCCATACTTATCTCCTTGTACAAAGCTCAACTCCAAGTGGATCAAGGACCTCCACATAAAACCAGCTACACTGAAACTAATAGAAGAGAAAATAGGGAAAAGCCTTGATCATATGGGCACAGGGGAAAAGTTCCTGAACAGAACACCAATGGCGTATGCTCTAAGATCAAGAATTGACAAATGGGATCTCATAAAACTGCAAAGCTTCTGTAAAGCAAAGGATACGGTCAACAGGACAAAGCGGGAACCAACAGACTGGGAAAAGATCTTCACCAACCTTACATCTGATAGAGGGCTAATATCCAAGGTATACAAAGAACTGAAGAAACTAGATCCCAGACCATCAAATAACCCTATTAAAAAATGGGGTAGAGAGTTGAACAAAGAACTCTCAACTGAGGAAACTCGAATGATTGAGAAACATCTAAAGAAGTGCTCAGCATCCCTAGTCATCAGGGAAATGCAAATGAAAACAACACTGAGATTCCACCTCACACCAGTCAGATTGGCTAAGATCCAAAACACAGGTGACAGCAGATGTTGGCGAGGATGTGGAGAAAGAGGAACACTCCTCCATTGTTGGTGGGATTGCAAGCTGGTACAACCACTATGGAAAGCAGTCTGGCGATACCTCAGAAAACTGAACATGGTGTTACCTGAGGACCCAGCTATACCCCTCCTGGGTATATACTCAGAAGATATTTCAACATGCAACAGGGCCACATGCTCTACTATGTTTATAGCGGCCTTATTTATAATAGCCAGAAGCTGGAAAGAACCCAGATGTCCTTCAACAGAAGAATGGATACAGAAAATGTGGTACATTTACACAATGGAGTACTACTCAGCTATTAAAAATAATGAGCTCATGAAATTCTTAGACAAATGGATGGAGCTAGAAAATATCATCCTGAGTGAGATGACCCAATCACAAAAGAACACACATGGTATGCATTCACTGATAAGTGGATATTAGCCCCAAAACACACAATACCTAAGATGCAACGCATAAACCTCATGAAACTCAAGAAGAAGGAGGAAGACCAAAGTGAGGGTGCTTTTGTCCTTTTTAGAATGAGTATCAAAAGATTCAACCAGAGCTCCCAGAATCTAAACCTCCAGCCTGAGAACAGACAGGGGCAAGCTGTCCTCTAGAGGCTCTAACCAGCAGCTGACTCAGACAGATACAGACATCCAGAGTCAAACAGTGGATGGAGCTTGAGGACTCTTAAAGAAGAATAGGTGGAAGGATTGTGGGCCCTAAGGAGATAGGAACTGCACAGGAAGATCAACAGAGTAAAGAACCTGAACCCTTGGAGCTCTCAGAGACTGAACCACCAACCGTGGAGCATACCTAGTCTAGAGTACTTATAGTATCTGATACAATACAAAGTTGACAATTATAATTCTGTACTAAGGAACAACAAAGGAAAATAGTTTATATGGTTCATAATTTTTCCCTGATATTTTTAACCACTGGTTGGTTGACTCAACAGGTAGAGACCTTTAGACACAGAGAGACAACAGTAGAATCAAATTCTACTGTAGTTAGGAACTCTAACTTCTAACTGCCCAGCCATCAGGTACACACGACAGTAGGCTTCCTCTGGTTAAAGGCATGTGATGGAGAGGCCAACAAAACATGCAGATTACACAAACCAAACTAGGTGAGCACCTGAGTGATACTACCCATATTCTAAAGAAGAAAGAGGGATAGAAAGTGATAAGAGTTTCTGTAAAGAAAAGGATTCAGCTTCGGGGCAGGGTTCAAACATTCAGTTCTTCCAGAGTGGATATATGATAGGAACACAGACCTGAAAAAAACTAGAACATATCAAGGGAGTATGATATGTTCTACCAACCAGAAAGCCCATTCCTGTTATGAAAGAAAGATGTGTGGTCTCTCTCATCAACAAGCTTGCAAGAATGCTGGGCAGCTACCTACCCTGAACTATGGCTTAAAAACTCAGAGTTCATGTTTTCTAAGCACTCACTAAATGCCTGACATCATCCTAAGTGCGCCATCTGAGTTAGCTTAGCTAGCCCTCTACGGCCCTAGGGAAGAGGCATTAGTGTCCCCCACCCCACCGTCTTAAAAGAGAAGAAAACTGAAGGGCAGAAAAATACAGGACTATGTCCAAGATCACATAGCAACAAGCGGAGCCAGGATTTCAGGCTAGGCAGCTTGAAGCCAGAGCTGTCCCTCTTAACCACTAGCTTGGCCTTTCCTCTTGAGTAACTAGTAATCTTGAGCTACAGCTCAGATCTTGCCAAAACTCAATGAATGTTTCATGTTATTTCAACTTCAGGTTTATTAGAGGAGTGTTCGCCATGTGAAACTTGGTAGACTCTAATGGTTCTAGACAAGAGTCCAGAGCCACCCTTTGCACACATCAGCGTGCACGATTGTGCCTGGTGTTTATGAACCACAGCCCCCCAAGCCCTGAGCTAGAACCACTCAGAAAATAGCAGAGTGCGGTGCAGATGTGTGCATTTCTAGCAAATGCCCGGACTGTATATGCCACACTTTGAGAGACCTGGTCTAAATTATGCAATAAGAACTGCTCTCTCTCTCTCTGGTCATCAACCTTCGACCTCCACAGAAGCATCCATCTGGCACACAAGTGCACACACATTATATACCACACACAGAAAAATAAAATAAAATCTCAAAAATGTGATGTATTCACAGAATACATTTTTTTAAACAATCAATGCTCCAGCCAGGCTCCAGGTATCTCCTTAGCATCTCCACAAAGCTAATGTGTTCAGTGAAGAATGAGCCCAAGATGGGAGTCCAGATGATGATACAGAGAAACTCATGGCAGGGGAGTGGCTATTGATTACCCAAGGTTCTTTCCCCTTCATTTTCCTAAGGAACAGAGACAGGGAGCATCTTTGAGCCCCTGCTCCTGGGCCTCTTACTTGCAATCGTTAAAGACTTCTCCGTCTGCCCCGAATGCGATATCGAGGGGTGGATCCAAGGACTGCATCGCAAAAGCAATGCAGCAGATCTCCTGGATGAACTCAGTCAGGAGGCAGAAGTCAACTTCAGGAGGAAATGAGATCTTGGGGTTGACGTTCATGGCACGGATCACATCCTGAAAAACAAAAGACAGCATGAGTTGGCTGCAGATGTGAGGCAAGAAGCTCCGACATCCAGAAGATCCCAACATCCACTGGAGCGGGATGGGTGGTGGAGAAGAGCGTGGGAGTGAAGGTAAGTCAGTCCAGAAAAGGGCGCAGGTGTGTCACGGGAGAAGGATGCTGCTGCTCGCTAGTAGGGAAAGAAGAGAGGAGACGTAGCAGAAATGACAAGCTAACAGCAAGAAAAATAGCTTTTAACAACTAAAGAGAGAGGCTCATGTGCTTCTTTACTAGTTCATGGGGGAGGGGTACATGTTTATGTGTGCACATACGCATGCAGGTACATGTGGAGTCCAGAGGTTAATGATGGGTATCTTGCTGGATCACTCAAACTTAATTTTGAACCTGGAGCATGCTGGCCAGCCAATGAGTCCCAGAGATCTACCTATCTCTGACTCCTCATGCTGATTACAGATGTGTGCCACTTAGCCCAGATGTTATGTGTGTGCCTGGAATCTGAACTTGGGACTTCATGCTTTGATGGCAGGCATTTTACAAGCTGAGCTCTCTCCTCTTCTTGCTTTTCTTTTGTGAGTAAGTGTTTGAGACACCAGCCAAACACTCTGGCTAGTCCCTCCCTACATCATAACACAAGCAAAGTAGCTTGTTTTTTATTAAGTGTTACTATGCACCAAATTTGTCCTAGACAAATGGTCTGCCTCCTTTCATTGACCCCGCCCAATAACTCTGTAGGACAAAGATCTCTATGCTTCCTTTCAGAGATGAGAAAGCCAGAGCATTGAGGGTTTAAATTCATGTGGAATGCAACAAAGCAGTCATGTGGCAAAGTCAAGATCAAAGCAGCACTCATTTCCCAGAGCCCTTTCTCTTAAAAACTAAGATGTTTCAGGACTGGAGAGATGGCTTGGTGGTTAGGAGCACTGGCTGCTCTTCTCAAGGACCCAGCAATTGCCAGCACCCACATGACAGCTCACAACTGCCTCAACTCCAGATTCCAGGGACACTGACGCCCTCATACAGATATAAGTGCAGGCAAAATGCCAATGTATATAAGATCAAAATAAATAAATTATGTTTAAAAGAACTAATATATTTCAGCTCCCAATCTCAAAGACTGACCTATATGACTAGAAAGCTCAGAACATTTTTCTGTGAGATGTCTAAGTAAGAATCTAAGGGGGTGACCCAGTGGATAAAGCATTTGCTGCAGGCATGGGGACCCACGTTCCAATCCCAACACACACATAAATTCAGGGTGGCCATGGCAGCCTAACGGTCCTGGTACTAAAGAGGCAGATACTGGAGGGTGATCGGGCAACCCGGCTAAAGTACAAAAACCAGCAAGCTCCAATTCAACAAGAGGCTTGCCTTAGTACTTAAAGTGGAACATAATCAAAGGAGACACCCGGTATCAACATCTGGCCTCTACAGATGTGTGCTCACCCCCACAGACACATACAACACACAAACACATACCACACTTGCAAATACATGCAAAAAAAAAATCAGCCAATACAAACCAGTGTTTCAGGGTAAATTGAACGTTTTTCTCTTCTACCGCATACAAGTAAAATCAAATATATAGGTGGATCCCTGAGTTACCAGTATTCGGTTTGTCCTCATCAGCCACACACCATTCCTCACGAGAGACGGAAGACTTACGTTGACACTGCTTTGAGAGTCATAGAGATCCAGATGACAGACGATGTATTCGGAGACTGCGGTCTCAAAGTCATTAGATCCCACGTTCGATGGCGTCAGCATCTTCCTCACCCGGATCTTGAAATGCCTGAATGCCATTTTAGCGACATGAAATGCCTCCTGCACAGGAAAACACAGCAGGTTGATCCAGTGAGGAGAGGAGATGAAAAGATCCAGAGAAAAGACCCGGGAAAGAGTTCAATATGCACCGCCATACCAGCGTTCAGATCACTAAACACAAACACGGTTGGTCAAACGTGGCTTTGACCTGTGAGATAACACGACTCAATTTTTAAAAGTATGTAGAAATATACATGACGGTCCACTAATTTTAAGACAAGTGAGCCTTGTGTTGATAACTCTGAGGACCACAAGCCTGACAATGCAGACTTAAGGATGTAAGTCCTATGCTATGGCCCCACAATAATGTGGTGGTGCTTGCTAAGACATTAAGAGAAAACAATTCATCCCAGATTCCTGTTACAAACTCAGTAAGCCTTTATCCCATACCTGTGATGTAGTGTTTACTGGTAGGACTTGGTTTCTCAAGGCAACCATGGTCTCTAAACTCATACAGCTTTAACCAAATCAATAAGTGTCTCTTAGTTACATAAAGCAGGCTCTTAGGAAGAGCTGAATGCTTTAGGCTTTAGGCTTTAGGCTTCACTGGCTACCATCTCTGTCACTTAATATTTTTTTACCACACCCCTTTAAAAGTATAAAACCATTCTTCATTCTTAGTTCTTAGGCATAAGCCAGATGTTTTAGGAATAAGCCAGATGTGGCCCATACTTGGCTGATATTTGACAGAAATAAATAGAGCCAGGATTTCTAACATGTCTGCTCTCCTATTAACACAATGTTTTGTTATGTTTTGTTTCTTCATGTTTATTCTTATAATAAGATTTTAAGATGCCATCCTCTCATGAGACAAATCTTTGGAAACCAAGGATTATATTTTAAGTATCTTTTACGTTTTGTGAAACTCGAACAACTGAGTTTGCCAGCTTTAGTAACTCGTAAATAACTTAAGTTGAAGAGTGAGTTAACTTATTCTGTAGTTTTCTAAGACTGGCAGAAGACCAATAAGTAATAATCATTTAAAGCAGTAGCCCTACTGTAAAAGGCATGGTATCTGTCAGTTCAACATGGATGAATTTGAGATAGTCTTGTGTTGTGTGACGAACAGGTCAATAGATGTCTGATCAACATAAACGTTAATATGTGTGATATGTACGATATTTTTAATAGTCATGAAAAACCAAATAGCTCCCAAATATAAATATTGGAAGAATGGGAGGAAAAGAAGGGAGATGCAGAACTGGTGGGGAGATGGGAACCCCCCCTCCACAGTGACTTCAGGATGCACCAGCCTTTTAAGGTTGCACCATTCAGTTTGTGACTTCCCACCGCCTCAAGGACTGCCGATGTCGCATTTACCACTGTGGCGATGTAAATGATCCGCTGCACCGTCTCCGCCCTGTCGATGCAACGTCTCAGCAAGCACTGCGCATCCAGGCGGGCCTGGGAATAAGCGTCGCTGAACCGGGACAGGAGAACAGCTTTGCGAGCCACGCTGGACATTTTGGAATGGTTTGGGACGGGCTTCTGATCTTGGCCACTGTGGTGCAGGGACTATTGGACCGGCTATGGCTGTGACTGTGGCTGCGGCTACGACTGCGGCTGTGGCTGTGGCTGTGGCTGTGACTGCGGCCACGCCGCGCCCACGCCCACGCCCACGGGTGCCTGGGCTAGGAGACCGGCTCCTGGCCGACCTGTGGTTGTGGAGTAACAAGAATCAGCATGGCAAGACAGATTCAGTCTTCCCTTGTTCCTGGACTTCCTAAACAAGTATTCTTCTCTGCACATAGTTCACAAACGCCACACTAGCGCCATACAACCTCACACATACGAGTGGGGCTCGAGGGGCCTGCCGGGTATTATCTCCCCACTTAGGCCAGGAGGATGCATTTTTGTCTCCAATGGCTTTAGAGGCCCCCAGAAATCAGAAACAATACACCATATCTACTCAGTGAATTAGAATTCACAAAGCCCTCTCATTGGGAGCATCTCTATATTTTTAGTCATCCCGTGTCTCCAGCTTTGACTGTTGATCATTTCTCAAAGGGGAAACCGGAAGTCCTCAAGGACCGTCTAGGGGCAACTCCTGCAGCGAGGGCCAAAATTAGCACTCAAGTCAGATGTCAGGTTTTTTGAACTAACACAGCATCCAAGTATTTCCCAGGGCCTTGTGATTGAACCCGGACTACGTTTCAAGAGCAAAACAGACTGTCAGAGCAGCAGCCCCAAGGCAATTGAGATCCCAAAGGTAAGTCTTAGGGGAAAGAACTATGCAAGTAGCAGGAAAAAGCAGTCAGCCAATCAGCAGACTCTGTGAGTGGAGAAAGCCACCTCCCTTCCTGGTGTTGCCAATTCTCAAGGGGCAAACACTTCCAGTGTTCCCACTGGCTATTCAATACCAGTCAATATCAGTAGAACACAGAGGAAAGAGCCCCCACGAAGGAATTACTCAAGAAGCATCTAAGTAAACTGGGATAGTCCTGAGCCAGTGCTTAGATAGCCTCAATTAGGAAATGCCTGAGGGACGAGGGGACTAGAGCAAGACAGATAATGCAGAGTGAGCTGCAGGCTACAAAATGAGACTCTTGTCTCAAGAAAAAAAAATAATCAAACAAACAATAACAAAAAAGACAGACCAAAAAACACCAAATGCAGTGTAGTGAAAAAAACAGTCATCTCTAGTCACTGGACACAGGACTCCTAGGCTTCTGGGGAGAAGATTCTCATCCTCACACAAGCCTGGCTTCAAAGCCAAGACATCCCGGTCATAGCTCTCAGCCACTTTTCCTAGATAGAAAGATGCGGTTCCAAAAGGTAACCACTTCATAAATGGAAGCTTCTCGGGCTGATGAGGGTTTGATTCCACTCTCTCATACTCTCTCACTGTGCAGACTTTTACCACTAACTCAAAAAAAGAAACAAAATCAAAAGCAATGAAAGGTCTGTCAGACCTTCCCTGGAGACAGTTTTTTTCAGCAGACAAGACAGCTATCTCCTCCTTGAGATTTTGCAGATGTTTTCCATAGTTGGCCACCTCTTGCGGCCGTTGGTCTGTGGTCCGTTTGTTTGAACCTCGACGTTCATTTTTAAAAGCCTCACGACGATTCTCTGAGGTTTTGTGGCGGGCATCTTCCTGGGCTTGAAGAGATTTGAGCCTAACAACGGGAAACAAATAGATGTGAAAAGGAAAGGAAATAGAAGATGGGGAAGGGAATACTTTTTCTTAAAGGTGAGGGAGGGGAACAGAAAAGGATGAAAGGGAAGGGAAAGAGAAGGAAGCAAACAATATTCTCCAGTCAGCATGTCATCATCACATAAGGAAACTCTCTAGGAAATATATGTGAACACATACAATAAGTAAAGAAAATCGCAGAGACAGGAATCCTACCCACTTCTAGAGCTGACTGTGGGTTGAGGGGAACCTTCCTGAAGAAAGGCTATTCGTTTGGGTCCCCTGAGAACAGAAGAGTGTTTTACAAGGAGTTTCAGCTTTGTTGAACAAAATTCCAAAATCTATTGACCTTCAAAACCTCATCCAATGCTGGTACAAGTCCTTGCTCCCACAAGCTCCTTTCTTGAACAGAGAGTGTGAAGGAAGACTATGCAAGACTAACTGGAGTTATGAACTGTAGAGGAACAAAGGTGGGAGGAGTAAGGAGAGGAAGAGAAAAGGGAAGAGGAGGAGCGAGGCGAGGGAGAGGAAGAGAGATGTAGGAGGCCCCATGGATGGCCACGCATGTACCAGGAGCAGGCCTGGGTAACAACTTATATCTAGGTTAGTTAATTGGAAAACACCTCTAATTGTATGGGCATATTGTTATTGAGCATTACCAAACATATAAAGCCTTTGATTAATATTTAAGTGTTAGAGTCTCATTTCCTATTGGGCCTGCATGGATGGCGGGATGGTCTGGACACAGCCCAGACTTGCAGAGACAGTGTGGAAGATTGGCAGAGCCATCTCCCATGCTGGCGTCTCGTGGGTTGCAGAGCCGGTGTCTCTGGTCACCTGAGCGGATGGCCTGAGCTGAGTAGCAGCTGTACGGCCGCAGGCCTAGGCTAGTCGAGTACATCGCAGCTGATTAAGAAAGGCCAGATTGAATGTCACCGATTTAAAATATTACTGCAACAATGAACTTAATGGAGCATGAAGATAAAAATGTTAGAACTAAAGTTGGCATCCGCATTAAGATCCAAAGAGGTGTGACCACTGTAAAACAGAAGCAAAAGCCCTGAGGATCTGTAGTGATAAAACCAAGAACTATGGAAGAAGGGAGAAAAGAAGAGGGGCTGGTTAGGATAGAGAAAAGTCAGAAGCACTGAGGGACTTAAAGATGTGTGAGAAACAGCAGAAGACAGCTGGGTGATATCACTCACAAATTCAAAATGGTGTGTCAATCAGGATGTAAGAGGTCAAAACGAAGCCAGGGAGGAAAGAAGTGGGAGTAGCATTCTGATAAGCCTCCAGAATGTTCTAGAAAAAATTAACACTAGAACATGTATGGAGACTAAATTAAGCTAAAATATGTATGAAAAGCATCAAAAGCTGTGTGTGTGTGTGTGTGTGTGTGTGTGTGTGTGTGTGTGTATAAACACTTCCTACTTGCTCCTTTGGAGGTAGGAGGGAGCATCATAGTTAAGATTCAAGGGAATCAAAATTAAGATAAAGGACCTGTGCTCTTTGTTGCTCTGTAAAAATAATCAATAAAACCTTTAGGAACTAGTCTGGAGTCTAAATTAAGATTTAACAAAAGGTTATCCCAATGTTGTATGCAGGGTTAAAAGTTAGTATCCAAGAAAGTGACCAACATGAAAAAAAAAAAAAAAGCTAAAGCAATTGAAAATAATGAACCCATTTGAAACTGACTTCTGCATTACTTTTTTCTCAGTGATCAAATAAAATAATGTAAAAGAAAAAGGTAGAGTCCAAGGCCAAAGAGATTCCACACTGCTCTGTGATGTTTCGATATACTGTTTGGAAGAAATAGCAAGTGGAAACCCTAAGTGCCACTAGAATGGGAGGGGTTCTTAGGTTCCTGGATACTATGTTACACTTTAGAAATTTCTTGTAGTCAGTAAGACATTCTTATAGTGAGAAAAAGAAACTAAATATTCATAAAATCCCTGCCTCGTTTGTGGAGGGGGAATTCTCCTACTGTAATAAATGACTGAAAAGCTAAACTCAGTGTCTCGGTAACAGCTGCAAGAATTATATAGGGTTTTTTTTTTTCTTACTGCTTTTTTAGCTGATTTATCTCTTCCTCTGCAGCCAGGAGGGATATGGTTGATCCGTTCTTGGTTCCTTCAAGAGTCTTTCCACTTTCAGCCAGACTGTAAGAAAAATCGGTAATCTAAAACCAGATCTTTCCAAATTGACAGACTTTCCAACTTGAGGCAAAGGTTTTCTAAGGAACTTCTGACCTGTGTTATAAATTCACCTTAAACAACATCAGATTCTCAGCCCTCAGACCATTGCAGGCAGTATGATGGACTCAGACAGAAACACACTATCGCCCCTTGCTGGGTCAAACACAGGAAGCTTACAGAGCTAGTCCCTAAAAGCCTGAGGTATCTATCAGCATTACATGGTGAAGGATAAATAAATGTAGTTCTTCCCACTCAACCCATTTACATCATCTACCCTTTCCATCCAGTTCCCAGTAGCCTCTCTATGTAAGATCTCCATTTTACACTATATACCAGTTTCTATTCTTGCTGCTTTTCACCATGGGGCTGCATTTATTTTTCTAGTACTTTTTCAACATAAAAACAGTCACTTGTTCATTATGGTGATTTATTCTTGTGTCCAACTTGACTGTATTAAGAAACACTATGGTGTAGTACATGTTTAGAGCTATGTTTAGGGAGATACTTTCAGAGAAGACTAACTAGAAAGTAGGGAGAATGACCTTTAACAGAGTCAGGAACATCCCATGGACTGACTAAAGAAAGGGAAAGAGAGAGCCCCTGGAGGCCAGCATTCTCCTATCTCTACTTCCTGATCTGTGAAGACATGAGCCAGCAGCCTCCAAATGCCTCCCATGTCTTATCCATCCATCATGCCTTCCTGTCTGTGATGGACTGTAACCCCCTAAACCATGAGCCAATATAAACATTTACCACTAAGTTTCATCTTTTCGGGTATGCTGGTTAGTTTTATGTCACCTTGCCAAACGCCAGAGTCATTTGGGAAAACAGAACTTCCATTCAGAAAATACCCCTACCAGGTTGCTCTTTGTGGGCTCAGCTCACTGCTGGCAGTGACAACCTTAGGCAGGTAAGTACTATAGAAGGCAAGCTGAGAAAGCTATGAGGAGCAAGTCAATAAGAACCACTCCTCCATGGCCTCTGTGTCAGTTCTTACCATTAGGTACCATGAGTTCCTGTCCTGAATTCCCTGGATGATGTACTTCAAGCTGTAAGATGAAATAAACTCTTTCCTTCCCACAATGATTTTGATCATGTGTTATCACAGCACTAGAGACCCTAACTAAGACATCAGGTATTTAGTCACAGTCCCGTGTAAAGTAACACCAAAAATTGGTCCTAAAATGTGGTGTGACTAGATGACCATTGTCACATTGTCATGGAATTGTTTTGTGAAAATAATAAGGAAGAGTGTGACACTGCAGGCTGGAGAAAGCCCTGTCAGAGCTTAATGGGCCTCTGGGAGGAGCTCAGAGGACCAGAATGGAGCTATGAACAGTGTGGCGTGTGGACACATGGACAGGATCTGCTTGCAAGGTTTCAAACGAACAGGACTTTATGGGGACTCGGGCTAGAAGCCATTCCTGTCATTCTGGCAAAGAATCTAGCTGCCTTCTGTCCATGCCCTGAGGCTGAATTTAACAGTGCATCGTTTGTTTGGTAGAAGAAATTTCAGGACAGCAGACTATCCAGATTATGGCATGGCTATTGCTCACTGTGTTTCGCCAGATTTACAGTGAGAATGGGCAATGGGGCATAAAGACTGAATAATGCAATTGTAGAATGGCATAAACCTGGTTATAAGGCTACAAACTGAAGTGTGCAGTTTAGTGGGGGGGGGGGGGAATGGAAGCCAGATAGAGTTGAAGAGCAGGCAGGGGGAGATTAAATACATTAGCGTATTAAAGAGAAACTTTGGATGTTGCACAAGGACAGTATGCCCTGGCTGTCCTGGAACTCACTCTGTAGACCAGGCTGGCCTCGAACTCAGAAATCCACCTGCCTCTGCCTCCCAAGTGCTGGGATTAAAGGTGTGCACCACCGCCGCCTGGCAGGGACCGTATTTAAGGTGCTTAGAGGACAGGATTCCAGCCAACAAGAAATCCTGGATATGTTAATACAAACTGATGTCAAAGGAGAATGCCTGAAAAGACAAGACCTTCAAGACAAGGCCCCACAGAAAAGCAGCTGAACAAGACAGTGTTTTCATTTTCAGCTGAGTTCAGCTAAGTAGGCACTGTAGCTCAAGGGGACAGGTTACATCTCAGGATGGTGGGAGAATCTGGTGTTAGCCACATGGTGCTGGTTTGGTACTGGTATGACAGGCATGCAAGATGCAAGAATGAAGGAGGTGTGACGGTTTATTACCAAGGATCTATAAAACCAGTGAGAGCAGGCAATGTGTCTCAAAGTTGGTTTGTCTGCATGAAGCTCCAGAGTGCACTGTGCACAAGACTGTGAAAGTGCAGCTTACATTGCAGTGGACACCCCAGAATACTGGAGAGATCTGAAAAATGGGGCTACCACCTTAAAACCACTGGAACCTAGATAATGCCTCAAGAATGCCAAATGCCACACATGGAACCCCAGGATTTGGTTTGGAATCTCTCAGTCTCTCTTGCTTTTATCTGTTTTTTTTTTTCCCTATGCTTCAGTTCATACCCTTAAGGAATGAGTATATTTACTGTGTCTACTGAAATCATTGAATTTGCTTCTTTGTTTTATATGGGTTAATGGAGTCCCTTGAATATCAGAGAACACTTTGAACTCGGGCTCCTGAACAAATTTAGAACTCTTAAGACTTTGGGGACTCTTAGAGAAGAACTGAATTCATTTTGCAGTTTAAGAACAGCTTGAGACTATAGAAGCCAGGATAAAATTTTATGATTTAAAGTGAAGTGCTTGGGCATCGGGCTGACTAGAATCGGATTGGTGATGGTTGGGTTTTTTTTAATTCTCTTTTCAGAAGTATGTGTACTCATGCATGACACAGTGCATGTGTGGAGGTCAAAGGACAACTCGTGAAAGTCATCTCTGTCCTTCTACAATGATTCCAGGTATGGAACTTAGGTTATCAGGCTTGACAAAAAAAAAAAAAAGCACTCTCTAACCACTGAACAATCTCTCCAATCTCACACTTAATTTTAACGTCCACTTGATAGGCTAAAAAGCATTCAAAGTATCACTCTTTTAGGTGTTTGTCTGTGAAGGTGCTTCCAGAGACCATGAACTGAGAAAGACACTCTCTAATGTGGACACCACCATCAAATCTTCCTTGAGAAAGGAGGAAAAGGAAGAAAACCAGCCCAACACCAGTGTATTCCTCATTTTCTGCTTCTGTCCCCCACATATGAGCAAGAAGTCTTCTGCTTCCACAGGCAGGAGTTGTTCCTGCTACTAGGCATTCCCTGCCACGGTGGAATGCATGACCCTGCCTCTGAACCACCTTGCCTCCATGACATTTGTTTTTGTTAGATATTTGGACACAGCAAGGAGAAAAGTAGTTCGTGCATCCACATATCCTGTGGATTCGTGCCACTGGTTTTCTCCCCTTTCTAAGCACACTTTTCTAAATAGCTTGGTCAAAATTAGTATCCAGGACCTCTTGACATCGATCGAGCCACATTATCTTTCTCTGACTCGAGAATTTACATCTAGTGAGTGAAAACAAGCCATACAGCATTGGCTGAAGACCCGTGGTTCTCAATGGAGCTGCCCTGGGACAGGGAGACATCACAGGTTCACAGACGGCCCACGACATCTCTGACTTACCTTCCTGAAATATCTAGGCTGTTCCATCACAGCAGCCCTGAGCCTACAGATTGCAAGTGAAAGGATAATGGGGAATAAACATTGGGATCCTGTAATGGTTTAGATCTTAAATGTATGCCCAGAGTTCAAGGGTTGTAGGCTTGATGTCTGGCTAGAAATGCTTTTGGGAACAAATGGAGCGTTACTACTTGGATGATTCTGGAGCATTGCCTTTAACGGGACATGAAGACTCTGCCTTTTCTCTCTTCACTGCTCAGCCACTATGAAGTTAGGTGTTGTACTTCACTGCACACTTCCTGTCATGATATCTTGCCTCATCATAGTTCCAAGGGGAAGGGGCCCAGAGACTATGGACTGAACTCTAAAACCATGAGCCAAAATAACTTTTCATCCTTTTAAGGTATTTTATCTCAAGTATTTTGTCACACCTATGGAAATCTGACAAACACAGATCTTCACTTAGAGAATGAGGTAGACTGGGAAACAGTGAGATCAGGAATTCCCGCCAACCCCACATATCTCAGGCAATTGGTCACTACCTAAAGTGTAAGTCCATCCCATCTTCTACACCATGCTACTCGCCACCTGACACGACCCTGAAGTTCAGTGTTTCCTCTTCCACTGACTGTCATCCACATTTACCTCATATTCATACCACAAATTACTAGATCCGTTACTCGTCTTTACCCTCAGTACCTTTAGGTTTCCATGACACAAAATTTTGTGAAAGATGAAAGATGAAGTGAATGAATGGATAAACAGAATGTCTAAAGTCTAAAAGGGTGCTCGAGTAAAAATGACTTAATATGACTGTGGTAAGATGAAGGGAAATCAGATTGTTCTAATAAAATTTGAATTAGATTTTAAAGGTAAATATGAAAAAAATGACTTTTCGTGATCAGAGAATTGAAGAAAATGAACAGTAGCGAAGAAAATGGACCAAGAAGAAAAACGCAGACACAGAGGGGATACACATCCCTTCCTTACACACAGCCTGGGGGTGTGCACAGCTACACACACACAGGCACATGCACTAATTGAACATGTTTGGATGACATGAAGCATAGTTAAGACTGATAGAGATACATTCTTGAACTAGAAACTGTTTTAGTCCAGTTAATATATTTTATTTAAATGGTTTGTAATGGATTGATTTGATTTTTTTTGAGTAAATTTCTGAGATGAATGATAACTCAGACTCCATCATTTCAGAGATCTTAAATAAAGAATAGAATAAGAACCAAAGAAGTGTTTAAACAAAACTAAGCAAGATAGGAACGTGGCAGCAAGCATCTCAGTGAGTGTAAATGATTCTGGAAGGGGAAACAAGTTACTCAAGAAAATGGGGCTCATGAGGTGAAAGGGTCCATGGGTGTGGTGGGCACTCTCCTTATAAAAATATCTATTCACCAGTGTGGTGATTTGAATAAGAATAACACTCATAGTGTTATTCAAAAGTTCACATATTTGAATGTTTAGTCATCAGGGAATGGCACTGTCTGGAAGGATTAGGGGGTGTGGCTTTGTTGGAGGAGGTGTGTCACTGAAGGAGGGCTGTGAGGTTTTAAAAGCCCAAGTCAATCCCAGTGTCCTTCTCTTCCTGCTGCCTGTAAATCCAGATATAGAACTCTCAGTTACTTTTCCAGCACCATGTCTCCATGTATATTCCCATGTTCTCTGCCATGATGACAATGGACTAAACCTCTGAAACTGTATGCCAGCCCCAATTAAATACTTTCCCTTATGAGAGTTGCTATGGATGTGGTGTTTCTTCACAGCTACAGAATACTGGCTAAGACAACCTGGTTTCCTGGTCTTGTCACTCATTAAGAGTCATGTGAGACCTATTCAACTCACAAAAGGGAAGTAGGAAATCCAAGACCCATCTTTGCAGACCCATCAACCAATTCTCAAAGCTTTCCTTTATAATTAGAGCCCTCATCACCTGAAGCAGCTGCCAGCTAATGCTCCAGGAAAAGGAACCAGACAAGGCCTGATTCAGAAGCCACCAGTCTAAGACACTGGAGCCTAGAGGGGACAAAGGCCACAAGGACCACAAGGCAATACAAGACCCCAAGTGACTCACCTTCAGGATGCCCAAGAATAGAGCAGGGAGAGAGTCCCCTAAGAAGCAAACCATCTCAGAAGGAAAATGGCCCTTGGAAGTGTAAACACTGTATACAGAGGACTATGATAAACAAGAATGCCATCTAGAAACGGTGAACAGAGGGACCAGCTAACATGGGTTGAGACACATCAGAGCCCTTCAGAGGAGCTCAGCTTTTGTGTGTGTACATTCAGTTGCTGCATAGATATGTGTAGAGGTATAGGCACACAAAAGCATGTCTGGAGTCAAGTATGTCAAACTGTTCACAGAGAGAGTTAACATGACTTCTACCTTTACATTTCTATTTCTACATATTTGAGAAGAAAATTTGGATTGTTTTTTTCCACATAGATAGAAAAAAATGGGAATTTCGTCAGAGAAAAAGATGGAGATACACACACTATCCCACCCCTGACTTCCTTGCTGTCTTGTCCATGATAGGAATGAAATGGATGCTGGGAGTTGAGTTTTTTTGGGTTTTGTTGTTTTTAATAAGCATCTTGAATGGTGTCTCATATAAATTATTTACCTTCTTCAAGTCAGACCCAAAGTATGAAATTTCTTTGCAGTGATTTCAGAAGCTTATCCTGACACTGATATTTCTGCTGCCTGATATTGCTTAACTTTAATATATATAAAATATATTATTTAATTGTTATTAGTACATTATTAGTTATTAATAGTTATTAATAATATCTTAATATATTATTTAAATTATGTATTAATATATATTAAAGTTAATATATATTAACTATGATATATAATGTATATTATATAATATGTATATATAATAGCTAGCTATTCCAAGATATAATTGTTCCTTTAAAAGAGGGCTATAGATAGATAGTCAATATTGTTTTTCATCTTGGCAGGATCTAGGAAATAAGTCATATGCATGGTGGCATATGCCTTTATGTCTTATCTCTATCTTTCTGGAGGCAGAGGTAGGTGGATCTGAGTTTAAGGCCAGCCCTGGTCTACAGCTTGTCAAAAAAACAAAAACAAACAAATCAAATTAAAAAACAAAAACGAAACCAAAAATACAAAAACCTGGGCTATAAGGCTCGTCTGTAAGGGATTATGTAGATTGGGGTAAACTGCAGTAGGAAGAAGTAACCCAAATTAAATGGAACTGGAGAAGGGAGCTGAGCCCAGCACTCATCTCTTTGCTGCTTAACTGTAGGTGCAATGTGAGCAGCTGCTCCCTGGTTCAGCCCAGGCCTCCTCTGTTGTGATAGGCTGTATTTCTTAAATTGAGCCAAAATTAACCCTTTCTGCCTTACACTGCTTAAAACGTTTCTTGTCAGATATTCTGTATCAGCACAGAAAACAGTAACTGGTAAGGTGTCTGTACCACTTACAGTTCCTGGCTGTCTGATTTGCCCCATCTTTTCACAAACACAACATATACCCACGCACGCACGCACGCACACGCATGCACACATGCACATGTACTTATTTGCAAACACCCACATTTTACCTAACCCATTATTCTCTTTTCATACTTAAAAAGTAATTAGTTTTAGAACAATTCTGTTTGAAAAAAAGATAACTTGCATTCCTCTTACTCGTCTTGAACCTGGTTTGGTTGGTTCTCTGAGATCAATTCAGTGTCTGATTGCTGTTGGTCCTGATCCAGAGGAATGTCTTTGTTTTTGCCTCTAGGACTGAAATCCTGGAAAGAAAGAAAGAAAAAAAAAAGTAATACAGACTTTGAAAATAACATGGACAAATTACAAGAACACCGTGTTAAGCGAAAGAAGCCGTCCACAAAAGAACATGGCTCCGTGTGTATGAACTTCTACAGCAGAAACCCTCAGTCCAGAGTGACAGAAAACAGATCGGTGGCTGCTGTAAAGGTGGCCCAAGGCAGGCTAGGAACACGGGTAGGGGTGCTGGATGGGGGCTGCTGATGGTTTGCCCATCAGTACAGGAATGAGTTTTGTGTTTGTTCCTTGTTCAGAACGCATCTGCTGTGGGCTTCACTGAATGTAAATTACAACTTGATCTTAAATGAGGACTTTAAAGCACCATTCTATACCATCTCTATGCCCAGAATAAAATGAGTTTGAAACACAGTCCTAACCTCTGTGCCCAGAATAACACCCACAGGAAGTAAAAATATGACCAGCCTAAGTCCTCAAAAAATATTAATGACAACTGGCATCTCTGGGCAGAGAGAAATTTTACCATGTGCCAGGTTCTCTGCAAAGAGGAGAATTGTTTTGTCTTTGTATACCTACCACATTTTAAAAATCAGGATCCTACCATTAAACTGGCAAAATTATTGTCCCCTTTTGGCCAGTAAGTATATATATGTAAACATAAAAATTTACAACTTTGCCAAGATCTTCAGAGTATGGGTTTCTCTTCAGTTTGGTTCAATCCTTCAACTACTGTTTTTTTTGGTTAGAACAACACACTTTAACTACTTCCATTTTTAGAAAGAATCTATATAAATCCATTTAAACATTTGGAAGCAAAACTACTCCCTGCCATGGTATACAATATAGCTACACTGTCTCTCTCAAGAGTACACTACACAGGTTAGAAACTTGAGTCCTGGTGTGGCCAGGTGATAGGTAGGACCTGATGGGAGAAGCAAGTAGAACATGGAAGGCCAGAAGTTCTCACAGGACTCTGGCTAGTTCTCAAGAGAGTTATTGAAGGAGCAAGTCTGGCTCCTCACACGGTTTGGTTTCCTGTCTTGCCATGTGATCACTTCCTCCCATACATACCACCACCAATGTAAAGCTGTCTCCTGTGAGATGTTCCCTGGAGTTTGCGCCATGCTGCTTGGTCTTTCAGACTCCAAAAGTGTAAAGTAAATACACTTATGTGTACATCAGCCTCCCTGGGGGAGCTTGTTGTGACAACAGGAAACATAGTAAGACAAGATTCCTTAATTATGGTCTATAGTGTCTTTCCAGTGTGGGAGGTTTAGATGATATCTAAAAGCTAACATTGACCCCGGTGGGCATCCCTACCTGTATAGGACGGATCTCAGTCTCAATAATTTTTCCCACGTTTAAAGAACTGAAGGAAGTCTGCAGCAAGGGCAAAAGGCGACTCTTGATCGTTTCCACGCCTTCATTATGTCCCCTAAGAGAATGAAAAGCGAAGATCAGCAGAGGTTGATGGGGAGGAATCAGCCAGCGGACACACACACAAAAAAATAAAAATGCATAGAACAAACAGAAAGAGATGGAGGCTGGGGAAAGCGGAGGCGGCTCTTACCTTCTTGAGCTGTCACTGTGAGGATCCCAAAGAGTTGAGCCTGCACTTTGGCGACTTGTTCGATGAGTTCGATGCAGTAATTTAGATTTTGATCACAGGAGTTTGACTGTAACGTCAAAACAGAAGGTATCAGTAAAGTATAGTTTCTGGAACCCACTGCAGATAGATAAGAGCCTGTGTGGTCCAGGGGCTACTAGGTTCTGACAGGATTGAATTGTGTGGCCCACGCAATTCTATAACTGAGTTCAATTCATGGTCTGGGAAGTGGTGTGTATCATGACCAGGCCTGGCAGAAAAAAAAAAATCACCTGAGAAATTCTGTTTCTGGATTTCCAGATCTGTCATCTAAATGCAGAGCAAGCATCAGAAATCTCTAAGGGAGAGGAGTGTGGAACCACAGGACCCTACCAAAGCTGTTGACCTGACAAACACTGGCACTGAACAGATAAATGCCTGCGAAAGCTGTTTTGTGGATGTGTGAGCCACTGAGGTTTGGGGAATCGTTTTCATAGCAATGATTCTACTCAGTAGAATCCTGAAAGAGAGAAAAAAAATAAATCCCCTTATGAAATGAAGACACTGCTTACACCACAATACACATTGCTGCCTTGTTTATCTCTCTACCAATTAACTAACTCATCGTGTACTTAAAGTTTAGTTTCTAACATTATATGTGCAGAGTTTACAACTCCTTTAATAGCAAGAAGAGATTGTATGAGGCGAGATATACAATGGGAAGCAAGACAAAAGAATGTCCATGTCTACTAGCTACAAACCAGTGAGAGGAAGTGTGAGGGGCATCAAGTCCGTTGAATAGCCACCATCTTGAGAAGCTGGGGAAGAATTCTGAAGCCTGTGAAGAAATTAAGTCAACTAGATGGTTTGGGGAAGAATGGGTGGCCATATTGGATAAGGCATCCTTTCAGAAATGATCCTGGAACACTAGAAGGCCATGTGGGCCTCTTAGCTTATTTTCAGCTTGGATCATTATTTAATGTTCATTGCTAAACCTCAAACATATTCCAACACTGAAAAAAAGGAACAAACCCACAAACAATAAATCCTGTGGGTTCAAACTACATAGATTTATGTCGGGACTAGTACAAGTTCCTCAACCTTGCTGAATGGACCTATTTCTCATCCCATACAGTAGAGATGGGAGTATCCTGCCCAGTGTTAGGAAAAAGAATCTAAACAAACCATACCCAGCCCTTCGAGAAGTAGAAGACAGCTGTGAGGTGGTATGTAGTATTGAAAAGAGTCAGGGATTTGAAATCAAGCAACCCTGGGTTCAAATCCCACTCTCCAGTAATGAGTTCTTTTAGGAAAGAACAGTTAAATGAGATGCTCAGATTTAGGAAGCAATTGACTTTTTGAGCTAACTTCAAGCATAGATCTTAAGTTAGAAGTGTGTCTGTGGCATCCCACCTCTGCTTCTATGCTGTGCCTGGTATCCAAAGGAGCATTTGTGTACACAACACAAATATTCAAACAGGATATCCCAAGACACGTTACAACATGCCCAGCTCTCCCACACAAAGCACTGCATAAGATGCTTGAGTTACACATAATCCAATCAGCCCCACCATCTGATAAACAGAGACAAGATAGGAATTAAAGGCACTTTGTCCAGAGTCCACAGCCTCCAGATTCATTCACTCAAAAGTCCTAGACTCCTAGTTGACCTAGGGCCTTGGATGGGCAGCCCCAGTGCCAAAGTTACTTTTAAAATTAAACATGTTGACTTGGATGAGCTCAGCAGCTGGTGAAGTGGATGGAGAATGAGACGCAAATGGGTTCTAAATGATCATCCCAGACTATATCAATCAAGTGTTCTAGGTAGGCAGAAACTAGGGGCTGGATGAGACCAGCTCTGAGGATGAGGAAGGGAAAGAGAAATGGGAGGGGAGGAGAAGAGGAGAGAGGAAGGCATCTCAAGAGAAGGAGCAACAAGCAACAGTAGGGTACATCTCAAGAATGTGCCTCCTTTATTCAAATACTTGACAGCCTGAACCTGCCACAAGAAGAGTTCTGGGTTTGATTCACTTATGAAAACACCAACAGGGCAAGCAAGGACCACCTGACAAGGTCACAGGTGCTCCTTGCTTTACAAAACTTGTTGCAGGACAGATCTTGTAGAGTTCACATCTGAGTGATTCTGGAGGACAGTCACTGGGTATGACGATGAAGTAGGAGAATAAGTCTGAAGGGTGATCAGGCTGAGGAATGTTGAAGTATATATCCATGGGATCCCATGGTTAATCACATCCACATCAAGCAAGATCCCATTGATGCCAGCGTTACCTAAGGGTAATGAGTTTTCGCTTTGGCGGCTCAGGGTCCCAGGAGGACCCTCAGATGAAAAAAGAAATGTCTTATGAGAATCTCTAGCTGAGCCTCTATTCCCTCTCAGCATATATATCTTACAGGATGGTCCTCAGAATAACCTATATCTCAGCTACCTTTCCCACCAGAGATTCACCAACACAGGAAAGTAAAGTTAGGTCATTTGAAGGGAGGATGACTCAACTAGGCTCTACACTGCTTCCCACAAGCTCAGCATGTGAGACATGCTTCATACCACAGCTCTATGAGAAACAAGTAGAAAGTGCATCTATAACTCTAAAGAGAGGCAGCATTGGAGGTGTGGCTTTGGATGGGAGAGGGTGGAAGCCCATAGAAGAGAGATCACAGGGAAGAGACAAGATGGGGAGATCACGCTCAGGTCAAGGAAGAGGACCATCGTGCTGTGTCAGAAGTGGGCTGAAGAAGAAAGGACAGTAAAGAGCAAAACTACTGGTGACAAGAAAGAGAGAGAGAGAGAGAGAGAGAGAGAGAGAGAGAGAGAGAGAGAGAGAGAGGACAAGATGAAGAACCAAGACAGAGAAGCAGAGGATGGTTCTGAAAAAGGAAGAGCAGGTCTCCACTATGCTGTACCATGTTCTTGCCCTCTCAGCCATTCCTTAGCTGCCTGACGATCAGAGTGGAGCCATAGAACTATAGTCATATGACATTTCTCTTACTAGCTCCCATATACAAGACAGTGGTTCCACAGCAGCATTCAGTTTGGGTAAGCCTACACTGTCATGCTCACAGAGTCAGCCAAGGATGTCTTTCTCAGAAGGTTCTCCCATCATTAAGCAATGCATAACCATGTTTCTGGCAAAAGGACGATGAACAAGGCCTATGTGTCATTTAAGAGCAGAACAGGTTTGCTTCCTTCCCCGGCATCCCTTCTAAGTGTCACATAGGATACCAGCTACGCTCTCACAAGGTGAACTGAACCAGAGATGAAGAGCTTCCCTGGGACTGTTCAAGAGAAACATCTTCCCACTGAGATCTTGAGGTTCAAAGACTTGTTCAGTCCTACAGCTTGACCTAACAGTAAAAAGATAGCAAGAAAGATAACGTTACCTACAAGTTTACTGTTTAGATTGCCTCCTGAAGAGTGTGTTGGTCTACTGATTGGGGAGTGGTTACAGTGGGCAAGGAGTCTGTTTAAATACACCATGGCAACATGGACAGACCTCAACCACAAATACCAAACAGAAGGCACACCTCAGTAAGATCTTCTTTTGTGTGGTGACATTTAAAACTGTGTTTTTAACTATTTTCTTTAATGTAAGAGAAGAGTAATACAGAGAGAACTCCTCTTATATTACCAGATTTCCCATCAGTCTCATTCATTCATAAATTAAATATCCCAATCTTTCCTGGGGCTAGGGCCCCATTGATAGAATGCTTACCGGCCATGCAAAAAGCCCTGGTTATGTCCCTAGCAGCACATAAACAGGCCACAATGGTTCACAGTTGTAATCAATTCCAGTACATGAGAGGGGAAGGCAGGAAAATTAGAAATTCAAGTTCACTTCTAGCTACATAATTAAGTTTGAGGCCAGCCTGGGTTACATGAAACCCTTTTTTGTTAAAAAGAACAAAGACCAAGCAAATTTTCTGAATGATAATGTCCTTGCATGTATTATTCTACTTTAAAAATATCATCTATAGCAAGATATGATGGTGTATGCCTGTAAACTCAGAACACTCAGGAGGCGAGGCAGTGATTGAAAGTTAGAGGCTTATTTTGAGACAATAAGACCCTGTCTCAACAAACAAACAAACAAAACAAACAAAAACTTGTCATCTATCCTATCTCGAGGATACAGTATAAAGGATAGCATATTTACCATTTGCTACTATAATTATAGAACACACTTCTTCAGAGTCAAGTCTTGGCACAAATCACTCAGGTTATCTCCTTACTCCACAGGACTTTGAGGGGAAATGGAAGTATCTCGAAGGGAGGAGGGAGGAGGAGGGAGGAGGGGAGGAGGGAGGAGGGAGGAGGGAGGAGGGCCTGGGCTGACCTACTGAAGCTACTCTAACAGAAGGTGAATTTCAGATGACAGACATCTCCAAGCAGTAATTGTCATCAGAATTCAGCTCTGCACATAAGATGATACATGCCTTTTGGAGAAGTGGCCAATAAAATTTACAGATGTTGTGCCATACATGTCAGGCAGTTAAACTGCATGCTCTCACATGAACCTGAGGCGAGTTCTCGGTGTTGTTCATCTTGTCTGCTTAAAATGCCAGGCTGATTCATTCGTACATTCTGTCTCCTCAAGTATCACCCAGCTCCAAACCCTTTTTCTAGAGATTCCCATTTCCCCATTACAAGAGAACTAGAATGGCCTGTGTAAAACCTAATCCTAAGTGGCCTCTTCCTGCATTATGCTCTCAGTCTCTCTCTGGCTCTCAAGCAAAGGCTGAACTCCCAAACACACCCCTCAAAGCTCTCTGACATCTGCCCCAACCCTCCACCTCCTCAGCCTCATCATGTTGCGAGCCTCCCAGCTCCTACCAACCCTACATCTTGCACACAGAGTTTCCTCTGCCCTTCTTTCTCTTCTGCAGATTGAGGCTCATCGTTAAGATTCAGCTCCGTTAGGAATGGAGAGGCGGTTTCACAGGTCGAAGCACTGACTGCTCTTCTGAGGACCCTGGTTCAGTTCTCACGGGAAAACTCACAGCCATGGCTTCAGGGGACCTGGTGTCCTCTTCTCATCTCTACAAGCACTTCACAAGTGATGCACAGGCAAAACACCCATGCATATAAAATAAATTTTTAATTAAAAATATAGCTCCTTGGACAGCCCCAGAGACTGCTCCACCTGGGTATCCATCCCATGTGCAGTCACCAAAGGCAGACACTGATGTGGATGTCAGCAAGTGCATGCTGACAGGAACCTGATATAGCTGTCTCCTTAGAGGTCTGCCAGAGCCTAACATATACAGAGGTGGATGCTCACAGCTAACCACTGAACTGATCATGAGGTTCCCAATGGAGGAGTTAGAGAGAAGACTGAAGGAGCTGAAAGGGCTTGCAGCCCCATGGGGAGAGCAACAATACCAACCAACCAGAGCTCCCAGGGTCTAAACCACCAACCTGGGAGTGCTTAGGGAGGGACCCATGGCTTCAGCTGTATATGTAGGGGAGGATGGCCTTGTTGGGCATAGGTGGGAGAGGAGGTCCTTTGTCCAGTGAAGGCTGGATGCCCCAGTGTGGGGAAATTCGAGGGCAGGGAGGTGGGAGTAGGTGGGTGGGTGGGGGCACATCCTCATAGAAGCAGGAGGAAGGGGGATGGGATAGGGGGTTTCTGGGTGGGGGGGTGAGATGAGGAAAGGGGATAACATCTGAAATGTAAACAAAATGTCCAATAAAAAGAAGAAACATGTATAGTTCCCAATGCTAATCCCCACACCTAGTACAGACAGGCGCACCATATGCTCTGAAAAGAAAACGCTGAGTAAGTAAAGATGCCTTGCAAAAGTTAGTGTCAAGCTCACTGACTTGTTGGACAATAACTATTTGTTGGATGAGTTGTTAAACTCTTGATAGTTGTCTCTGTTCCCAGCTGAACAGTGATGGTGAGCAAGCGAGCTGAAATCCATGTATCCAAACCAAGCTGCCATTGAACTTAAGAAATCAGCCTTTAAAGACATTTAGGACGAGGCTGACACTAAGTTTAGCATCACCAGAATGACAAAGAGGAGCAGGACCATTTGTTGTTGGTTTTAGTTTTAGTTTTAGTTTTAGTTTTAGTTTTAGTTTTTTAGTTTTAGTTTTTGGGGTTTGGTTTGGTTTTTTTAGGAGATGGTTGAAAAACATCCTTTTCCTGGAATATTTTAATACACTTTATTACATTTAAGTATGGGTAGGAGGCGCAAATGTACCCCAGTGCCCGTGTGGCAGTCAGAAGACAATGTGTGGGAGTCAGTCTTCTTCCATCATATGGGTCCTGGGGATGGAACTCAGGTCAAGCAAGGCTTGTCAGCACAGGACATTACCGAATGAACCATCTAATCTGCCCTAACACTGGATTTTGCCCTTTAATCCCAGCACTTGGGAGGCAGAGGCAGGTGGATTTCTGAGTTCGAAGCCAGCCTGGTCTACAGAGTGAGTTTCAGGACAGCCAGGGCAACCTGTCTCAAAAAACCTAAAAAAAAAAAAAAAAAAAAAAAAAACCTGGATATTGTTTACATCAATGAGGAGGAAGAGGAATTAATTTCTTGCATGACCAAGAAGACTACTGGATACTCTGAGAATAATAATAAGCCAAGAAACATTTTTAAGGCTTTAGGGCATAAATTGAAATTCATAAAGAACATCAGCTGTCCATTTGGAAACAGGTGGTGACTATCCATGGGTAGCATATAGCTCTTGTATACTCTGGACAACTTTAAGCAAGAAAGAACCAACCTCTGACTGAGATCACTTCTCTGCACGCGATATAAACCATAGCAATTGGTTTTGTTTGAAATTTTTAAATTTTCAAACCAGTTTTGTTGTTGTTGTTTTCCATAGTGGTTAGCTGACATTGAGGAAGGAGAAGCCATGGATAAAGAGAAACTAAGGCACGGTACACAGTGAAGCCTGTCTCAAAGCACAGGTACCAGTGGTGAGCGCAATGGTGGGGCTCCCCAAATCAACGCAGAGATGAGATGGACCAGAGAAGGAAGCCTCACGAGGGAAATGAAGGGAAAGCTAAACCAGGTGTTAGCACAAATTATCATTAGTTGGAAGAAACTTGAAATTGTGCATTGTATTTAGAATTAATCTGAGCCATTTATTCATTTTCTTTTAACATTTCCCACTGGGGAATGGCTTTAATTGTGTTCATGATTCTAAAGGATTATGCATGGCTTGTTTAAGTTAATTCTAACTAAGCCAATAGGAGTACACTCTTCGAAGTCAATCTTCCAAGCCAACATAGTTTTACAGCTTTTTAATAAATGGAGTTTCCTGCAACTAACCTTTTAACAACTAGAGTTCGCTGCAGTGAAGATACATCTGAAGGTTTAAGTCAAAATTCCCTGGTACTAATAAAACCTCTTTGGAGGTTACAGGGTTGTGCTTAGCAACGGACCCAAATCAAAACTACACATAACAAGATATGGGATACTTTCAGATGTAAATTCAGAAACAAGATGATCTAGATTTTTTTTTTAAAGCTCAGATCTAAAAAGTAAGTTTACATATTGTTTAATCCAATCCCAACAATGGAACAGATAAGGTACCCAGGGTAGCTAGGAAACGCTATTTGGCTAGTTGTGGCCACAAACAGACGAAGAACCTAAAACGTCTCTCTGCTGACTGCTCCACGCCTGGGTAAAAAACTCAGAGCCTCCTACTGAAGACACTTCTATCAAAGTGACCCAAGTTCAATACGCAGCTGTGGAAACACAACTGAAGTGCCATTAATGAAGTTTGGAGTGTGCTTCCGAGTTTTGACAGAACGCTGGTGACACAGTAATTTCTTACAAATTCTTGCCAACACCTCCTGGAAGCTGCCCTGGTACCCTAATTGCCATGGGGACCAGCACGCAAACAAAAAGTACAACCTTTACAAGTAGCCCTTTTCCTATAATAACACCCAGGTGTACATTTAGAAAAAGTTCACTCGGATAAGATCCTGGACTCCCTAAAAAGTGAGAGTCTTACGGAAAGGCAAGGAGGGGGCTGGATGCAGTGGAAGATAATTCCAAAGCAAGTCCAGGGAATGGGAGTGGCTGGCAGCCCTGTTCTTCTGTTGCTAGAGCCGCGGGTGTCCATGGTTACCGAACACTGGTTAGCGCCCTGCCGCTGGAGTCACCCCACCCCTGGTGAAGAGTTCCGATAGACATGAGACTTTCTTCTTTGACCTGAGTAGGCGTCTGAGATCCCCGTTAGGGTCTTAAGAGCGGTGGCTTTGCGGAGCGACATCCCGGATGCCATCTCCGGTCAAGGTTGTGCAGAGAAACTAAGCAGGGTGAGCCCTAGTATCCCCCACCCTGACTTACCTTGTAGTCATTAACCCAGTAGGCGACTTTTTCCTGCAGCGTTTGAAAAGATTCGCTTTTGGCCACTTCTTCACGCTTTCTGCCATCGCGCGCTTATTCGCGCTTCCGACTCCGGGAGGTCTAGTTAGTAGAGGGGACGAGGGGGTGGGTGGTCTAGGCTGGACGACTGGGTGGTGTAGCTTAAGGATGTTATCTTCCACACGGGCTCAGAACGCGGCTAGAGTGTCCATCCTCGCCCTCCGGTCGGACCGGGCAGGTCCCCCCTGCCCGGCGCGCTGTTCTGGCTCCCCCGCAGTCGCCTGCCAGCCAGGCCATAAATACCCCAGCGATTATTAAACAAACCTTGACGTGGCGGCCGGCTGCCAGGGACCCCGGGCTAGCGTCGGAGCAACGCCCCGCCCCCCACTCCTCGCGCCCAGCCTTGAGATCCCCGCTACTGCGACCTTCCCCACCCCTGCGGTGGCCCTGCGGGTCCCGGGCGAAGCCACAGAAGCAGTCGGAACTCCGGCTTGTGCTACCTGCTGGAGTGCATCCAGACCTTGGGGTAAGGGTGGGGGTGCTGCTGTGAGACTCTGTGCTGGACTTAGAACATCCGGGAGAAGAGGCTAGGAAACCACAGGACTCCTAACCTGGGGCTGTACCCGGCTCTGGGTGACAGTGCGTACCTAGGAAAGCAAGTTAACTTCGTGAAATTTTTTAGTAGACTTTTTGGCAACCACTTCCTTGCCCTTTCTTTATTCCTCCACCACTGGGGTCTTTAATTCTCCATTTGTCTTTGTGAAATTGGGACTCCAATGTCCGTTTTTACTACTTTTATTCTGGGCTTTGTGTCATACTCTGGGTCTGTCCGTTGATTTATACTGTATAGAAAGACACACAGAGCTACACGGCGGGATCCTCGCCCTGACTTCCAGATCTTCCTCAGCAATGACCGGTGCAAGCCTGTGTTGTGTGGGAAGTCGGGTGGGTGGGTGCCATGACACTCTTGTCTTCTGTTCTCTGTGTGCGGGACCTATATTGCTGTTCAAAGGAAATCTAGCTTCTGTTCCATTTGCACAAAATTGCTTTTCAAACGGAGTTTCCACAATGGTAAGATTTCCCAGTCTGTGACTTGGTTTTGTTTGTTGTTTTGTTTTTGTTTTGGTTTTTTGTTTTGTTTTGTTTTTTTGTGTTTTTTTTTTTTTTTTTTTTTTTTTTTTTTTTTTTTTTTTTTTCTTGCAAGCTCGAGGACCAGAGTTTGGATCCCCAAAACACATGGTATTTGAGGTTTGTTTGTTTTGTTTTTTTGTTTTGTTTGTTTTTTTTTACAGCTGGCACTGAGGCACGAAACTCCCTGGGACTGCTGACCAATTAGTCTAGATAATTCCTGAGCTACCGGTTCAGGCAGAGATCATGTATCAAAAAAATAAGGTGAAGAGATTGAAACACTATCTGGCCTTCACACATAAGTACAGAGCAGGGGGAGGGAAGGAAGGAGGGAGGGAAAGAGAGAGAGAGAGAAAGAGAGAGAGAGAGAGAGAGGAGAGAGGAATATTTTGTCCTTTATGTTTTCTTCCACTTGAACAGAAAACAGCAAACACTGACCAGAGGAAGACTCAGCCAGTTCAGATGAACGCTGAAGGCAGGTTCCTGGACTAGAAAGCACTGAAGCCAAGGGTGTTTGTATAGCACCAATGCCAGCGTGCATTCTCTCTGGGCAGACCAAAATTATTTTCCTGTCTAACTGCTCCGTGCCCAGTTTGCCTAAAGTACACAGAAAAATGCAGAAATTGTAATCTTTCACAACTTTAGTGACTAAACATATCTAATTTAAACACAGAATAAAAGAGAAAAACAAGGTAGATAGATTGTATTGACCCAAATACCCCTAAACCCAACCAAGGTTTCTGTTATAATTACTTCAGCACAGAAGGATCGCTGCCTCAACTTTTTCAGTACTAGTAGATCAATACAGAAGCAAATACTTCATGGGATGACGATCATCGAAGGGGAGGTCTAAGCATGCACCAACACACTGTTGGGGAGTGATGTGTGGCCAGTGTTGGCAGATACCCTTCAGATCTCAGAAGAATGACATGGTACGGCACAAAGGCTGTAACTGGGATGGGTGGTGTGGAAATAGATCCTTTTCACACATTTAATAGCATTTAGTGGATTTCCATGATGACCTACCCATCTGCCTCAAGTATAGAAAGAAGGCAGACTGGCTTCCTGCTCCCTGGGATCTTATAACCAGTAAGAGACATAAGAACCATGGCTCAGCATGCAACACACTAATAGGACAAGAATACGACTATAGATAGTGATTCCTTCTTCCCTTACCTCCTTCCCTGTCTTCTTGGAACAAGATGACATTCAGAGGCAGCTCGTAAGAATGGAGGAGTCTACTAAGAAGAGATAAGAAAGTGGATGCAGAGAAATAAAGCCACAAGGGCAAGAAACAGGAGTGTCCACCGTGACTACAGATCTGAGGCATGCCAAGAATAGTCCTGGGTCTGGGTATGATGAGCCTTGCATACCAAGAGATTAATGTTTATTTCGTAAGCAGTGGGAAGGCAGCCAGAGATATAATCAGAATAACGTAATTAGATGTCTTACATGTCATCTACACCTCTTCTAGAAGAGGTGGGGACTGGCCTCAGCAAGATGTTCTTAGGAGGCATAGAGTGAGGGGGATTGATCTTTCTCAGAGATATTATATATTGAGTGTGAAAGCAGAGCTATGTCAGAGATACTTAAGACATTTTACATTCCGTGAAAAAGATCAGTATTGAGTCATCAAAGTTATTTGGTATTTAGTGTGTATTTGGTTCCCTCTGTGATCAGGACTTGGGGTAATATGTCATGATATGCTGCACTCAGTTTGTAAGGAGAACACAGTCTACTTAGGAGAAAATTACGTTAAAAGCAGAATAATACAAGATAAAATACTGAATATCAAGTGGGTGTCATAGTGAACTGGTATAACTCCAGTTAAAACAAGACTGCTGTGAGAATTAGACACATTGCAAGCACACAGCACCCTCCAAATATTTCAGAAGGTGAAAGAAGCTTCAAAACAGAGCCATCAGGCATGACTAACACTACCCTTGTGGTTAAGTCAATGAATTGGTTCTCTTCTTTAAAAGACAAATAGTGGGGTTGGAGGGATGGCTCAGAGGTTAAGAGCATTAGCTGTTCTTGCAGAGGACCTGAGTTTGGGTCCCTGCACATGTTTGGGGCTCATAACTGTAACTCCAGTCCTGGGGGATCTAACACCCTCTTCTGACCTCCACCAGCACCAGGTATGAAGGCAGTGCACATACATATCTGGGGGGAAACATTCATACACATATAATATCAAATCTTAGAAAGCAACAGCAACCAAAAGACACATGGCAACGAGAACAACTGGGTGTCCTGTCAATAATGCATTAGTAACAAGGAATCCGAGGAGAGGAGACCCATCTTCAGACAGCCAAGGGGCATCTGACTTCAGAAAAATTCATTATTGAAGTACCTATGTGGAGACGAGTTAAGAAACGCAAGGTGGGGCTTCTTCTCTTCTTGAAATCTGAAGTGCCAAGCAGCTCTGGAAGACATTTAAAAAGTTTCATTATTGTGAGTGATTGAGACATGACACAAGATTAGAAACAGAGTGCCTCATACTGGTGACCAGAGTTTCAGGAGGCTTTGAAGAGAATGTGACATTTGATGGGTTCTTGGGGACATAAAGGAGTATATCTGTCAGAGAAAAAGGAAAAGACTGGGCATAGTGTCAGTAAAGCACAGGAACCCAGAATCAGTCAAAAGCCATGTTGTCAAAGTTGATAAATGGGACCAGAGCCAATCTATTACACAGACACTGCCGATTCTCAAACCTGTGGGTTGTGATTTATATAGTCTTCCCGACTAAAATGCAGGTTTGTCTCAGTCAATGATGGAGCCAGGCAGTTTCAGCAGTTGGGGAAGAAGACAGGAGCAGGTAAATGACCACATAGATACAGCTTATATCCAAAATCAGACATGATGGTGGAAGAGGGGGAGACTGGGAAGGAAGGTTGAGAGACATTTGCTATGTGTCAGAGTATTTAACTCCACAGCCATCCTCAGAAGTAGATGGAGCAGCAAAGTGACAGTTGGGTTACAAAAGTAGCGCCTGGAGAAACGAAAAAGGAGTCAGACATTCCCCTGGGTGACCTAACCTACTTTTTAGAAATTATTCGTGATCTGAGGAACAGTTCTTGAATTTAGGACGCTACTCTATTGTTTTCAACTTCACGGATTATTATAGCAGAGAGCAACCAATGTGCACCTGTTACCTGCAGCTCTTGAGTATCTTCCTGGTGCTCACTGGGTGTCAAGTTAGGTTCCTAAGGACCTAATGAAGTCAGCGCATCTCCAATATTGTATGTATAGACAGACAATTTGCTTCTAACGCCTCAAAGAAAGAGTGCCAGATTTGACTTCACAGTACTCCGAGAGTAGGGGGGACTAGTTTGATTTAAGCTACTTAACTCCTTTCCACTTGGTATGCACCAAGCCTTGCAATTCGTCACAGCTCGGTATGATACAGTATCCCAAGATGGGGAGTTGATGGAAGACAAAGGGTGTTTGGGATTTTGAGGGCGTCCTTTCCCAAGAACTTGAGGACGCCCCAGAGAGTGCTAGCGATCCCTGCCACGCCCATGCAACCAGGCTCACCCTAGCGAGTTACGGGCCTCCAGGGATCCAGCCACACAGACTCTTGCCCACTCTGGATTTCTTTCGGGGGCGTGTCGAGGGCGTGGCAGGGAGTGGCCATCGAGGGCGTGAGCCCCACCCCCGTGTCAGAGCGCAAGCGCGGGCTGCGGCGGGCCAAGATGGCGGCAGCGGCGGCGGCAGCGGCGGCCACCGAGCAGGTCTGTGAGCCTGCAGCGGCCGTGGGCTTGGGAAGCCGGGTGGCTGGGTCGACCCCATAGAGGGCGGGGACCAGGGCGCGAGGGCTGACCCGGGGCGGCGGAGCTAGGCGACAGGGCGGAGCGGCAGGGCGGGAGCTGTCCGCAGCCAAGATGCTGGCTAAGGCCAGGCTAGCCCCTGGGCAGCGGCTCCGGCCGGAGACGGGAGCTGTCCCTCTGCGGGAGTGACACGGGTCATGGCCTGCGGAGCCTGCGCCTGGCCGTGCCTCTCCGCAGCCAGAAACCATGAGGATAAAAATAACGTCAGCTAGGGCTGGGAAACTGCCCCATACCAGCCAAGTCGTGGTCAGCTGTTGCCTGGCGTGGATCGTCGCCAGGTCTCGTTTCTGCCATGCCGGATGTGCAGACGGCCCAGATTTCCCCGCCCACTTTGGTTTCTCGGAGATTCAGATCCCAATATAAAACTGACCCTGTCTCGTGGTTTAAGGTTACTTTTAAGAAATGCGTTATCAAATGTTTCCTGGTCTTCGTTGTAAGCCTAGAATATATACAGGCTTCCCTTGAAATATCAAGCTGTATTGAGCACGCACATATGTGTATGTGCGTGAAGTGTGTAATACATGCTCGTGCATGTAGTCGCCAAAGTGACTTATTATAATAAAAAGCTATTTTTGTAGTCACTACTTTACTGTTTGTTGTTTCCCTTTGTATATAACCAGTAAGATGTTTCTCTTTAGAAGTCTCATTCTTCAACATCACTGCTTGGAGAAAGTAAACAAATGAAGTTGAAAATATTCAACTGGGGAATATTTTCTTAAGTGGCTAACATTTTAGCGATTGACCTGTTAAGTATATGTTCCTGGAGGACTCGTTCTAGGAGCTATGAAAAATAGACATGAAATCGGCTAAACAGACAACAAAATCCGCTGTGACCATAGGCAGGTACAGATTCAGAACAAAATGGAGAGGAACAGGTGAAGCTGAAAGAGACAGAGCAGACTTGTCGTGACTGACGCTATTCTTTGGCTTTCCTATTTTACCCCTTAACTAAATTAGCCTCTGGGTTAGAGGAGTCTTTGTTCTTCTGCGCATGCATCTTGATGCTCCGAGGTTCTATTCTACTGAAAAGTTACATTGGCCTGCTCACTTGGCTACCCTAACCAGAGCAGGGCTGACTGAAGAAAGCTAAGGAGAAACACACATTGAGCTAAATGATCTGCTTTCCTCATTTGTGTTTGAGCATGATAGGATGCTTTTGTGTTGGGATCCCACTCACTAGGTAATCTACTCTGTTCGGAAGTCATTGTAGTCCCTGCTGTGTCACAGTCACTGGGTCCTCACGGTTCTGCCTCTTAAACCTTCTCCCCCAGCTGCATTGCCAAAGGAAGATGTCGGCATCATCTTCTCCAGCTCTTCTATCCCAGTTCTCAGTTGGGGCATGAGTTTGCTTCACTGTAAATGTCTTCAGGAAGGGCTGGCAAGATGGCTTAGTGGATAAAGGAGATAGCCACAAAGTCTGACAACTTAGTTCCAGAGTTCAGTCCTGAGAACTGTCATGGTGAAATGAGAGGCCCAACTCCCAAAGGTTGTCCTTTGACTTCCACACGCATATATCATGGTGCATGTGCCCCCTCATACAGTAAATAAAATAAAAGAAACACAGAAGAAGAAGAGGAGGAGACTGGGGGGAGGAAGAGGATGGAAAGAAGGAGGAAGGGGAAGGAAAATTAGGAGGAGTGGGGAGGAGGAAGAGGAGGAGGAGGCCAGCAGCAGCAGCCACCACAGCAGCCTCAGAGACATGCCCCAGGATGAAGTTCATCTCACATACGGTGATGCTTTTGACAGTTATCAAATCTTTTGCTTCATTTTCCCCTTTTCTCTATCCACTAGTTTATCTCATTACCTCAACCCTCCATCGCCACATATCGGAGGAGCCTGCTGACCTCTGTAAAGTGTTCACCTAGCATTCAACATGCTGATACACATGTCCTGTGTGCTCAGTAACCTCCAGTGACTCCCAGCTAAACAGATCGTAAGATTACAAGTCTACACCCTGCTGAGAACTGGCTCGATCCAGGCTCCTCTTTCCACCTTTCTTCCCCAGTGTTGCCATATCTGGCCCGCCCACTCCTCCCGTTTTCCTAACAACTCCAGAGGGTCCCAGCTCTCCAGTTTGAACTCTGCAGCATGTATTGCCTATACTACTGACTCGGGCACCCTGACATAGAGAGTGCATGTGCCATATAACACAATGCAGGTCCTTAATACCTACAAAATAAAGGATTGTGTCCTCCTCTCTTATGTCCAACTTCTTGTGACAGTGTTTGAGCATAACAACTCCCATTGTACACGCCTTCTACAATGAATGGATTGTCTCAGAGCTCTGAAAAAAGCACGGAACTTGGGCAGTAACCATTCCTGCTGGTCCTTAGGTGTTTGTATCACATAACGTGGTTGCTTAGTGACACGGTCAAGGTCGGAAGTTCTCAAGTTTTTTTTAATCTCAGACTCTATCCTCTTAACTATCTATTGGTATTTACTATATTAGAAATTAACCTGAGAAATTGTGAAAACATAGAAATGTCTGACCAAATTCTTCATCGACTCCTAGAATGGTGATGTTATTGTAAATGGTCACATGGCCTCTGGAGACAACAGCAATTATTCAGAAGAGTGGGGAGTAAAAAAAATAAAATAAAAACAAATCTTACAGTTGTTTTTAAAAATGTGACTGACATTTCAGACCTTGAAGGGAACTCAGTTGACATCCCTCCTAAACATATATGCTCATATAACTGTCCCTGAACACTTCAAAAATTACTGATCTAGAATAATATAGGCTTTAGTCCATTGAGTTATAAGTAGCAATCTGTGTCTATCATTCCAAAATCTTTTCATGTAAGTAAAAAATATGAGTAAAAATCTAACAGACCATTAGTAAAGATAATATTATCAACTGCAATGTGTATGTGCATATGCATGTGTGTGCACTCATCAGTATAGATATTATCCACTGTAATGTGTGTGCACTCACATGTGTATGAGTTGTGTGTGTGTGTGTGCACCAACTCTGCCCAGAAGTGAGCTGTCCCCGTGTTGACAGTGGGATAACCGAAAGCAGAGAAAAAGTGTGCTATATGACAGTGACCCTGAAACCTGCAACCCACTGTGACTTGCAATTTATTCGTGGGACATCTACCAACAACCAGTTCGGCTTTCTTGAATTATGAATTTGAACTTAGCAAACCAATCAAGAGGAGAATACAGCCGTTGCATTCTGTTTTGTTTATAGCAAGGTTCCAATGGGCCGGTGAAGAAATCCATGCGGGAGAAAGCTGTGGAGCGAAGGAATGCTAACAAAGAGCATAACAGCAACTTCAAAGCAGGGATATATTCCCATCGACGAGGATCGTCTCCATAAAACCGGGCTGAGGGGGAGGAAGGGCAACTTAGCCATCTGCGTGATCGTCCTCCTGTTTATCCTGGCTGTCATCAATCTACTTGTGAGTATGTGGGACATTGTACATTCTCTGAAGTTACCTTGGAAGAAAAAAAATTTTTTTTTCTACTTTCCAGAAGACCTAAATTTATTTCCCAGCGCCCACATCAAGTAGCTCATAATTGCTGTAACTCCATATTCAGGGACCTCTGTAGACACCTGCATTCATATGAACATGCATATACACAGAAACATACATGTTATTTAAAGCAATAAAAATAAAAGAGTCTTTCCATAAAATTTCCTTTGTTTAAGACCAGTCTGAAAACTGTTTTCTAGATTAGAAATAAAACATGAATTTATGTACAGATGATGATTTTTTTTGCAGCCTCACCATCTGCAAGTACAAAACTAATTTGTTTTGCAAAGGAGCAGATACAGTAACTAAAAATCCAAGTCCACATATTCCTTTTGTGAAGGAAAATAAAAAGCACAACATTATTTTGATTATTTACATATGTTTTTTCCTTCACAAAGCAAATAATATTGAAATAGTGAAATCAAGTATAAACCCAACAAAAATATATAAGTTATAGTCCAGTATCCCTCATGAATATACATACAAAAATTCTCAATGAAGTAGTTGCAAACTGAATACAAGAGATATAAAAAAATAATATTCCATGAACAACTGAACAACTGGTTTTTTTTTAGAAGACCATACTCCATATACAGGCTGCATGTTTTGGGATAGCCCCCACTCCAGATGTTTGAGACCTACATGAAAACCAAGCTGCACATTTACAACATATGTGCAGGGAGGCCTAGGTTCAGCCCATGGAGGTAGATCTGTGTAGACTAGGTATGCTCCACGGTTGGTGATTCAGTCTCTGAGAGCTCCAAGGGTTCAGGTTCGTTTACTCTGTTGATCTTCCTGTGCAGTTCTTATCTCCTTAGGGCCCACAATCCTTCCACCTATTCTTCTTTAAGAGTCCTCAAGCTCCATCCACTGTTTGGCTCTGGATGTCTGTATCTGTCTGAGTCAGCTGCTGGTTAGAGCCTCTCAGAGGACAGCTTGCCCCTGTCTGTTCTCAGGCTGGAGGTTTAGATCCTGGGAGCATCTTTTTACCATGAGATCATAGATTTTGCCTGCATACTCAGTTTTAGGACAGGTCTTCTGCTCGTGTACTGTGTTTTGGGACAGTCTGTCTTATCTTCTGCTTTTCAATGTGTGTTTTATCTCCTATTGGACTTTAGTTAGTGCTTGAACATAAAAACCCTAATAGGCCTCTCTCTCCAGTACCACAAGAATAAGTGAAACTGAAGGAAACTAGTAGATAATATATGCATATATTAATCTCAGCTAGTAAAACATTAATGGATTTAAAGGAGTTATCTTTTAATAAACGCTGTGTAAAGCAGTGGGAGAGAACTTCACTGTGACTTTATTGCCCTTTTCTCTCCAAAATATACAATTTCATTCAATGTTGTTTGTAAAACTTGAGCACTCTGATGGCATTGACAGCCTGTGTCCCGTTTGTCTCACCCCAGTGTCAGGCTGAAGGCTCTGCCAGGCCCATTCTCACTGGGGTTGAGGCCCCAGCCTGTGCCTTCCCTGGGTAGTTGATGTTTTGAAGAAGAAGCTTCTTCATATGGCGGTGTAACTGTGGTGGTTAACCCTGGAACCTCTGGCACAGGCTTCTCCATGAATGATACTGTCTGTTAAGAAAGAGCCAGTGATTTCTCTCTCTTTTTTTCTCAAGTGTTCTTGAGAAGGCTTTGGACTCCACATTCTTCCAAAATATTTGTGCCTAATCCTCCACTGAGCTTAGAGCTGCCACACAGTTTTTAAAAAGTACCATAAATAGCTTTACTGGGCATTCTAAATTTATTGTGCCTTATACATTTGCTTTATTGGATACTGCTGGCAAGGATGACTGAATTAAGACATTTCAGTCCCCTTCTCTAAGGTAACAGTATCAGGAAACACAGTTATATTTGAAGGGAGTGAGAAGTGGCCGAAATCCTGAGGCATAATTTATGACAACAAAAGAAGAGGGAGAATGGCAGATAAATTATCAGAAGGGAAAGGGTGTGTGTGTGTGTGTGTGTGTGTGTGTGTGATCTGCTATGTGTGTGTGAGTGTGTGTGTGTGTGTGCATCTGCATGTGTGTGAGTATGAAGGCTCACAACCTGTATTGTTAAAGTATACAGAAGTCAGAGTTAGAAGACAAGGGCCTTACCAATCAGAATCAAGACAGGAATTGAAATAGACAAATTGTGTTAAAAATCTGTAGTTAGTGAAATTCCCTGAGCCTCATTTCCCAGCTAAGCAGATTCTTCCTCTAACCACAGCTAAACCATAACAGATACCCGGGACCACAGCACGAGTGCATTTCCCTCCTGAAAGCAGGGCAGCCTGACTGAGCACAGATTCACTTCCTACACTCCTTTATCTCCATCCTCTGCCTCCAACTTTCTCCAAGCAGGCCAGAGATGGAGGACCCTCCCTCCTGGAGAGTTAAGGCACCCAGAGAGAGAATACCACATGACAGTGACACTTGACAGGGCCAGTAAAAAGCCTACCTTCATACTGGGAAGCCTAGTAGATCAGCAGGAGTCCTCTGTGCTGGTGAATGCCAGTGGGAGATGCTAAGGAGGACTGGATCACTCAAATTCTCTCCGGGCTTTTTACTGCTGCGCTGTTAAGTGTGTGCACTGTGCAGGGGTCAGGAGACATGTGAGCATAACTGTAAGAACTGGAAACTGATAGAAACCAACATACCCACCGTGGGCAAAGCAGAAACTCGGGGAGATGAGAAAATGTAATGAACAGCAGAAAACAAAACCCACAGAACCATGGTGGCACAGACCTGTAACCCAGTTCTTGGGAGTTGGAATCAGGAGGATCCAAGTTCAAGGCTAGCCTCCACTACGTACGATATGAAAGGCTAGCCTGAACTGCATAAGATCTCATCTCAGGAAACTACAATACAAAGAACTCCTTAACAGTAAAATCAGTTCTTCAGAAAAAAAAAAAAAAATGATATTCCATTCATGAAACAAAAATAACATAACATTCAAATGGTGCCATTAAATAATGCAGAAGTCATATAAATTCACATATGTGGCTGGAGAGATAGATGGCTCAGCTATTAAAAGCACTAGCGGCTCTTGCAGAGGTCTGGGCTTGGTTTTCAACACCTGCATGGCAGCTTACAACTGAAACAGTTCCAAAAGACGTGATGCCCTCTTCTGGCCTCCGCGGGCACTGCATGCATGGGGTGCACAGACAATAACATGCAGGCAGAACACCCCACACACAAAAATAAATCTTTAAAAGGGGCCATATACACATACACGGGTGGGTATGCAGGTATTGGAAAAATAAAAGCTCTTCCATAGAGTCCTACAAAATTAAAGCATCATTCTGGGAGCATTCTAATAAAAGGAGATTCAGAAAATGAGAAGAGAGAAGGCATTGAAGGAAAGAAATCAAATAAAACAATTTTAAGAAAATTCTCTGAAGCCCAGTGTTGTGGCAATAATCTTTTAATTCCAGTTAACAGGAGGTGGAGGCAGTGTTTCTGTGAGTTCAAAGCCAGCCTGCTCTACAAAGTGAATTCCAGGACAGCCAGGGCTAGAGTGAAAGCTGTTTCAACCTGAAGAGAGAGAGAGAGCGAGAGAGCGAGAGCAGAGGAGGCGAGAGAGAGAGAGAAGAGAGAGAGAGAGAGGAGAGAAAAAAAGGAAAGAAAAGAGACACTTCTCTAGAAAAATTGAAAGTAGTCTGGGTCGGTGTGATATATTTTAAAAGAGGAGGCAGCAGAAGGAGGGAGAGACAACAGACAGACCACATTATCACTGTAAAATTTAAGAAAACTGTAAATGAAAATATTTAAAACTTTTCTAGAAAGGTGATAAATGTGTTTTGTAGGAGGAATACAAGCGCAGAGTGTCCCTGTCCCTGGACCTGTTGTGAGCATTGGAAAGAGCAAAGCAATGAAGCCGTGGCCTTCAGAGGTCAGAGGTCAGGTCTCAAACACATGTCTGGCCAGATTGTCTCACATGCGTGAGGGACTGTATAAACTGTCTTACCACACATGTGCCAAACATCTCTCCTTCTAAGTAAGCCTCTGTGCTACCGGAAGAGAGCCTAAAGCTGGAACCTGAGGGTGCAGATATAGGAAACCAGGCATCTCGTGTGCCAGAAAGCATGAGAGGGAGAGTTCACAGCTCCATCGTGTGCGTGGCCCAGAGACTGGCCAGTCCCGGTGGAGCAAAGAGACCAGGTCCAAGAAAATTAACTAGAAATGAAGAACAGAACTGACGTTGTCTGAGCAGCTTGACTTGCAGAACATTTATTTTACTGAGATCTGCAGAAATATACAAGTGTTAGAGATTTAGTTCAGTTTATCAAGAAAATACTGAACTATGAAGACATAAATATTTAAAAAACAAATTAGAGTATATTGTTTAGTTGATGGTGAATAATACTCGCATGGTCATAATCAATAAATGTTGAACATAGATTTGACGAGTCTGTTTGGAGTTGGAAGAAAAGACATAACAGTAAGCCTAGGTTCCCATCTGCTAACATAGGAGATAAAGCAGAGAAAACCTTATTGGGTATGGAAGAAATAAAATATACATTATTTAGAAATAGGGAGATCAGGTCTAGATGGAATAGCTTAAATTGACGAATGTGGTTGTTTGTCTTGGGGAACCAATGAGGAGAGAATAGGAAACAGTAACACTGCCGTTTATGATGGACCTCTGACACGCCACCTCTTGACTGTGTGCTTAGTGTCTTGATAAAAATGTCCCTAAGAGCTAGGAGACGAGAGGTGGGGGGACATGGAGTCAGATGTTCGAGTGTCTCCGCCAGTCAAAGTAGTTGGTATATCTAGGTTGGGTATTGGGTTACACTTCTGATTGTATGGGCATCTTGTTATTGAGCATTATCAAACTTATAAAGCCTTTGATTAACATTTTTTAAAAAAAAAAATTACTAATAAATCAATTACATTTTATAAGCAGGAAAAAAAATGTCCTCTAAGAAGACCACCAGGTAGTGTGTTCATCCCACTGATTACACGTGTCAGGAGACCTCGCACACTCGGAGAGCATGGCTGTTTGCTTCTGGGTGTGTCTGGTGTGTGCCTATTAAGAGCAGACACGCCTATCTTTCAGATTACACTTGTCATCTGGGCCGTGATTCGCATTGGGCCAAATGGCTGTGACAGCATGGAGTTCCATGAGAGCGGTCTGCTGCGGTTCAAGCAGGTGTCCGACATGGGTGTCATCCATCCTCTTTATAAGAGCACGGTGGGAGGAAGGCGGAATGAAAACCTGGTCATCACTGGCAACAACCAGCCAGTAAGTTTCCATACTAAGGGAGTGTGTGGAGGTAGAGGGGCGTGGGCAACAGTTGTCACAAGAACCTACAGACAAAAGCTAGAAATTAGTATCGTCTCTTTTAAAATATGCATTATATACACAAACTTATCCATATTCACCAATACTCAACAGTAATATTGTTGGCTTTGTAATCTTGCTACAGTTAGGTACTTAATATTCTAGATTTTTTTCTAGTAGAAGCACTCACTGATGTAGGAATATGTAGATTACTATTTTCTCTTCCATGTGACAAAGCTATCGTAAAAGCCCCCTTCCAGATCAGAAAGCCCAGACTCTGGGAATAAGGAAGAGAACTGCTACTCTGTGGCAGACAAGCTCCAGTGCTGGTAAAACACAGCGTTTAGCCAAATGAAACGTCAAGGGCATGCCATACCTCCACCGTGTCCGATTTAGGGCCCAGCTATGTTCCCTGTGTTGTTGTACAGTGGGTCATGTATGAGCAAAGGAGTGTACAGACCTGCATTTTAAAGTTGATTATCATCCAGAGTCTTATGGGAGGTGCAGTTGTAAGAATTTAAAGTTTGACTCTTACTGTCATTTTAGATTTTTGTCCTTTCCGGTCCATAGTACTCTTAAAAACAATAGTCTTCATAAATTTTGTTGGCAGCATTCTTTGAAAACATACTCATAATGAAGCATTTTTCTCAAGATTGTTTTTCAGCAAGGGACAACCAAGCTGCGTGTTGAGAAGAACAAAACCTCCATCACCAGCGACATCGGAATGCAATTTTTTGACCCAAGGACACAAAATATCCTATTCAGCACGGACTATGAGACTCATGAGTTTCATCTGCCAAGCGGAGTGAAAAGTTTGAACGTTCAGAAAGCTTCGACTGAAAGGGTTTGGCTCATTCTTTTATCATCGATGACAGGGGTGGGGAAGAGGAATTGGCAGCAGCTACCCCCTGGGGTGAGGGCTTAGGCCACCTGAGAACATGACTTAGAAGTCCTGGCCTTAGCCTGCACATACACTAGATCCTCTTTTTATGTTAATCCCCACAATTATAAACGTGCCCTTCATAGTCCAGAGTTGAGATGTTCCCTTCTCTATAATAATGATTCTCTCGTTACCCACAAACTCTCCTTAGTGTGTGCTTTCATTTTTCAGATTACCAGCAACGCTACCAGTGACTTAAACATCAAAGTGGGCGGGCGTGCAATTGTGCGTGGTAATGAAGGCGTATTCATCATGGGCAAAACCATTGAATTTCACATGGGAGGGGATGTGGAGTTAAAGGCTGTGAGTATTTTTTTTTCTCTGTGAATTTAAGATAATTATTTTGGAATAGTATATAATTACATGTGGAATAGTATATAAATAATGAAAATGACTTTGTCAGGATGAGATGAGATAAACTGTGAAATGAAAGAAAATTATAAGATATTTTGTAAAGACATCTTATTTCTTTCAGATTGTGCAGTTTAGAAAATCTGGAAGGATGCAGTAAAGTATTAATAATATTTAGTTAAGAGTGGTAAAATAACAGGTGATTTAATTTGTAAATCTGCTTATTTGCATTTTTACATTATTTTAAAAGGAGGAAAACCATAACCCAAACAGACCTTCAGATAGAGAATTTTAGGAGGTCAGACCATGTGTCTTGAAGTAGCTGCTGTTGTCTCATTGAAGGTCACTCCCATTTGCTTCCAAGTTTTGTATCCAAGGCTATCAGAGAATACTTGAATGGGGACACATGCTTTTATCTGACACCTGTCAGCTGTGAGGGAGAAAGTCTGTCATCACTGTGATATTTGCCGAAGTGTCCCAGATTATCCCAGGTCAGAAGTGAGGTCTGAGCCCTTTGTGTAGAGAACGTGTGTGAGCTACCTGAATCTTTCATTCTGCCCACCAGGAAATTCTTGTCCCATTCCGCCTTGCCTGTGTGACAGGCCATGAAATAGTCTGAAGTAGTCATACCTACTGATTTCTAGTATTGAGAAAGTACTCAGCTTTGTAAGTCCGTTGATATCGATAGTTAGAGTGTAAACTAGTCACTAGCAATTATTTTACCACTTTTTAAATGTTAAGTTTCACTTTTATTTTAATTGACATATCATATTCTTATTTATGTGGTACATTGTATGTTTTGATATTTGTGCACATGTTCAAATTAGAGTAACCAACATGTCCATTATCTCAGATATCACCTAATGCTCTTAGATGAAGAGCATTCAAATCTATCTCTCCTGACTATGAATACACAAATACTGTTAACGTTAGTCACCCCTATGCTATAATGTGTCGGTTGCTGTTCAAGAAATATTCTCAAGAAAGTAAAATTAAATGACCACAAGATGGCAGCATAGAAACAAAACCTGAAACAGCCCTTAGCACTGCATTTCCTGCCTGCAACTTTCAGAATAATATTGAGTGCTTTGTTCTGAAAATTTGGATGTTCTCCCAGTAAAATCCATGCAGGTATTCCAAAATAAATAAACTTGCAAATATGAAATGGTTCTATTCCAAACAAAATGGTTCCAGGCAAAAGCCTGTACCTCGCAGTGGCCATTCTGCGCCTCTGAAAGTTTTAAGGCCCTCCCTGAAGTGATGACCCCCATGCTTACAACCTCTGCGTTTCCTGTTAAGTAGGGTTCTCCAGTCCAGCTGCCTGCCTCCATTCCACACGCCCACACCCACAGGCATCTGAATTCCTCAAGTGTAAAATCTTGATGTCCTGGGTCCTCACCAGACATGTATTTCTGTCTGTGCTCTGCCCAGCCACCAGTGGCAAAGCTCAGTGCAGGTTCCCTTCAGTCCCTGGCTGCCTCTCACCAATGCAGCATACTACTGCACTGCCTGGACTGTTGGAGCAGACGGTTGGCTCCCCTTTGTTGTTCATCCATTAGACAGGAGCTACTTCTCTACTCAGAGATTAGTAGCCACTGACGGTTTTCATGAGATGGGGTCTCACCTGTACCTTAGGACTCAAATCTTCCTGCCTTTCAAGTGCTGGGTCAGAGTGCTGGCATTTAGCTTTGTGCCACGGCACCTGCTCCAGAGGGACTTCCCTTCCCTTAGCCTCTGTGCTTCATGTGCCCTGAACCTACGTAAGATACAGCCTCACTGTGGCCTTCCATCCAGTGTCCACTGGAGCGCCTTCCCCTGTGACCCACATGCCCCACCCACTCACATTTCCACTTTTATTGGAATGTGACCTGATCAGGAAGACTGTCTCTGCACCTTGTGTAAGCTACAGTCCTCAACCACCTACCCTCTGTTTGCCTTGCTTGTCCTCCCTTGTGGCATTTATCCCACCTCATGCCCTACAGCGCTTCCTATGTGCTGACTTATTTTCTGCCTCCCTCCACTCAGTGACACTCTATAAGAACGTGTGTCTATTGCCCATGCGTTTACTGTCATCTCCCCAGTACCTAGGATGGTGTCTGGCAGATGACAGTATTTAGTAATTATTTGTTAAATGGTAGAAAAAGAAGGGAGAGGAGGGGGAGGGAGACAAGTCAAAACTTACTGGTCTCTTGGGAGACTGAGATAGCTCAGTTGGAGAAGTACTTCCAAACAACCATGGAGACCTGAGTTCAGAACCATCACACACCCAAATAAAAAGCCACGCACGACAGTGGCATGAGCCTGTCTATAATCCTGGTGCTAAGGCTGTAAAAGCAGGTGGATCAGTCAGAGACGCTGACTTACTGAGCTCCAGATTCAGTAAGAAAGAGACCAAGCCACTGACAAAGACACACATGCTCAACCTCTGAGCTCTGTGTGCGCACACGCTCACACGCTCACACACACACACACTCACACACACACACTCACACACACACTCACACACACACTCACACACACACACACTCACACACACTCACACACACTCACACGCACACACACACACACTCACACACTCACACACTCACACACACACTCACACATTCACACACACACTCACACACACTTACACTCACACACACACTCACACACACTCACACACACACTCACACACACACACTCACACACTCACACACACACTCACACACTCACACGCACACACACACTCACACACTCACACACACACACTCACACTCACACACACACCACTCACACACACATACACTCACACACACACACACACACACACACAGTCTTAAGAGCCTACAGTATGAGAATGATTCTGTAGCTATAAGTATAAATAAGAAACCTTCAGCTTCTTTGAAGGCCTAGTCTAATAAACTATATAGTTTAATATTTAATTGAATTTCCATTAATTAAAATTAGTTTCCTATAAGAGAAAAATACCCATCCCCGTCAATATCAACATCAGTCAGTAAAAATTCTCTGGATTCAAAAATTATCCAAGACTCTGTCACATGTGCAGGATGTGATTTTGCCCAGTGCTTGCAAGCTATGTTGCAGACTTATCGGCACACAATATGGCTTGACTAATCGAGGAGTCGCCTTTGAATCCTTGTGTATTTTCTTTTTGCTGTGACCACAGTTGTTTTGATCATGGCTTTACTCTCTGACTGCCCTCTCTTCCTCTTTATAGTTCCTAAGTCTTGTCAAGTTTAGTATCTTTCTTCTGTGCCCATTGATGGAAGTGACTAACCCATGTTGCTGTCCCCATAGGAAAACAGCATCGTCCTCAACGGCACTGTGATGGTCAGCCCAACACGTCTGCCCAGTTCCTCCAGCGGGGACCAGTCAGGGAGTGGTGACTGGGTGCGCTTCAAGCTCTGTATGTGTGCAGATGGCACACTCTTCAAAGTACAAGTAACAGGCCACAACATGGGCTGCCAGGTCTCAGACAACCCTTGTGGAAACACTCATTAGAAGGTGCATCCGCAGGGCACAGTGTGATCAGATCTAACTTGACCTTCCCCTTTTTAAGAATGCATGTGAACCATGTTTCTACAGAATTTGCCATAACTTGTAATTATTTTAACTGGGGAGCACCACTGTATCTATTATGTACTCTACATATTTAAGGGATTTTTGAGTGCCTGAATTCTAATACATTTTAGTAAGTTGCACTGATACTCAAATGACAGTTCTCTAAAACAATTATGAGAAATTAATAAAATCAAAATTAAACTTTGAAGAGTTTTTAACATTTTACTATCTCTTGTCCTAAAGGACAAAGGGCTGAAGCAGTTACAACTCACCATCAGTAAGCCTTCGGTCATTTCTAATGGGGAGAGATCCACTAGAGATGTTTGGAGGGGACAGGGGCACCGTTTGTGCATTGTCTTTGGCTTTTAAAGGGGAAGGCACAGATTTTTAATGCATTAACCCAAAGCCACATTTTTCACAAACAAGTCATTAAAGAACTTACCATATATAAGCTTGTAAGAAACTATGTTTCCTTAGTTTTGCACTAAAGAAAATACTGTATGGTATGTTTACTTGAAATAATGTTACATGTAAGTATTTACAGTATGTGGACATTAAACACAATCACAGCTCTCACTGGCGTGCAGTAACGGAAGTGTCAGGCCTCGACTCGCCGAGCACTGTCCTGGGCACTGTCCGCTTAATCTGATTCTCACTGCACCTCTCTAAGTAAGTGCTTCGATCCCAGCTTTACCCATCAGGAAACTGAAGGTCAGGGAGGTTCAGGAAGCTGCCCCATACTCTGTGGTAAAGGATGGACTCAAGGTTGGAAGTCAAGTACAATTCCAACCCAGGCGAACCTAATTCCAAATGTGTTTCTGCCTTTTTTACTATCTACACTGAATTTTCAACTATTTAAAACTCTCAAAGGATGAGAAAAGCCTAATCCTAATTTACCTAATAGGAATGTGTGCTACTATAGCTAAAATACCAATGCTAGCAAAACATGACCAATCACTGTCAGATTTTAAACTATCTTGAGCCAGTTCTAAGCTGTCATTCAATAGACAGATCTACTTGATCTGCTTATCATGTAGGAGCACCTGAATGAGTTATAGAGAGGCTGGCATACTTTTCCCTAAGCCCTGGGGAAGCTCAGTGAAAAGGAGGTGGGAGGCTAGGCCTCAGTAGGCCCTGCTGTTCTGAGGTTGTTCCTCCAGTGTCCCATACCAGCATCACCCTTTAGAAGTATATTGTGCCTAGAAACTATACACATGAGAATATAGGGTGCTAATTCGGGAGATGATGCAGGTCATTTTAGCTAGGTATAAAACGTTTATCTCTGCTCCTCATCTCAGTCTCGTTTTGATTACTTACAGTCCTCAAGCCAGTTGATTCTTAGCATAGTTTATACTTGATTTAAAAGAATGTCTTGGTATTACTAAGACACATGAGATCGGGGATGAAGAATACAGAGCTCTAAAGTAGACATTGGGGAGGTATCATGGGCCTAGCTACAGAGAAAGATGTTTGTATCCTGTCATGGTCACTTAGAACTGTGCGGATAAGAAATCAATACATAAAACAATTCATGTTCAACATTTTCACAATTCTGTCAAATGGGAAAACTGAATACCTTGTAGATTGTGAGCTCCGGCTAAGGTAAGAGTTGACTTGAGACTTGACACTAAGTGCAGATTTTATATGTAAAGAAAGAGAGCAATTTATACCTCTGGATATATTCAAGTATTGTTTAATAACTAAATAATGCTCAGAAAAAGAAACGTGCTTGGAATTCTCATTTCCATGCTCAGTGTATTTTTAAATTGTACATTTGTTACATGTTCTATTTAAATTTGTTTTGAGAGTTTCTTTAAATAAATATTTTTACTAAATCCACAGAACACTATATTACAAAGTATTATTTACTAAAGACGATTCATGAAAAAAAAAGTGTATTTTTACATGTCTGTGAGAAACATGTGTGTTTTGATACATCTCCATTGAGCACTTTGAAGTCTGAGGATATCCCGATGCTTTGTAAACTCATGGTTACTAGGTACAGTATTTTAGACAGCATTGCAGATAGACCCACTGACACACTCCCCTGGAGCTGCACTGTTAAATCTGGCCACCAGGGGGCGAATTCCTTCTCACGTGTTCGTTTCTTCTGTTTTGAACATACCACACTGAGAGGACTTACCGCAGCCCTGGGGAAGGTAGATGCATGAGGAACCCAGGGAGGAAAACAAACACACATTTAAAGTAAGGAGAGTATTCTAGAGGTGAATATCAATGCAAAGAGATAGAAGAAATAAAAGTAAGACTCCTTTCAGATTGTCCAGTAGGGGTAGAGGAATATACAACACAAAGCAGGAGCTAGCTACCTGCCATCATCCACAACCTTTTAAAATATGCTTTATTGGCAATCTTCTTGCATTGTGACAGAAGCAAAATAAATTTTGTGTGATAGTTTTTGATGATGAGATGTAGAATTTCTACCTGGTTTTGATGAGTGTTTTTTTTTTTAAGGGGTTAGAATTACTGTGTTAAACTTGACGAAGAGGAGAGCATTGAAGTGCTGGTCATTATAATCTTTTGAATGACATCAAGAAGGGCAAAGGTTACAAGTTATGCCACACAAAAATATACCTATGTATTTCAGATTGATGACCTCTGTTTAGAATAAAACTCTGAGAACTCTGCTGTCAGTTTCTTCATGACTTTATTAATGAGCTTCTAAATTGGCACAAACACACAGATTCTAAACATGGCTGGAGGCTGGGGCCTCGAGACCTGTGTATGCGACCTCTCTGCGTCAGAGGGAGCGTTTAGATACTCTCGCCTTCTGGGCCTTAGAAGAAGGCTTCTCCCCCAGTGGCCAAGGGAAGGATGGACTCAGTAAGGGAGGAGCCCAGAGACGAAAGGGCTGGGCTGGCTGCAGAGCTGGGTGGGATGGGCGGAGCCTCAAGGGCACAGATTTAAAAATCCTCTCCTGGCTGGACCAACTGGAGACAAACCAGTTAGAAAGTCCCTAAGGACACTAAGGTAGGCCCCAGGAGCAGCATCCTGTCCTTCCCAGATCTCCTTATCTGAAGGGCTTCATTCACTGTTTCCAGCTCCTTTTTCCAATTTCTTAGAAAAGAATTAATCTTCATGTTTTCTCTACTTTGGTTTTTCCTGTTACCTTTTCTGTCTCATTCTACTTAATCACTTGTACTTTCCTCTGGGTCTCTGGTTTGGTGGGGTATTGTTCTTGTTGCTGTTGTTCTTGTTGTTGGTGGTGGTGGTGGTTGGTTTTGGCTTTTTAGGTTTTTTGGTTTGGGGGGGGGTTGCCACACACATAGACATTTGTGTGTAATATAATGTTTTCTTCTCATCTTAGACATAAAATTATACTAATCTGCCTGTTTTTAGAACAAATCTATTCACTATCAATCTCTTCACCTTGAAAAGGGCCGGACTATAAAACCCTTTCACTTATACCCCGTTTTAAAAATGTATCTTTGAACCCCATATCTTTCCTCATCGTTGAAAGGGTATGCATACTTGTGTTCGCTGTATTTTTTTTTTTTTTTGCTACTATTACATTAGCTTGGCGTCCAGTTGTATGCACAATGATTGCACCTTTAGTGTCAAAATAAATCTCTCTCTGACCAAGAAAATGAATTCAGTTTTTGGTATTGCGTAAGAGGCATACTATAATTTCCTCCTTGCTGTTGGTAGGTGCTGTTTATGTACCTAAATTTAGATATCCTCTGAGAGATGGGAGAGTTGACCTTGCAGGAAACAGAAGTTTAGAAGTTGCAGCAAGAATGTCCTTCATTCTGTGCATTCATTCATGCAGAAATCATAGCCACTGACAGACTCCAGAGCCTTGACTCTAGGAGGGCCGGGGGTGGGGTGGGGGGGAAGCAAGCTGCTTGCTCTCCTTTTGCTTTGTGTGCTAACAATGTGTGATGGCACTGGCATTCTGTCAAGTTGAATGGAATTGAATGCATTCACTCAATATTCACTGAAAATATTGGGAAAGCAAAGACAAAGCATTGGCTACTGTAAGAAAGACAGACCCTACGAATTGAGATGAAACTTGACAGATGTGCACCTCAGTTCAGACTGTCAAGGGGATTCAGACTGTCATGGATTAGAGGGAGATGAAAAACTCATTTTACCGTGAAGTAGACAGACACATTCCTCGCCCAGGCCACTGCTTGCCATTACCCTACAAGAGTGGTTCATCAAAGGTAGCTACAGCACAGGAAGTTTTCAATATCTACCTTGGGAATTTGGACTATAGGCAATTAAAAAGCATTTAAAATTTTCAAAGGAGAAAACTGCATATGGAAAATGGTATTTGGAGGAGAGGAGACTAGACAGGAATGGGTGATTTGTGGCTGAGAAAAATTGTTTGTGTTCTGGCTTTGTCTTCCCAGGGTTTAGCTTAGAGCAAATCTCCAATCCATTTCCCCCACCTCTTACAGGTGCTTTCCTGCATGCATTCGACTTTGTAACCTGTACACACTGCTTTCAAAACCTGCAGTTGCTCCCCAAGAGTGGGGGGGGGGAAGACTCGACGTTTCTATATTTTATGGCACCTCATGGCTTGGGGGCAGACCATCCTTTTCATGGCCATTTTTATCTACTTTGTGTGCATTTAAAAGGTTTTAAAATTCTGTGAAAAGTAGCAAAAGCCAGAAGCATAAAACTTGTGGCTCTCGTCAGGAAAGACTCGTGTGTCTGGTCTGTGACTGCACTTTGTGTTCGTCGGTGAGGTTCCTGCTCTAGGAGGACTGCAGTCATTCATGTCATAAAACGCATGACGGCATTCTAGATAAGCAGAGCAGACTTTGCCCGATGCAGGGGACACAGAGCTGAGGGTTTTCTGGGAGGACTCACTGGAAAGCAGATCACAGGCTACTGAGAAGACAGAGGTAAGGCCTTGGTCGATGTGTATTTCATGAAGACTCAGGGGAGGTCTTTCCATTAAACGTACATCCGTGTCATTGTAGTCTACAGTTACACCTTTTGGCTAGTTTCTTTTCAGAACCCAGTTTCTAAGAAATCAAATGTTCACTTCGGTCGATAATTGAGTGGGTTTTCTAAATCTCGAATTGGAGATTCAATTTCCTACTTTTGATTTGCTTTTACATGTTATTTTGAGTGGTCTGATTTGTTTACCCTTTTCCAGGCATTATGAAAGACTTCTACGTCCGAGTTACTATCATAGTGACAGGTCTTTGCTTTGTGGAAACAGTGACAAACTCATCAAGGAAAAGCAGTATTTCCCTGGATCCTGAGTACCAGAGGAATGGCGATCTTCCTGCAAACTGGTCTTCTACGAGACACACATCACAGAAATTAGACACCTTGGATAGGAGTTTCTATTTCTTTAGAGTTCTCTTCCAGCCTCACACAAAAAAAGAACAGCACATTAAACACCTGGACCTCAGTAACCATCGCATATCGAAATTGACCCTTGCCCCTCTCGCGCATGCGCATGCTTTGGAGCTATTAAACCTCAGCAACAATGCTATCCACTCCCTCTGGCTGGATCTGCCCCTGCCTCCTTCCTCAGAGCAAAAGCGCCACAGAAGCAGCTCCCACAGCCAATTCCCACGGCTAAAGGTGCTGATACTTCAAAGGAATCAACTCAGTGGTACGCCTAAAGGTGAGCAATTTGAAAGCATAGATGAGACAGAGAAGGAGTATGTGGGGAACTGGTGTTTTATGTCAGCAAGAGTTCTTCTGTATTTATGTTCAGTTTCAAGGGAGCGGCTGAAAAAGCAAAGCGGTGACCGAGCAAATACAATGAAGGCGTTTCCAAGAAGCACAGCCTGCCAGAGCGGAATTTACAATTAGTGCAGCATAATGTCCCACTTTTTCGGTAGCATCAATGTTGTATGAGTTTGTCAAGAAACACCAGGACTATCTAGGTGCTAGATAATAATCTCTGATGTATTTAGTTTGGGCTTTGGCAGTTGTTTGTTTGTTGAGATAGAATTTCACTCTCTAGCCCAGGCTGGCCTGAAACTCCCTATGTAGACCAGAGATCTGCCTGCCTCTGCTTCCCAAATGCTGGGATTAAGCATGAGTGCCACCAAGCCTGGCTATGCTATCTATTTTGTTTGCTATATATATTTATTAATATGTGCAAGCAGTGAGAAATAGTGCATACAGGTATTTTAATATATAATATAATTTAAATTAAACATGTTGCCATGTTTACAATTTTTTTCCTGAAATACATTTTGCCTTTTTTAGTTTGTCCTCCAAATGTAAACCAGGAATATCTCAATATTATATAGTTGCAAGTAAAACTTCCTGTGAAACCAAAATCAGAATTTCCTGCCGCAGTTTAAGCTGGACCCTGGAGGTACTGCCTTCAGTTTTCTGGAATAAGATAGTTTCTGATTCAGAGCCAAAGGAGGGTCCTTTAAAGGGCACATAAAACAACCTTACACCAGCCTCCTCTTCCCATCCAAGTCCTGTTCCTCAGCTGGAGCAGAATTTCAGAGAACATCCCCCCTTTGTGTTTTTTCAAAGCCCCGGGCTATTCCCTTCTCTGATGCCAAAGGTCCCAAGCAGAGATGGGCTTCTTCCTTTTGAGCTTAAACTTCTGGCTTCAAGAATAGAAGAGGGGAAATGGTGAACTTGTAGAGGGAACCATGGAAAAACAAAACAAGTCAGTCCTGCCTCTGGGGTTCTGTTACAACTCTGGCAAATGATGCCTTCAAGACAGGAAGGGTTTGGACGCCGCGAGTCACGTAATGTGGGGATCTGATAGGGCATCAGAGTCCTTTATCCAGTCATTTCGTGATGTGAGCTCACGGCCTGCAGTCAATATACACATGAAGTTTGTCCCAGGTTGGATGCCCCACAAAACCCCTTACTGTTCTCCGATTCTGTCTAAGGCTGGCCATACAAACTTGAATCCCATCTCCGAGGGGAGGAGTTGGTGAGTCGTGCCACTTGGGGCATGTCCCAACTTCTGACCCGCCCCTTTCTCCTTCTTTTCTGTCATATGTCTAAATGATAATATCTAGATAATGCAGATGCTCTCTGGTTTATAGTCACCATAAACCCATCACAGGTCGCAAATACGTAAGTCAGAAATGTATTTATATGCACCTGTTGGAGTTCCAATATTAAATGACTCCCACCAAAGGCTCATGTGTTTGAACACTTGGGTTCTTAGGTGGAGATACTGATTGGGAAGGTCACAGAAATCTTAGAAGGAAAACAAAAATCTTGCAGAAGAAAGTACATCACTGGGGGCGGACTTTGGGGCCCTTGTAGTTGTCTCGGGTTTCAAAGCTTGGATGCAATGGAATGAGCCAGCTGCCTGCTCCTGCACCACCCTGCCTGTGACCACGCCTCCGCAGTCATAGTGGATCTAGCCCTATGGAACTGCAGGCCAAAACCCCTTTCATCCTTATGCTGGTTTTACCAAGATAGTTTATCACAGCAATAGAAAAGAAACTAACCAGGCACCTAACCCGGCAGGCATTGCTGCTTGGCTCGCCTTCCTTTAGACCTTCTCAGGACACTTACATTAGCAGGAAGCTTGAAGAAAATCGCGGAACACAAAGTCCATTTTCTGATAAAATGTTGGGTAGATATCTCATGTAACACTGAACACAATACTGCAGGCGTGAACCAGTGGCTGTGGGACACGCTTTCATACCATCGTAAACCAAGGGGGGGAAAAGTAACAAGTAAATCAAAGGCTCCACAATCTTTATTCAAATTGTTAAGATTCCGTGTAAAAGATCCCTCATGCCTCTGTAATGCAGTCAGTCATGCCCAGTGCGTGGGAGCAATTAAAAGATTAAAAGTAGTTTGGAAACCTGAAAGTGATTTGCAAATATTGGTTTTTATTGCTCTCTTGGCACAAATTGAAAACAACGGTATATTAGGAATAAATGATTAATTTGCTTCTCTCTAAATCTCAAACTGTCTTTTAAAATGTTAAATAGTTATTGGCAGGAATGGGATCCATAACCCACTCGATTCATGAGCAGAGCGCTGTGTGTGTCTACTTAGCTGTGCTCTACTGGTCCAGAACAATATTAAATTAGAAACACCACAGAAGGCAGCCCTCCAGCAACTAGCCGTGTAGCATACACGGCTTCAAAATTCACGGCTTGTGATCTTTAAATAGTGCCTGTCTATATGACACTCAGAAAAGCCCAGTATTATAAAGTTAAAGCATCACACTGACTAATCTATTGACAGGCAATCCTGTGTGTTGAGTCAACCGTGATGTCACCAATAAGCTTTATGTTGAGGAAACACCCTGGTCAGGTGCTGGTCAATACAAAAGAGAAGCCAGACACGAATTTAATCTTAATATTTCCACTTTCCACCCATAACCTTGGAAGAGCTTAACTTAACTCTTGAAAAGCGAATTAGTATCTTTTAATGGCTTAAAAATCAGCATACTGGTTTTTATAGGACTGTAACATAATACCTGAGATGAACAACTTAAAAAGAAGAAAGTTTTAGATCATAGTTTTCAGCCCGTGGCAGTTGGTTCGGTTCCTCTGGGGCCTGTTTTGAGCTGTACATCATGACAGAAGCACTTGGTAGATGTGTCTGACCTCATGGTATCAGGCAATGAAAGGTCACAAGAACTCCACGTCCAACAGTCCCCATCAGGGGCATGTCCCCAGTGGTCTCAAACTATCTCTTCAAAGTTCCACTTCCTTTCAGTAGCTCTGAGCTGGGGACTAAGCCTGTAACACATGTCATCTTGGGCACACATACCCCAGCCACAGCAATCAGTATTTTAGAAGTTTAAAGCAATGGGGGTCAGCCTCTAAGTCCCTCACCACACAGTATTTCTGTACTTTACAGAGTGAACATGCTGGGGGCAAACACCTTTCTGTGGTTCCTGGGAGGCTGACAGGTCAGACTGGTGTCCTCACGTTAATCCATCTGAGTTTCAGAAACCAGAGGGCTGCATTAGAGGCAAGGTGAGCTAAGAGCTGACATTGGAAATGAACAGAATTTAGCAAGAAAGAAAATGCAGTGTCTTATAAAACAAAAGCTTTCTGTATCCTTTTACCCACAGGATTTAGATTATAGAAATACAAATGACCACTGTTCTCAAAATCAATTCAGTTTCTAAAGACATAAAAATGGATGGACAGACAACATTAGGCTAAGAGGACAAGATTTTGAGTCCCTTACACACCTTGATCACAATAAGGGAGCACATATTGAATAAAATGTCTCACCCTGGATCATTTTAGACACTACTCTAATTTTTAGTACTTGGAGCATGAAGCCATAAAGCCAGAATGGTGTTGTGCTGTTATCTGATGAGCACTTGGGAAGGTATGCAGAAGTTCATAGGTCAAAGACAGTGTTCACTGAGGTGGTGGCTAGACTCCGGACTCTGCCCTTGTACTTACTGACCCTAATATGATTTCTAGGAAATAGTAGGACTGTCTCTGGCCACTTAGATACTGGATGATTCAATTGCATCCCTTCCTAGCCTAGGTAATCGTCAGAATGAAGTTCTATAGTTAATTCCATTTCCTCAATGTCGCATCTGAGTTTTCCTCTCAGCATTGAGTGTTCCTCTCTGAACACATGAATTCTAACTGCCGTGGGATGTCCCAGTGCCGGCCAGCACAGCATAACCTGTGCATTTCAACTACCCATCATCAGTGGCTCAAATAAGAAACACATTTTTCCCCCACTTAGAAATGCACCCTGGAAACATACATGTGTTACTCAAATCACCTAACCCCATCTTGGGAGACACATAAGTAGGCAAGGTCATTTGTAAAAACCATACCAGTACCTTAATAAAACAAAATTTTAATCTTCTAACGTTGAAAGAGGTTCCTGATACTAAGTCCCGTATCCACAAGAAATTTACCCTTTTTGGGAAATCTTGGGTTGGCTTTATGAGGGAAGTTGAATAAAACATCTTACTGTCTTACTGGATTCTATTTACTTCCTGACAAACAACTCAACGTAAGAAAGTCTCTTATCTCTGAGAACGAGGCGGATACAGGATCAGCAAACATCACACACACTGTGTAAAGATTGGAATACAACGTGACAGTCATAGAAAATAGCACTGTTTACATTTTTTTTTTTGAGTATGGAATAGAGTTTATTTAGGGCATAGGGGAGTTGAGGGGGTAGTAGAGACAGAGAAAGGCAGAGAGGAGGGGGGAATGTAGAGGAATAGAGGCCGGCCATGAACACGTGGCGGGGGTGGGGGGTGGAAGAGAATGAGGAGAGAAGGGACAGAGAGGCAAGAGGATAAGAGGGTAAGAAAACAAGAGAGCAAAAGAATGTTTGTTCCCTTTGGTGTTGACGGATAGCCCTGAAACTCTTACTGTGGGGACCACACCAGTCTTTTCTGTCCTCATTTCTTCTTGATTTCAGGTACAGTAGAATATTAAAAGATATTCAGATGATCCACAAATGTTTGAGATCTACATGCAATGCAGGGTATTTCTCAATGCCATGTTGCTATGCTCACGCTTGTGTGGGCCTCCCTAGTGTTGGAGGCCTCTACCCTTGCTTGTTTGAAGCCTTCTTGGATCTGTGCTCTGATGGTTTTTCCCATTCTGACCTGGGAAATAAGCCATCTCCCCTCTCCAGATAGGATGGAGCCATCACCGCAGACGTTTCTCCACACTCTGTGGGTACTCTGTCCTTCCCCTTCAGTTTACCAGCCCCACCCACCAGCTCAAGCAAACACTGGTTTCCCTCCTGCATTGTAAGATCACACTTATATGAGTGGAATCATACAATACAGACAGAGCTTGACTTATGCTGGTTTAAACTGCATGTCTCTTTGGTTTTACAGTGATGACAGAACAAAGCAGTCAGTAGAACTGAACTTTTGTTATAGAAAATTATTTAAATCCCGGCCCAGGGTTTCTTCCCTGCCTTTGTTATTGAATTCCCAGATAAAAAACACATATAGCCTTTATATTTTTAATAAGTCTGAAGCAGCACACTAGCTGGGCAGCTGTCTACCCTTTATGTTGTTAGATTTTACTTTCCTATAGATAACTCCAGAGTTGTTACTTACCAGTTCCATCTGGACTGCTCTTAACTACAATTGGGCAGCCCTCAGGGCCATGCTACCTGACCTTTAACCCCTGGAGGTTCTCCTTTCTCTCCTCACATTCTTCTTTGTGGTTCCAAGTTCGGGAAACCTAACTCCCTATGTTTTTTCTGCCCAGTTATTGGCTGTTGGCATCTTTATTCACCAATTAGAATTAACTTGGGGGCAGGCTCCCAGGAACTATGTGCAGAATCCAGGTCTCGGCGGCATGAATTCAACATTCAATAGACAGTAAAAGGCAAAACCTAAACGTACTTTGCATTTTGTTTTTGTTCCTCTGGGGCCTTTGATATATAATATATAGTTCTGTATGACACTGGACACTGGCAGCGTATGGCTCCGAGTCTGCCTCTTGATCATAAGGGTAAATAGCCAGTGACTGTGTACTGCATAGTAAGCTATTAATGCTTATAATATTAATAATTTAATATATTATTTGGTAGGTTAGCGTATTAGTAAAGGTTCTCTAGAGTCACAGAACTTATGGATAGTCCCTATATAGTAAGGGAATTTATTATGATGACTTACAATCTGTAGTCCAACTCCCCAACAATGGTCAGTTGTGAATGGGAAGTCCAAGGATCTAGTAGTTGCTCAGTCCCACAAGGAGTAGATTCCAACAGATGTGCTGGCAAGTAAATGCAAGCAGGCGAAAAAGAGCGAATCTTCCTTCTATCAGTGTCCTTATGTAGGTCTCCAGCAGAAGGTGTGACCCAGATGAAAGGTGTGTACCACCTCGCCTGAATCTGGGACTTGTTTTGTCCAGGCTGACCTTGAACTCAGAGCTCTCCTTGCCTTAGTCTCCTGGGATTCATAGCCACTATGTCTCAAGATCTCCATGACAAGATCCAGGTCAGAAACTTGTGTCTTCCAGCCCCAAGATCTGGATTACAGGTGAGCCTTCCAATTCTGGATTGTAGATCATTCCAGATATAGTCAAGTGGACAACCAGGAACAGCCATTACAGTTGTTATATTAAAGGCATTTTTGATATGATATTTTTAGCCTATGATGGGTTTACTGAAATGCAAAATCATTGTACATCAGGGAGCATCTGAATGTACTTTTCGTTTCAGACCAGCATCTTTATTTCAGTGTAATTATTTTGATGTTTACTCATGTTATAACAAATATTAAATTTTTGTTATTTTTTTATTGATGAGTATAAGTCCACCATTGACCTATTGGTAGACAGGCTATTATGGGGGAGGGTCTAAATGCTGCCATGAAGTTGGGTGGAAAGATAAACTACTAGATAGACATTCATCTAAAGAAAGGAAAATGTGTGTGTGTGTGTGTGTGTGTGTGTGTGTGTGTGTGTGTTATGCATATGTTGACTCCAGGTATTTTCCTCAGTTGCTTTCCATCTTAATATGTAATGTGTACATGCATGAGGTATGCATATGTATATGTGAATGCATGCTTGTATTGTGTGTGAGCACACATAAGTATGAGTACATATGCATGTGTATGTGCGTGCATGTAAAGGCCCAAGTTTGCCATTGAGTGTTGTTTTAGTTTTATTTCGTTCCTTTGATAAAATACTCTGACCAAAAGTGACCTGAGAAAGAGAGGTTATTTGGCTTAAACTTCCAAGTCACATTTCACCATTGAAGATATCTGGTAGGAACTCAAGGCAGAAAGCTGAATGCGGAAACCGTGGAGGAAAGCTGCTTGCTGGCTGGCTTGAAGGCTTGTACTTAGCGAGCTTCCTTGCATGAGCTAAAATCACCTTCCCAGGAAGTCGTGCTGCACAGAATGGGATGAACTATCCTATAACAAGCAAGATAATCTTTCACAGACCTGTCCACAAACCAATCTAATTAGACAATTAACCAATTAAAACCCTTCTAGGATATGCCAAGTGGGCAGTTAATGCTAAGTATGACAAGTGACTTCCTTGAATGATATCCACTTTCCTTAAGGCAAGGTCAGTCTCTGAATCTGGGGGTTCTCTGTTTTACCTAATGTACCTAGCCAGGCTGTTCCAGAGATTCTGACTTTACCCACTAGTTGAGTTTACAGGTGGTCTACCACCACCACCTGGCTGCTTTTATATGAGGGTCAAACTCTGGTCTTCATGGCTATATGATAAATATTTTACCCACTGAGCCATATTTCCAGCCCTCTACCTTATTTTTTGAATCTGGGTCTCTCACTTAACCTAGAGCCCACCATTTTGGCTAAAGTGGATGGCCAGCAGGCTCCTGGGACCCACGTGTCTCTGCCTTTTCACAATGGGGTTCTAGACTCACTACCATGCTCAGCTTTCATGAGACTGCTAAGAGTCTGAACCCAGGTCCTCCGAGCAACCTCCCAACCCAGAGAAGTTCAAGTAATTCCAGACAAAAGCCTCAGAATGAGAAAATTATCAGAATAAAGAAGACCACTACATAGTGTTATGGAGGCTCTTCCTTTAAGGATAATAAGAACCTGTAATAATCCTAGACATAAATGCACTTAATGATGAAACATGAATACTTGGGGAAAAAAACTGTAGTTCAACATCCCTCATCAATAAATCAAAGAGACAAGCAATCAGTAAGAGTCTAGCTGAAGTGATAGTCTAATCAAAATGCTTGATCCAATTGGCATATATAAAATGATCCATCCAGAACTAGAGTGATGGCTAATAGGTTAAGGGCCCTTGTTGTTCTCACAGAAGACCCAAGTTCAATTTCCAGCACCTGGATTGCAGCTCATAACTATCTGTAACTCCAGTCTGAGGCATCAGGAATGCACATGATACACACACATACACACACACACACATAAACACACACACAGAGGCAGGCAGGCAAAAAAAAATCATACACATAAAATAAGACAGAAGTTGGTATCAGGAACCCTGGGGTATTGCTGTGACAGAACTGACCATGCTATTTGTTGAAGGAATATGGAAGACTTTGGGACTTTGGACTAGAAAGGCAATTGGACACTTTAAATGGTGCTTAATGGACAATCCTAGCAGGAACATGAAAGACAGTGCTAGGGGAAACTGTGGGGGCCCAACTCAAGAAGTTTCAGAAGGGAAGAATGTTAATAAGTAGCTTAGAGACCACTCTTATGATATTTTGGCAAGCATGTGGCTGCTTTCTTCCCTTGTCCAAAAAAAAAAAAAAAAATCTGCCTTAGGCTAAACTGCAGCATTTTGGATTAATGACATTGGCAGAAAAGATTTCAAGACAGCCTAGTATCAACTGTGTTGCATGGTTACTAGTGATGACTCTTATACAGATCCACAGCGAAAAAGGAGCAGGCAGGACAAAGAGAATTGCAAAATGTCCACTTTGAGGAGAAAGGGCGCACCAGGAAAGGCAATGGAGATAAATCCATGCACAAGGAGATAAAAAGTTTGAAGAAAACTCTGATGCTAAATGAAATAAAGAGAGTAGTGACCTCAAGGCAAGACTCTCCACTCAGCTCAGCTTCCAAGTTGTGAAAAAGAATAAAATAAAAGCTTAAGCAGTGAAGGAAACCATTCACAACAGGAAGACGTTGCAGATGTAATTGATCAAGGGGCCAAGTTGAATGTCCATCAAGTAGCAGAACTTGTTAGCTTTAGCCACTCTTCTGGCTTTAAGAGTCAAGAATACAAGAAAGCAGTTGTGGAGTCTTCCTCTGCAGCTAAGGAATGCTGCTAAAGCCAGACGTGTGTCAGGTGTGTCCCTGCATGGAGGCCCAGAGACTAGGTGAGGCTGTGAAAACAAAACCTTGATTGCACTGGAGACCCCAAGATGCTGGAGATGGCCAGAGTCATGGGATACACGCTGAGGAGAGATGCTAACAGGAAGTGGAACCAGCCCGAGAGAAAGAAGTGTCTGCAGTCAACAAAGATGAGAGAAGTTAGAGATCTGAGGAGCCTTTTGACATCAGACATGGACATGCAGAATTTGGAGTTTTCTGGGCTTTGCTCTGGTCTTGCTTTGGTCCAGTATTTCCTCACTGTCCATCCTTTCCTCTCTTTTGGAATGGTGATATATATCCTGTGCCATCGTATGCTAGAAGTATGTGATCTGACTTTTGATTTTAACAGGGGTTACAGTTAAGAGATTGCCATAAGTCTCAGAAGAGACTTTGAATTTTGGACTTTGAAGCAGTACTGAGACTGTGACAGACTATGGAGATTTTCAAGTTGGACTGAATGCAGTTTTGCATTATGATATGACTATAATCCTATGGGGATTGAGGAGTAGAATGTGGCAGGTTGACTAAGAATGGCCCATAGACTCATATATTTGAATGTTGGGTCTCTGGGGAGTGGCACTATTCGAAAGGATTAGGAGGTGCGGCCCTGTTGGAGGAATTGTGTCCTGCAAGTGGGATTTGAGGTTTGAAAAGCCCATGCCAGACCCAGTTTCTCTCTGACTGTAGATCTGGATGTAGAGCTGTCAGCTACTTCTCTAGCACTACGCTGGCATGCATGCTGCCATGCTCCCTGCCATGATAATGAAAGACTAAACCTCCGAAACTAGAAGCAAGCAAGCCTCCAATTAAATGCTTTCTTTTATAAGATTTGCCTTGATCATGGTGTCTCTTCACAGCCATAGAACAGTGACTAAGACCCCAGTGAGTTCTTAGCGAGTCCTGTCTTTACACTCAAGTTCTTCTTTTGGTATCTGCTCATGTCTGTTTTGTTATTGTGTATAGTTTTTGTTGTTGTTGTTTTGTTTTTTTGATCACGAATAGTTAAGAGATCTGAGTTTTGACCCAGATCCTTCTACCCTGTCCCTGGGAAAGTTCTTGCCTTGGTGTTTTGTTTGTAAATGGCAAGAAACCTGGGACTCTGTGAACATTGAAAGAATTTTGAAGTACTTAGAGTATAAAAAAGAGCCTGATTAGCCGGGCAGTGGTGGCATACACCTTTAATCTCAGCACTCAGGAGTCAGAGGCCGGTGGACCTCTGAGTTCAAGGCCAGCCTGGTCTATGAATCGAGTTCCAGGATAGCCAGGGCTACACAGAGAAACCTTGTCTTGAAAAAAGAAAAAGGAAAAAGAGTAGATGGTTAAGCAGAACCTTCAAATCTTCGTCTTCCTGCCCTTCCAACCTCTTCCTCTACTGAGCTCCTAGAAACATACTCAGTTCAGTTAAGCGTTGGGATATTTTAGGAAGCATGAATTCACGTTTCTAAATAGGCCAGACAAACACAAGAAATGTCAGAGAACCTGTGGTGCTCTTCCCAGCACTGTGTTACATGCCCCAGTCCCATATGTTTGCACATTTAGCTATGGAGGATTGTCCTCTGCAGGAAGAAATGTGTCTTCTTTAGAGGTTGTGTTCAACTCTAGAGGTTGTTGACAACTCACCTTTTCCTTAGCCTCCATGTGAATGTCCCTTGGCACTTGTGATAGAGCAGGAAAGAGCTGAGTGAACAACTGGGAAGAGTTGGGAGAAGGGGCACTGGCATCTTAGGACAGTGGGCACCACACAGGGACTCCAGACACAGACGTTTACAAAGTAATATAGCATTTCACACACATGTTTGCTACGTAATATCATCGTGGACTCTCTCTCTGTCGCTTTTTGATATAGTTTTCTTGACCAATTCTCTCTCTCTCTCTCTCTCTCTCTCTCTCTCTCTCTCTCTCTCTCTCTTTCTCTCTCCAATCCTTTATTTTATGAATGCAGGTGACATTGGGTGGGGGGTGATAAAGAGTGGAGAGAAGAAGAACCCACAAAGTAGCAAAGCTGGGTTACATATTTCAGTTACGTTACTCTCTCTCTTCAAGATCAGTCTTGTCATCAATGCCGTGTAGACAGTAGGCAGGAAATAAACCCTCTGTAACTGAACCAACTTCATCTGCTACACAGACGTTAAAGACCGACATTTGAGAACAGCGCCAAAGAAAAGTGAAATTGCAAGCACCTCCCTGGGAGACCCATCTGGGAATTTAAGTTTGCAAGGCTGCTGTGACTGGCACCTCGTTCTCTGTCTGACTTCTCAGTGCCAACGGGAACTTCTGTGTACTTCCCAGAACAAAGTGAAACAGGAAGGCAGAGGCTAAATCTCCAACTGATTCTTGCGCTGGAAAGCAAGGCCTACCTGTCATCTCTTTGCCTTTAAAAAAAAATCTAAGAATATTTAAAAATAGTTATAATACTATTTGGATACGGCTAAAAACAAAGACGTGCATGTGTGGGGCGTGGAAGTAGAATCAGAACTGGCAGTGAGATTTTGGTTTGTTTAAAAACCCAAATATGTTCTGTATGGTCTTGTTTTAATCCCAGGTGTGGGATAAGAAGCTGCTTCACAGCAAGTGATTATGATTTGCCACGTGCACTAGCAAGGGTGTGATTTTTGCCAGCTGCAGACAGTTTATTCTGGGGACTCTGGAGAGGGCATAAATGGGAGAGCCCTAAGAGAGCCCGTGGAGGCTGCTGTCCCCCTGCTCATGGTCCCTGCTGTTGGGGTTTGTCAAGTGGTCCTGAGCAAAGAGATGAGAGGAAGAAGTTGGAGAATTCCAATGAAGACTGGAATGGCCCAAGAAGCTCAACATCCCTAATCAGCAGGAAGTAGTCTGAAGGGTTCCACACCCCCTTTCCCTCTAACCTTCTTTCTCTCCTACCTAGTGTTGGAGGGTTAGAAGGAACTAGGGTGGAATAAAGGTTGGAAAGGAGGTAGAAGTATAAGAACCCAATAAAATACCTAATATATATCACCTACAAGAACACTCGAACAGAACAAATGAAACAAATGGGGAGGGATAGGGGGTGGATATTCAACATACAGTATACACTTACACAGAAAATATTCTTATGTAATACAGGCAGGACCATGCAAAATGAATACACACAATGAGAACCTTTTATTTTTAAAAAGCTTTAAAAACTAAATAAGAAAACTTTAAAATTGGAAGAATTCATTTATATAGTAATAAAGCCTCGGGGTAACTTTTTCCAGTGCTAACATAGGGATATCATTCAGTTTTACTAACAGTTAAGCAAATTAACAAATATCTGTTAATTGCCTCACTTAATCATGGTTTGATTTTTTTTACAAATTGATTCTTAGCTAAAAAGAACACACACTAACTAGTAAGACAGCTCAGTGGGTAAAAAAAGGTGCCTGCAGCCAAACCTGATGATCTGAGTTCAAATCCTGGGGCCCCATGGTGGAGAAGAGGACAACCTCTGCCCTCTGTACATGCACTGTGCCATAAACATACAAGTACACAAGAGATAAATAAATTAATAAGCGAGTGTGTGATAAAAAATAGTACATGATCATTTGAAAGAAAGAACCAATGTACGTAAAGTTGAAAGAGAATTTTTTCCATATCCCCCTTCCTTCTCCCTCAACCATCTTATACCAGACTGTAATGACTATTAATAATTTGATTCACCTCCTTATTTCTGCCTACTCAAAATACATACCTACATATGCTTGTAATATGTATCCCACCAAGAACATTGTGATTAATAAGTCTATACTACTTTGACTTCATTTTTTTCCCTTCCGGTTCAATAAGTTCATGTGCTAATTGACCCTGGTTTCTCTCAAGACCACTTATTTTTTTCCCAGTGTTAATACACTCTGACAACTTCCCACTCGAGAGCCATTAATACCTCCAGTTTTCACCACACGCCACGCAGCAGCAAATAGCACCAGTTTAGGTTTTAATCTGCTTTTCCTTTTCGCAGGACTGTGGAAGCTGAAGTCATTGCAGAGTCTGGATTTGTCATTCAACAGGATAGTTCACATCGGGCTGTCTGATTTTCGTGGCTGCTGGCAGCTGGAGAACATCTATTTAAAGAGCAACAAGATCTGCACAATTCACCCAGAAGCCTTCAAACGGCTCAAAAACTTACAGGTTCTAAAATCTATCTTGCAACCATCTTAAATATACAGGGTTGTGGTTGACTAGATTAGAGGGCTGTTTCCTTTTAAGAGTGTCTCCTTGTGCAGGGGTACAGGCTTGTTAAAGTGTGTGAGTCTATTTAAGACCTCCTGAAACAACTGAAGTCTACTGCTCAAAAATTAAAGATCACAACAATGGACATGAACTTAATAAGAATTCTCAGCAGCAAGAAGTCACATATTAGACTGAATATGGCTGTGTTGATAAGGTGCCTTCCCAGAATGCCTTGGGCCCTAGGTTCAATCTCCAGCACACAGTTGTATTCTGGGGTGGGAATAGAAACAGGAGGAGCGTCAAGTTCAAGGCCATTCTCTGCTGCATACCAAGTTCAAGGCCAGCAGGCTTAGAAGAGATACTGTCTAAAAAAAAAAAGAAAAAGAGAGAGAGAGAGAGAGTAAGAGAGAGGGGGGAGGGAAGGAGAAAGGAAGGAAAAAGAAAGAAATTGTTATGTAATTTACCGAATCAAACTCAAATGAAATTCAACTCCAAGTGCCCATTGACCAGTTGGCAAGGAATTAAATGTGTTCTTTAAGAGTTTGAAGGCAGCCTGGTCTACATAGGGAGTTCCAGGCCAGCCAGGATTACAGAATGAGACACTGTCTTAAACAAGCAAACAAAGAACCGATGCCACCTGCCTGGGCTGCGCCAGGACTCTTGCAAAACTGGAGCTTTTGGGAGGTCTTTCTGAGCCACTGTGGCCAATGCTGAGATGTCACCAGCTCAGAACCATACTGGCAGCTGCTGGCCATGACCCTGTAGTTTTCATGTCCAAAGCATACATAGGCAGTGAAAACAACAGTAATAATAGTTCACATGTGTGCACCACTCACCACAGTCCACACGTTACTCCAAACACCACTGGCATTCATAGTGGGGCAACATGAAATTATCTTCTACATGAACAATTAGTATAAAATTATCGAGGTGATATTTTTACATTCCATTTTTCAAACATAGCCCTTGATCTCTATTGTGTGTTTTATATCTCCACATTTTAATGCTCAGTGGTCACACGTCATATCAGGCAGCCTGGACAGAGACCAGAGATCATTCCCCAGCAGTATACAAAGCAGAATTAAAGATAAGCTTCCACCGCTCCTTTGTAACCACCATGACTCCCTGAACGCTCCTTGTGGAAGGCAGACTGAGGAAAGAGATGAAGTGGGGGGCGGGGGGCTCACTGCCTGAAATCTAGCCTAGACTCACAACCTCATCACAAGCAAGCTCCAGGGTCTCTGTGCCTTAGTCTCCCGTCTGTATAACGGTTCCCTGTAAGAAGGAGCTTAACTGTGTATGAAGCACATAACTCACCACCTGCGGTGACTATAAGCCGTTCTCTAATATACAGCTCTAACAGGTTTGCTTCTGTTGCTTAGAACCCTTCCAAGACTTTACAGCCAGAGCCTGACCCCTGCCTGCCTCTCCAGCCTCATTTCAAGCTGCTGTCACCTCGTGTATTACTGTCCTGCCTGCTGGCACTTCAGGTCTCTCCTACCCCCACTTGCTCCTCCTCCTTACCCAGAAGACCTAGGGCTATGCGTCCTTCCAGCTTTGGTTAAACGTCACTTCCTCGAGGAAGTTTTCCTTAGTCTCTCTTTTCAGAAGCCTTCGACACGGCTGCATGTTTCCTCACTGCACTGGTGCCAGCAGAGTTTGAGCATGGCTCATTGTTCCTGCCTAGCCCCTCCCCCGCTAACACCAAAGGGTCATCACATACTTGCAGAGCACACATTGTACCTGATTTTGTTTCCTAGAGCTAAGCTGGGCGCATTTTAAAGCACCTGTTGAATAAACAAAGGGATGTATGATGGGAGCTGCTCCAGCGTTGATGTATCAGGATTTACCATAGCTTTGGAGCTAAAATGGCACACATAGATCACCTGGCAATGTCTAAGGGGCAGGGATTCAGACATAGCTTAGCTGGGGGGCCTCCAACTTATTATGGTCACTCAAGATACTTCACTGGTGTCATGGCTGGAGTCACACCTGAAAGTCGTACTGGTGAGGAACAGCCACCTAAGCAAGGTAGGCGGGACTTGCTTCCTTATCGGGAGGTTGGACTGAGGGCTCAGTTCCTTATCAGCTGTTGGGTTAAGTCTCCCCTCAGGTTTCCGCCCTGAAGCGTTCTCCACCAGGCTGTCCATGATATACCATCTTTCTTTGGAGGCAGTCATCTCTCTGACATTCTGTGCACTCTATGAGAAAAGCATCTCTATGGAGTGTCATCATGAAAGCAGCATCCCATTGTTGCTGCTGGTGACAATTGGCTAGAAACCAAATCAAACTTTCCACCTACACTGGAGGGAAGAAATCACTTAAGAGCCTGAATGCCAGAAGGTATGATTGGAGAACCACTTTGGCTTCTGTCTGCCATGGAAGTATTAGAGTGGAAAAGCCCCCCTTCCCTTGGCTGTGCTCCTCACTCACTTGGCTGTGCTCCTCACTCACTTGGCTGTGCTCCCCACTCACTTGGCTGTGCTCCCTACTTCAATGGCAAGAGACTGGCAGGTTGTGAAGAAGCCTAACTGGTTGTGTACTGGTTATGGGCACATCTATATGTGGAATTGTCCTGTATGTTCCCTCCTGTGCATTTTATTGTGCTTTATGAGTCTCCGAAGCTCAAGTTTAAAAAAAAATTAGCATAGGCAAGCTATAATCAGCTCTGAGCATGTTGGGAAAAAACCTATAATCCACAACTCGCCAGAACTGGGAATCCTCTCGAAGTCCTGTGTGTTGCATTCCCTTGTGTAAGGTTGGCAATAGTCCCAAATATTGGCGGTGGACTGTGATGAAGATGTTTGCTACCAGGAAGCTGCATTGGTTGGCTTCTCCCCTCTGGAAGATGAATTTCACATTTGCCCTGTTATGTTAGCCTTCCTGTGGGGATACCTTCCCAGAAGCCAAATAGATTTTCAAAACATAAATCCATGAGCATAATTCAATGGGATGAAATAAGTTTCGCTGACGTTTCAAATTAGCTTTTCTTTTCTTAATCTTATCTCGCTCTTCTTCGACGTGGTGATTTGTGCTGTAATACACTGGCTGGCTCCCAGCCTTCCCGGAATATATGTACCTTCAAATGCTGCGGGACGGGGATTTCTTTTGCTAAGTTATAATTCCATTTTTGTCTTTTCTCAGAAATTACTCTTTCTACATTATTTCATTCATTTCCTTTCCTCCAGACTGGCTTTCAGGCCATAATTTGTAATTTACAAGAAAAATGCTAAGACACAGAAATACACTAAAAAGAAAATGTCTGCTCAAAGAACATGATAACTCAGTGTGATGCCGAAGCCAGGCACCCATGAGAGTAGCTTTTGACCCTGGGCAATGCCAGGCCCAAGCAAAGTGCTTTTCCACCTGGTCCTGACCCCTGCCTCCCGTTTTCAGGAGCCTTCCATGAGCATCAAGACCAAATAGCTGCTCAACACAGGAAAGTCACCCTCACTAAGTTCATGAAAAACTCACCTCTATTCCTAGTGATTTTTGTTCATGATGAAGTTTCGTTGTTTGGCTGCCCTCATCTCAAGAACTTGTATAATCTAAGATGCTTATTTAAAAATTGGCCTTGGTCAGAGGCTGAGGGAAGGGCATTGGCATGAACTTGAAGCCAGCCTCGATCATAGAGGCTGGATTTTTGGCCATTCTTGGTGGACAGGAGAGAAAGTGTTGGCCTTGGCAATGCGTGACCTTTCTAGTTGTCATACCTGTCCTCTTTTGATAAAGCAAGGTTGGCCTTCTCTGTTTGCTGATCTTCTGTTCAGCTGTCACCACCTGAGAGTTTCCAAATGTCTCCTTCAGACTAATGTGGTGGCTCATAGAGGGTTGTTTGGACATGAAGACTCACAGCTACGAGGCCAGAAAACATTGAAATTCTGTCCTCTAATCCTGTGGAATCGCCACTCTTGTTGTTTGAGGCAGAGTCTCACAGAGCTCAGAATGGCCTCAAACTATTTAACCTTCATCTCCTGATCCTCTTGTCTGTACCTCCTCAGTGCTGGGATTGCAAGTATTAACACCACACCAGATTTATAATACGCATTCTTTACTGAGTACCTGAGCTGACCCAGACCCCTTTACTGACTGTGTTCTGTGTGGAATACATTGTGTGGCTTAGCTGAACTTCTTCCTCTGTGGGAAAGGGGAACTATGGAAGTTGTTGGGAGACTCTGAGATTTTATATATATATATATCAGCAGAATGCCTCGCATACAGTACACCAGTATAGCACTAGCCACAGTCATACCTAAAATAACTTTCCCTGCTGTGTCACGCACTGTGGTGTACAGCTTCAGCACACCCTGCCCTGCCACTTGAGCCACTGAATCACTTCTGTCCCCTGGTTCTGCACACACTTGTGACTCTGCAGGAGAAATGAGTCATCTTGTAGTTACTGAACAGCCAGACACAAATACACAAAGAACCATGTGTCCTACCTGAGAGAGTAAATGACCACAGTTCTCCTGGGTTCCACAGCCTCTTCAGTAACCATCCTCTGATATTTCCAAGATGATGGTATTTTGAAAAATTCTTGGCCTGGATACCATTCTGAACGGTAGTAGCATGTGAGTTTGGGTTTTACCATAGGTAATAACTCATAAGAAACAAAGAAGATGGAGTGTCTGGATGTCTGGAGAACTTTTACAAGCATCTAACACAGGCAGCAATGCTAGGAGGTGCTAGAAAGCAAACAAGTGTCAAGACCGCAGAGGCTTTGCGGACAGAGCAGGGTTTTAAGCCCAGTCTTCACTGCATTCCCTACTAGAGATGAATTTGTATTGCTTTTGCCTTTATACAGATAGACATATCTCTGTGTAACTCCATACATATACGCGTTTTTACCTCACTGTCCTGTGCACAGACTGACCTAATTTGTTTCATTTCAGGTGGTAGACCTCAGAAGCAATGCACTGACCACTCTTACGCCGATTGTGGCCATTGCTCTAGAATTGCCCCACCTGGAACTTGGCTTGGCTGATAACCAGTGGCAATGTGGTAAGAGCAACGCCAGCTTCCAAACCATCACCTCTGCGTCCTGGAGGGAAATGTGGAATGCCGTCTGCAACGTGTCTGTGGGTAAGCGAGAGGCATCTCTTTTTTCTTTCTTTCTCATATGGTTTCATTTTGACCTGGAGAGTGAATACAGAAAGGCAGCCTCCTTAAATGTAGTGACAGTCTCTAGAAAGGGCAAAGATGCTGATACCTACCTGTCTTAGTCATCGCTCTATTGCTCCGAAGAGACACCATGACCACAGCAACTCTTACAATGGGAAACATTTCACTGGGGGTTGGCTTACAGTTCAGAGGCTCAGTCCATTATCACTAAGGTGGGAACCATGTTGGTGTGCAGACAGACATGGTGCTGGGAAGTTGCTGAGAGTTCTGGTAGGCAGCAAGAACAGAATGCCACACTGGGCCTGGCTTGAGCATCTGAGAGCTCAAATCCTGCCCCCAGTGACGCACTTCCTTCAACAAGGACACACCTCCTAAGAGTGCCACACTCTATGAGCCTGTGGCAGTCATTGTCTTTCAAACCACCACATGGCCCCAGTCAGCACAGGGCTGGGTCACAGGATAATCCCTGGCACTCCACCCATTTCCCTTGGCTTCTGATGGTTTTCTTCACAGGGTCAAAGAAACATGCAAACGAATCAGTTCTTTAGCTAGAAAAGAAATTTTGCCTAGAGGCTTCCAGAATATCACACGTTCATCCCAATTCTTAATGATGGATTCAAGAAAAGGCTTTAAAGTCTGAAACATTATCCCAAATGCCTACTAACCTCTACAGTGTGGCCTCTGTGTGCAGAACACATGCACACAGATTTGAAAAGTAAAGTTTCATTTTATCCGATTCTCATCCCTTTCCCATGAGCAGACTAGACCACAGAGGCATTTATCCCCTGTTACACTAACTATCCTGAAAATGAAATTTATGACAGACAAAAAACCCTTGACTCTGACCTATTTGGGTCTTTCATTAAAGCAGACCATAGCTATGGAGTTAGAAGACATTCATGAAGAGCAGAGGAAGTGGTCAACCAGGATTGGCACTCTGAGCACAGAAGACAAAATCGGATATCTTACTGTTTATCAGAACTGAGGGAAAGTTATAATACTAATACTACTACAAGCCTATAACAAATAAAGCACGAGACTAAGGCAGGTGCTATATAGGGTTAATAAAATGTTCTAGCAAATGCAAAGTAGTTGGGGCTGTGGAGGAAGGAGAAGCCCTCTTATCCTGCTTCTTCCTCTATGAGCATCAGTCATGCAGGATGCCAGAAACAACCTCCTGGGCCCATGAGTAGCAGGCTTATGTCTCACGGTCTTATAAAAATGTATACGGAGCCCTATGCACACTGTGGGCATTGAACAAGAATGAATGAATACATGAATGAATAAAATTACTTTTCATCTGAAATATAGCTAGATAGAGATTAAGGAGGGTTCACAGAAATTCTGAAAGCCTGGGGTCATTCCAACATCTCATCAGTGTGTTTTTCTATCTCCCTCTTTCAGAGAATGAGAAGCCGTATGTGGAGACTCCCATATCAGAATTTCCAGGGATACACACCTTCCTCGCTCTCCTTCAAGTCACTTGAAAAGCCTCATCCAGAGCAAAGCAGAGTGGCCCCAGGCAGGAATGGACATGCACCTTTCTACTCTGGGGAAGGAGGCACAGGTTGGCTATGGTGATCTCAAAGGAATGCGGCCACAATCCCTGACAGAACTCAGAGACTCCCAGGATGAACTTGTCATTGGCAGAAATGGTTACAAACCCTCAGACCTTGCCTTGGCCATCTGCCTGTCAGTGCTCATCACGTTTGTGGTGGCTTTCTGGCTGGGGGTTTTCGCAAGGCCCTATATAGACCAATTGCGATTACGGCAACAAAGATGCTTGAACAAAAGGCATGGCTCACATAATGCCTACTCAAACGAGGGCTTCCACGATGACATTGAAGGTGCCCAACACCAAGAGGCAGATCTACACCAAACTACCCACCACCTAAACCTTTCTGAGAACCAGAACTCTTCCTGGGTGACAGAGCCAATCCCACGTGGTGCTGTCCTATCAGATCGTATGCTGGCAAGCAATGGAATAGACCTCGGTAGTCAGCAGAGCCCAGAGCAATTTGAGGACAGCAGTGAGTCAAGAAGTGAAGATGGCAACGTGTTTCCAAATGGCCATGTAGCCCATTCTGCACTTCATGGACTTCCAAACGCTGATGCTCACAAGCAGATTTCACCAGTGCGAGATGACCGTGCTGTTCTTGAAGAATCACATTATGACACAGTGGCTCCGGAATATTCTCTCACTGACGATGTCATGGATAGGTCTTCCATCACTGGCCCTCTGGGAATGTTCTCCAGCTCTATCAATAGTGGGCAGAATGAATTCTACCCATCAGAGCCAAGAGATGTTGTGAACGCCTTCTCCAGAACTCTAGCACATACAAACACTCAAGAGGCTGAAGAGAGTATGGGAAAGGGGTGCCCTGAACCTTTGGGAGCCATGGGCTCACAGGTCAAATCTTCTGAGGAAAGACACATGAGCAATTCCATTAGGGAGCTGGCCACACAGCAGCCAAGCTTCCAGGAAGCTAATACTGAGGAAAGACATTCCCATGTCTACAGTGAGGTTCTATACAATGATCCACCCTCCCTTATGCCAAGATGGGGCAGTGGCCATTATGTCACCCCTGCTACTGAGGAGCCTGTGGAGAGAGAGGCTCCTTTTGACCCTCATTATGACTTGGTGACCAACTACGAGTCTGATTCCGACGAGGGTTCTTTGTTTACCCTTAGTTCTGAGGGTTCTGAGGACACAAGGAGCTTGGTTGAAGAACAGGCATCTGTGGAGAATGGTGAGGCCAGCCATCCCCTCCCAAGCAGGAACCTGGGGAATACGAGGACAGTGTGACATCAGCAGAAAGTGTTGAGGACATCACATCACAGAGGATTCTAGAGAAATGTGAAGCACAGGAAGCTCACCTTGGAAACACTCCCGTTTCTGGTCTAGACTCTTGTGTGTATGAGACTCATCTGGAAAATGACCCTAGCTCCCCTGACCCTGAGAATATATCAACATGGCCCCAACCAGGACATAAGCTATCATATCATGAGACTCTAGGCACAATTATATATGATGACATAGGACCCCCGTATGAGGCAGTAGACTGGCACTACTCCCTGAGAGACCTGGAATTCTCAAATGTAGATAGTTCGCCATCACCACCATATTCTGATCAAGATCCCTCAGATACCGAGGAGCACACCAAAGAAAAGTGAACATTGGTAAACGGTACCTTCCAAGGCCAGGAGACAGAACTCTGTTGATAGAGTATTTGCTCACCATGTACAAACCCCTGGATACAAGCCACAGCACTGTATAAATTGGGCACACTGGCACATACTGTCAGCCCAACCTTTGGGAGGCAGAGGCAGGAACAGGCATGAGACTGAAACAGCTTTTGCGGGGTAGATGATGTAATGTTCTAACAAATGTGGGCTCTATTGCTCCAACAATCAGCTCATGAGAGACGTCAGCTCTACAAACGACAAGACCCAGTCTCCCACTCAGATTCTAGGGTCACATCCTCAACTGCAGTTGCCCAAATCTGCATGGTTATACTGGAACCGAAACATCATAATTTTTCTTCACAAACATGCACTCCAAAATTCACTTTCTTAGTCAACAGTATCACAGCATCAACCCAGTCAACCCAGTCAACCCACTAAGAGAGTTTAGTCTTGTCTTCTCTTTTATTTCCTACATCTGCATAGCCTCTAACCCAGTGGTTCTCAACCTTCCTAATGCTGTGACACTTTAATACAGTTCCTCATGTTGTGGTTGACCCCCAACTGTAAGCTTAGATTTTTCAAGACGTACTTTATTTGGGGTTCTTAAACACTTCAACCTCCCTTCTAGCCCACCAACCAGAGATAGTGGAGAAAGAAGGTTAATAGGAAAAGGGGGTTGTGGACCTGTTTAGAAGTAGTTCTTTGGGGGCAATTCTAATCTCTGTTGTCAGGATATCAGCAATCCAGTCCGATAGCCAACACAAAACATGAATCAGCAACAGCAAGCAGCTCAATCTGGCAGAAACCAGAATGCTCTGCAGAATCAGCAGGAGTCGGCAGAAGCAGCAAGAATCCGCTGGAATACCACGAGAAGTTCTTTAGCGTGTAGCAATGCAAGAACATCCTCTTGCTGTTTGTGGGCTTATATTTATGTTCTTTCTAAACATCACACACCTTCTCAAGTGACTGCTCCAGCAAAACATCAAATGCCTTCTCAAAAGACAGTTTCCAGAAAAACATCACGGGCCCTCTCACAAGACAGCTTCCAGAAAGACATAACATGACAAAACTGAGTTTCCAAAGAAACCAGAAGTTTCCACTTCATCCAACCATAAAATTACTTAATTATTACTTCATATTGTAAGTCATAATGTAAATATCTGATATGCAGGATATTTGGTATTCAACCCTGTGAGAAGGCATTCAACAGTCCTGAAGGGATCACGACCCACAAGTTGAGAACCACTGTTTTGTGTTTGAACCACACAAGTATAGTGTGAGTTCTTGGCTGTCTGTGTGAGGGGGACACTTGGCATGCAGTCTGGATCTGGGTAGACAATTTGCATTGAATTAGGGTTTGCATGGAAGATGAAAAGTAATGGAGTTTGGAGGAAGGGCACAGAGAGTCCCCAGTTCACCTCATGGCATTGCTGCTAGTCCTCCAGGACCTAGCTCCTCAACAACTCTAGCAAAGGCTCAGGCCTTGACTCTCTTGCCTTCTCCCTTGGCTCCCACTCCTGTGTGAGAGCTCTCGTGTCTCTGGGCTTTAGCCACCATGCCCTCTCTGCATTTCTTACTTCTGTAACTCTAGCTCTGAAATCTGTTCAAGGTTTTACACTCACATCCCAGTGCCTATCCAATTTCAAAGTGAATGTGTCCACACTGAAGCTTTGTCTTGCCCCCAATCACCTCCAAATCTGGTCCTTCACACCCTTATTGCACCATTCAGACAACGACTCCATCCAGATACCTAAGGATTATCCTGTTGACATTTCTCCCCATGATCCCCATATCTAACTTATTTGTCATTAGGTACAAACAGTTCAGATGCTAAATATCTGTCGTGTCTGTTCCATCTTCCCTGTCCATTCTGCCAGAATTTAGCCTACACTTTGTCAGTCCGACCAGGTCACAACAGCACACAAACTGCCTCCTACAAACTCTGTATTAGCAGAGAGTTTCCAAAGAAATAGAATCTACAGAGTACCTTGAGATATGTAAGGAAAGATTTACTGTTGGAAAACGACACACATGATGACGGAGACACAGAAGTCCCTTGATCTGATCTTCCCAAGCTGGTGCCCATGTAAGCCACCATTCCAGAACCATCCAAACAATGAAAGTTAAGAATAGGTGAATCTGATGTTATGAATCCCAGTTTGAATCCAAAGCCTTAAGTACCAGGATCACTGATGTCCAAGTGAAGTGGAGAAATGGTTGTCCCTAGGCATGATGAAAACCTAGTCTCAAGTGGGCTTGACTCATTAGTCAGGGTCACAGGCACCAAAACCTCGACCAAATCGGTGATATTCCAGGTTCTTTGTATTGCAAACCCAAAATTTCACAGATAATGAAGATAACTTTAAGGGTCTTTATTTATAGCAAGAGAGCAAGTATAGAAAGTAAAAAGGGTCTCAGGAGGAAGTTGCCTCTGAGGAGCTTTGTCCAAGAGCCAATGAGACTTTTGACTAAACAAGTCTTTGAAATGACTGGGCTGCGAAATAAGGAGAGATGGCCTGGCCATCCCAGCCAGTCCAACCACAGTTCCTCACAGAGTGTCCATGTGCCTGCCTCTCCATTCTTGTGACTGGGCTAAGCTTCTGGCACAAGTCTTCAAGGTCCAGTCAAGTACCTCTTCATGCATAGCTCCCAGACAGCTGTGTTCTGTTGCTATGCAACAGAAAAAAAGATTAAATACATACATACATGAATAACCTGGGACATGAACCAAACCACTGCTTCCTGGCAAAACATTTCTGGCATTTCCAGTCAGATCAGAATAGTCATAGACTCAAGAGCGTTGCTGGCTCCTGGTCAGGAGAGAGCATGTTGATTTTGGACGTCCCACCCTAATGATCTGTCAAGTTTCTTTTTTCCTCATCACAAGGGTGAAAAGATGGAACCTCCAGCCCAAGAAGTGAAGGCTGCTCCTACTTCCTCTGCCTTGATCTTCTTCTTGGGCCTTTGGTGGACTGGATGATGCTGTCTACCACATGAGGGTCGAGTTCTTCACTAGGTCTACTGAGTCAGTTGCTAATCTTTCCCAAAGACAGCCACTAGGCATATGCAAAAGTAGAGCTACCTGGCTATCCATCCCTTAGCCCTCAAAACATAAAATCTACCACCATACTCACCATTCCTCACAGAACAGACAGCATGGCTTCTGAGATGCAGATATGATCACAAGATATGACCTTCAGCCTGTTTCTATAAAACTCCAACCTAACTCTGTTTCTGGACCTCGGTTCATGTCACATCAGCCCCAACTCCTCTTTCTGAGCCCCCCAAAGGAGCCTCCTTTAGCTGACTAACATCTACACAGGGTTCAGCTTTCTTGTTACCTCTTTGGGGAACTCTTCAACCCTAGAATTAGTTACATTCCCCTACTACAACTCTCATTACATATCATTAATTTTCACAAAGAAGACACGTATCGTGTATACAGTTAAATAATTGTACGATCGTCAGCCTAATGTCTGTCTGCCCCTTTTATACTAAAAGCTTCATGAGAAGAATAACAACAACAAAAATTCCCCACATATCTGTCTTGCTGAGACTTCACCTTTAGTAGGTTTTTAATATATGCATTTATTGATTACATAATGAATGAGCAGTCTCTGGAGTACAGTCCAGGGAATTCCATGATCGGGCCCCACTTCTCATACAGCTTATTCTTTATATCCTGCCTGCTTATGGCAACCTGAACCAAGCCGGCCACTCATAACCAAGTCAGGCAATCATACAAAGTCTCATGCTTACAAACACCAGCCTGTGTCATGACACGGGCTGAGCTGTGCTGCAGCCTACTTGTGGTGTTGATTGTCTGGTGTTTCCAACACCATCATCTATCTGTCTCTTCATTCAAGACTCCATTAAAGACGCATCTCCTCCGTAAGTCTTTTCATCCTCATTCCACCCAGGTAGAAATGACCACTTCATCCCCTACTAGGGCCACCATAGTACCATTCGTCTTGTGGAAGCAACAAGACTTAATATGGCTTGGTTGGGACCCACTAGACTCTTCTATTAGCCAGTCTCCAACTCTTGGTGAATACTGAATGTCCACTGGGGTTTCAAACTTTTTGTGTCCCAGAACCAAAAACCTAGACAGAGACACATGGGTCGTGGCAGAAGCAAAGGGAGTTTACGGGAGAAACAATGTGCGGCAGGGAGCAGAAAGGGACCAAGGCTGGGAGGAAGTTTATAGGTTCGGTGTCTAACGCTGTACAAACTGCTGTGAACTTTTATATCCCAGGCTTTGGGTCATCCACACAGCATGGGCCTTTTCTGTTCATGCTCTATTTGTTACATGTTGGCCTTGGTGGCAAAGAGCCTTCAGTCTCTGTGCCAACCGTTCCTTTAATATGCTAATGTTGACCTCACTCACCAAGCTATTCCCCTGCCTCACAACAGTTGGGTAGGATTCAGCTTCAGTGTGGAATCAAAGAGTATGACTGTCATCTCTGAGCCGGCACTTATTCATAAGGTGAAATCCTGCTTTCCATCTGAGAAGCTCATAGAAAAGTGGACATGGGGCTTTGTCTCTATTTATTTGTTCTCTTGGGTTTTTTCCAACTTCCAAAAAGAGCTCTCGTGGTGGAGCAGAACTAGTGTGGACACCACAGCTCAGCAGCCCAATTCCTCAGCAAGCCCCTAGTCTTTTGTGAAAACACATTTAACCTCCTCTCAGTGTGCATGCTGTCAGCTTGGCCGAGACTGGAAGCCTACAATTCCAGATTTTGACACTCTCAAATCTTGGCTTGAGTTCTGTGGAGCCCTCTCCCTTGGTTTCTCCTCTGTTTATTTTCTCTGAGATTATGTCAGTTCTGTTATTCCCCAGATGACTTTTAAACATCTTGATTTGATTCAGATTGCCCTTTTGCATTTCTATAGCAGAATTTTATTATAACCAATTATAAAATATATATGTGTGTATATATAACAAATAATATAACAAATATATTTTTATTATAGCAAAATTTTCCTCAGTCTTACAGTTCCATACAAGCATGTCTTAACCCAAGAAAAGCTTTAAAGAAAAATCCCTGGTATGATTTACCTTCCTCTGTTTCCAAAACCGTTAAATAAATAAGTCTTGGCATGGGCTGAAACCCCAAACAGGAAGCACAGCAGTCTCAGTGTCTTGGGAGACCAGCAGATGTCATAAATCACTTGTCCTTACTGTCACCTCCCAGTGAAGTCCCTTGGGTACCTGATTGAGAGCATTTCTCCTCATCCTCTCGTAAGGTACCAGGTGTGAGGTCCGGGGCTCCATGCTTCTAATGAGCAGTTGTTTTGAGCGAGCATATAGGTCCAGAGCAAACTCACTGGAATAACGAGGATGACCAGAAAATGCTACAGAAAACACAAAATAGTAAATAAATGCAAGCCAGCAGACACTCATACATTTCTGGTTTATTTAAAATATAAACCTCACTCTTCTTTGGGCTACAGGCTATCCTTGATGCACTTTCAGATCAAAGGAGACAAAGCAGGTGGGTTAGAAGTTCCCACATATTATGAATAAAAAGGTTTGATGAGCCGGGCGGTGGTGGCACATGCCTTTAATCCCAGCACTTGGAAGGCAGAGGCAGGCGGATTTCTGAGTTTGAGGCCAGCCTGGTCTACAGAGTGAGTTCCAGGACAGCCAGGGCTACACAGAGAAACCCTGTCTCGAAAAACCAAAAAAAAAAAAAAAAAAAGGTTTGATGAGGGTCAGTGGTGCTTATAGTAGACTCTGCTGCCAGATAGAGACAAATGTCAGGCTTACACCCCCTGGTCTCAGGAGCCCATCTGCTAACACGAAAGGGAGAGAGGGTCCCATCAGTTCATCTTCTGGGAATCTCATATTTCATATTCTAGAAGTTCAGAAAAAGACCTATAGCTAACTAAATCCCATATTTGCACAACCCTTGTCCAGATTTTATGTCCAGCTGCCCACTTTAATGTTTCTCTACTAGCTCAAAATTCTAGGCAGTGTGGGCAGCAAACAGAATTACTGTATCTTAGGGCTTTGCAGACTCTCATAATAGCCTAGCAAATGGCAAATATTCTTTAGTCACCACAGCCAAGGACACAGACAAGAAATCTGCTCAGCCTTTGATTATTTCACCTGCCTGTGTGTGTGTGAGTGTGTGTATATGTATGTGAGTGTGCACTTGCATGTGTGCATATATAAATGTGTGTGTGCATGTGTCTCTGTGCACACGTGTGTACTCTCATGCACACGAGCACATACACATGCACTTGGAGGACTAAATGTGAATAACATCCCCGTTTATTTCAGTAAATACAACTTGGATGTAAGTCTTGTTATTTAAAAAGAAAATTCTCATTAATTTCCTTCGGCTATCACTACTGACAGCTCAACATAATTTTAATTCACCATCATTTTTGTTTTATTTTTAGACGTTCAAATGTTCACAAATGGATCCATAGGCTCTCCTTCCCCCTACCACCTTAAGCTATTTTCTGTGTCTCTCTCTGTTATTCCTGAAGTATTATTGCTTTTCGGTAATAAATATTTCAGTGCAGTCCAGACTGTTCCTCAAAAATGGAAATTGCTCTCGCTCCAGGGAGCTCTGCTTTCTTTTAGTGGAGAGTAATGACTTGGGTTTTTCTTCTGTGAAATTTGCATCACTGAAAAGGCTCACATTCTGTAAATCAAACACTGCAAGCCAAGGGCAGACCAAATGGGAAACTGCTGACAGGGGGTGGCCTCAGAAGCAGAGTGCTAAGCAAAAGTCACTGGTCCCTTGGAAATCACTGGGACTACCCCAGCAGGCTGGAGGATGCACGTATAGTTTTAAAATGCACATCAGCAGCAGTGGGGGGAGGTGGCTCAGTCAGTAAAAATGCTCTCTGCACACGCTGGCCTGCAATTCCAATGCTGGGCAGGAAGAACAGAAGGGTCCCTGGGGCTTGCTGGTCAGCCAGTATGGAGGAAATGGTGAGAGAAATCACCTCACAAGGAAGGATGGAAAACAATCAAGGGAGATTCCAGATGTCAACCTCTGGCCAACACACATACACACATACACACGCACACCACGTTCACATAAACCATTGAACAGAATACTGATACCATTGGAGCAGTTGTGAGATGCCGGGACAGTGTACACTGAAGGACTCAGACTAAGAACTCCATAGGCACCAGACCCAAAAGTGGCCTGGCAGGGATGTGTGTGTCACTGTGGGCTTCCCTGGGGCTTTTTATACTCATTCCCGAGCTAATTAACATTATGGAAACACATTTATGAAGCTATCAGCCTCCCGCCTCTCCGCATGTAAAGCATGTCTGCTCTTCCTGATCCTGAGTGTGAACTGATCTGCTCTGACCAACGGACAACAAATGCAGTGACACCGCAGGGCTTCTGCAAATATCAGGAGATGCTCTGCAGCCTTGGCTGGGTATCTTGGAATGTTCTGGATGAAACCAGCCACCGTGTAAGGGGTCATAAGACCCTAAGACAACCAAGCTATAAAGAAGTGCAAATTACTCCACTGCTAAGGGTGAGGGACATAAGGAGAGCACGCCTCTGGCAATTGATCCAGACAGCCTGACTTGAGTACTGTTGGAGACTGGTTCTAATGCTTTGATTCAATTGGGAATCCGCATGCCCAAATGCTAAAGGTGCTTGTCCCCAATTGGTGTTTGATCTATCAATAAGATGCCAATGGCTAATGACTGGGCACGGGGCAGGATATTTATAGTTGCGTAGGCAAGGATGCAGAGAGGAACGAGGGAGATTTGCCTTGCCTCGGGGAAGAAGGATGGGACACAGTAGCGGCAGGAGATAAAGCCAACCAGTCAAGTGAGATTTTGGGAAAGTGGCCACTTCTCCAAGTGGGCCTGAGGTAGCAGGGGAGGGTTTAGGAGTGCCCAGTCTTTGAGGTAGCCAAGGCATTTAAAAATAAGCTAGTGTGTGTGTGTGTGTGTGTGTGTGTGTGTGTGTGTGTGTGTGTGTGTGTTTCATTCATGGATCCAAAGATAGCTCCTGGGCAGGTGTGTGCATGTGATTCTCCGGGAGCCAAAGCAGTGTAGCCAAACCTCACCGCAACAGGGTACTCCACATTTAATTATGACAATGGTTTCCGCCATGGCCACAGCTGACTATCAATATGATAAGGTTTATATTAAGACTAAAGTAGCTCATTGTCAGTGTTAAACACAGTTCTCACCTCAAAGGGAATAAGAGGTAGTTTATTCTGAGCCAAACGTAAGTGACTATGGCCCACGGTCTTAGATTCATGTCCCTCCAGACAGCATGTGGAAGTGCTACACAAACTTTTACAGTCACAGAAGAAAAGAAAGTCATAGATCGAGGTATACGCCAAACACTCCAGACGGTACATCTGTCAGCTTACAGCAAAGAAGAGAATCCCTGCTTCGATGTCAGATGTTGGCTGAGGGCCTGCTTAGCTTTGCGGTTGATGGCCTGCTACATTAATCCATTCCTTTACCTAATTATTAGAAGGATGTTAGATATAGAGGAGCGTGAGGAATGGCTACTAAAGATAGCCCCGAAGATTCTGGATATGCAATGTTGGTCTTACCACAGTCATGAAGTTCTGTTGAGGCCATCAGCTTTGTGGAATCTTCAAAGCAAACAGGGCTTCCTTTTTTATTTTCCCTTCTCAGAACTTTGGTTTGCATCATCAGCCTCCAAGCTCTGAGAAACAGCAGCGAATCACTGAAGCTGCTTGGTTTGTTTACACACAGCTAACCGGAAAATAGGTCAACATTGTTCCAGTTGATCTTGATTGTCAGCTTGACTAGACTGGGAGTCGTTGTGGAGCTTGGTGAGGCACATCTCAAACCTGTGATGTGTCTGTGGAAGCATCTCCAGGGACGAGTCAATCACCAATCCTGAGGCCTCTGACCTCACGCCTGGACTTTTCCCACGATGGATTAAATTACCTTGGCATTATTGAGAGGAGGAGAAAGATGAGAGTAGGACCTTGATGGAGTCAGCAGGCCATTGGGGGTTCATCTTGAGTTTAGATCTTCCCCTGATCATTTCTGCACTCTTCCTTGTACTTCCCATTATTATATGAGATGGTCTACTCTTACGCCATGATAGACTGAGCTTTCTGAACCATGAGCCAAAACAAATCCTCCGTTCTTCTTGTTGTTTACACCAGGTATTTTATTGAAGACATGAGGAAAAGTAACCGATGTAAATATACAGTGCTAATTATTAAAATCAGGTATAAGGGCACAGTTGCCTTGAGTGCTGAGTTGGGGGCTGGGCTATGACAAGGGTACAGCTAGAAATGATCTCTTTGGCATGCACAAGTGCCCATTAATATTTATTAAGTTTAGTCTCAGGTTTGTTCTGTGATATACCTAATACAAACTTCAGTGTCCATCCTAGACCCTGATTTTAATTCCCTCTCTTTTACAATTCACTGAGTCAAGGTAAATGAATTCTCCTGAAAAGTGCTGCAGCTCCCACTGAGCCTTCCACAAGGCTGCTGAGCTGATTAGAACTTCACTGTGGAGAGATAACAATTGTATACGCCCAGAGCCACTTTACCTGGAAGCATCTTTAGACCTTTGAATAGTCAGTGAGTGCCCTCTTCTGTACTTGGCATAGCATCTTTGTAACCATTAGGTAAATCCTTTGGAATGCATAAACAGACCCCTAGTTTCCAATCAACCAATAGACTAAGAATGCTGTCAGATAGAATCTGATGCCTATAGTGGAGTGGAATCGTATTGACTGAGAGCTGTGCTGTCTAGTTTTATGACAACTTGACACAAGTTACAGTCGTGTGAGAGGGAGAAACCTCAACTAAGAAATCTCTCCATAATATCTGGCTGTAGGCAGCCTATGGGACATTTTCTTAATTGGTGATTAATGGGAGAGGGCCCAGCTCATTATGGGGGGAGGGGTTCATTCCTGGGCTGGTGGTCCTGGATTCTATAAAAAAAAAAAAAAGTCATGGGGAGCAAGACAGTAAACAGCACCTCTCCATGGCCCTCAGGTCCTGCCTCCAAGTTCCTGCCCTGCTTGAGTTCCTTCCCTGACTTCCTTCAATGATGGGCTGTGTTGTGGAAGAATAATAGTAATTAACTTTTCTTCCCCAGTTGCTTTTGGTAGTGCTGATCCATCACAGGAAAAGAAATCCGAAGACAGGCTACACAGGCCAACATTTTCCCAGGATCAGCAACCCAGGTACATAGAAACCACTGAAGCTGTGGTCCAAGGGGCCTCAGACACTGCTCACGTTAGCAGCTGACCTTGGCATTAGCCATGTGATGCTGGTTTTCTAGGTATATAGAGAGAATTAAAAAGACCATGAGAGGCGCAGGCAACATGTGACAAGGTTAAGTCCCTGCGGCTGAGATGCATGAAGCTGTGAGGTTGAAGATGCCAGTGATGTGGATGTCTGAGGAGGGACGCCGTGGGCAATGAGTAGAGTCAAGCAGGATGGAGACCATGTGAAGCAGAGCTGTCCAGACTCATTGAATCTCATCCTGCCAGCACGTGCACCAGACAACAGGGATGGAGTTACAGTATTTAACGTCTATGCTCTGAGTTTGGGTCTTGCTTTATTTCAATCCTTCTTTCCTTGTCTCCCATCTCTCCATATATATTTTTTTTTCCTCCCAGCCCCTGATCCCAGAATGATAACTCTTGAGACTAATTATTCATTAATAAATGCCTAGGCCATAAACTTCAGCTTTTTCTCCGACTTACTCTTAATTTATTATCCCTTTATTCTAACCTGGGTTCAGCTATGTGGATGGTTTCCTCTCCTTGGCTTCTTACATCCATCTCCTTAGAGTTCTTGGGGTGAATCTCTCCTTTATTCTAACCTGAATGTATCTACATGCTAGTCAGTTACTTCTCCTTCAGTACCCACCTGCTTCTTTCTCAGTGTCTGGGTGGCCGATCTCTTACCTCTTACTATTTCCCAGAATCCCCACCCCCCAACCCCTTGCTGGGTGTCCTACCTCCTATTTTCCTGTCTCAGCTCATTGGCCATAAGGTTTTCTTATTGACAGGTGATGCTTATGAGAGATTCTCTTTACACCTCCTCTTTAGGATGAGAGTATTTACATTGTGACATTATATTCTGGAAGTATTTTATAGAGACCCATAGCTAAAAATTTGCCTTAAGTCTCAGAAGAAACCGAATCAGGTTTTTTTTCCAGAAATATCAGAGCTATCAAGGTTTTGAAGATAGCCTAAATGCATTCTGCATTATGAGATGACTAGGAGCCTTTGGTGATTGGAGGTCAGATGGATTATGATTTGAATATAGAATGTGTCCCTTGTGTTTTTGAATGCTTATTCTCCAGATATCAATGCTCTTTGAGAAGGCTATGGGAACAGAAAGTCGAGAAGTACTGTGCACCTTTGAAAGTTCATCAGGTCCCCAGTCTCCTCGATCTCTGCTTCTCATTTGTGATGTGATGAAGATACTTCTCCACCCGCTGCTTCTGTTGTCATAGCCTGATGCCAAAATGCCAATAACCAGAGGCTGAACTTCTGAAACCAGGAACCAGAGTAACTCAGACTCTTCGCTGGTTTCCATCTGGGTTTTTGGTCACAGCAATGCAAAAGTAACTTAATTCAGACACAAAAATATCAGTAAAACCTGCCCCTCTTCTCTAGGATACTCTATGCTATACCCAGAAAGGATGAAAAACATTGAAGCTGGGTGCGCAGTGTTGGTCCCTGTGCCTTCCAGAACTGTATGATATTCTCTATGTAGTGAGTTTAACCTGTCATCCTGGAACCAGTAAGGTGATGCTTAGACCACTGCAATCTGTGTCCTGCAGCATCTACGTATGGAAAGCACTGAGCTCCTGGCTGCCTTTTTTTTTTTTTTTTTTTTTTTATCAACTTGACAGAAATCTCTATGTATTGAGGAAGAGAAAATGCTTAATTGAGAACATGCTTCCATAAGACTGGCCTGTAGGTAAGTCTGTAGGGATATTTTCTTGATGATGTTTGAGGTTTGAGAAGCCAGCCCTCTGTGGGTGGTGCTGCCCCTAGGCAGGTAGTCATGGGTTGTATAGGAAAGCAGGTTGAGCGAGCCATGAGGAGTAAGCAGTGCTCCTCTGTGGTCCCTGTTTCAATTCTTGCTCCAGGTTCCTGCCTTGACTTCCTAGTTTCTGCTCTGATGCCCATCCAACCCCCAGTGGAAGTGACCCGCCACTTAAAAGTTAAGTCAAGTAAATAAGGTCTTTCTTTCCTCCCCAAGGTGACTCCAGATAGTATCTTATCACAGCATTAGAAGCTAACGACTAAGAATAGGGTAAGGATCAAGTTGGATACCTTTCTCTTGCCCACTGAACTCTAACGCCACATCTGGATCCAAACTCCAGGAAGCAAAGTTTCATGGAATCTCGCCTGTGACTCATTCCTTTCAACAGAAGACTTGATCACTCGGATTTACTGAAAAGTGGCTACACTGTCGGTTTTTAAGTAGACAAGGGGAGCCTGCAGAACTCCCTCAGAGGTTACACTGTCTCTTTAAGTAGACAAAGATTGCCTGCAGAATATCCTCCAACACTCGGTCATTAACCCCCTTATCATAACACACTCAGTAAAGAGTGGGCGGGGAAGAATACGCCCCGGAGTTCCCAAAATTATCAAACTATGGCTTAGCATAGAAATGCTTCCAAAGTCAGATGGCAAGTTCCAAATACACACACACACACACACATATTGCGCCATTTATGAGTACTTGACATTTTCTATAAGTTCTTTATTTTCATGTGATATTAACCCTTCCTCTACAAGAGACATCTTTAATAATACCAAGTGTAAATATTGCTGTCATTTCTTTATATCTCAGTAATGAATTTTTTACCTATGTGTACCTATGAAGAAAACCTAAAGTTACACCTTCACTGACTGTGAATGCATCATGATAAAATATTGTTTATATTCTAAAAAAATCTTGCGGACCACACAGCCAGAGTTAATAATACACCTTGAGGTCACTGAAGATTGCTCTCCTGTGTAACCGGCCTGTTTGTTTGACCTTCCTTGAAGCGAACAAAGGAATAATCAGTCTTTCTTGCCCTGAATTTCCCATGTTAACAACTTTTACAACCTAATCTAATGTCTAGCTGCGATCTTAAATCATGTGTGATTCTTTGCCTCTGGACCAAGAGTAATGCATGTGTGTGTTTGAATGAGGGTTATGATCATCATTTGCTGAGAAAAGCAAATATAGGTTGAAAACAATCTTATAAAATAAATATCCACCATAAATGCTGAGTGCAACGTACAGGCATTTCTTGATAAACGGTGTTGTTTGTGACACTGTCTGTTATTTAGGTCAGTTGTGGTCAGTTGGAGTCAGTAACTGAATCCCTTGTTTGAAGAAAAATCGTTTAAATATTTCTGGAAAGTATTCTGCATCCTTTCCTTATTCGATGCTTACTGTACTCTTCAATAAAGTAAAAGCCTCTGTTAGTGACAGCCACAGAGGGACAGCATCACTCAACAGCCTTCGGGCAGACACAGATTCAGACTCGTAACCAACAGCCAGGGATGATAGAAAACACAGGGAGAGCAAGAGGAATATTCAAATCTTGGTTCCCCTTGACACTAAGGGGAAGCACTTTGATTTACTTCCTTAATGCAACACTAATGCATTCTTGGTGACTCCATTTACTATAAATGTGTTCAAAGTGACCACAATGACCATGTAATTTTTTAAAGTTTTAACCAGTGTTTTGCTGGTGATGGAAGTAGGGCTTCCAGGATGCAAAGCTAGTAACGAACCTCTAAGTTACATACCTCAGACTATAGACAGATCTTAGATTTTTTTTTTAAATTAACATTTTTTTCCCAGAACTTGTTTTCTTCTCTTTAAATAATATTTCTGCCTCTGAAAAAAAGTACTTATATTTTCTCTATGTACATAAATTTGTCTGTTTGTGCTTAAGACAGGGTCTTGCTACATAACCCAGGATGGCTTTAACCTTGTTATGTAGCACAGGCTTGCCTCAAATTGATGGCAATCCTCCTGCCTCAGCCTTCTGAGTTCTGGGGTTAAAAACATAAACAGCCATTCCTGATTCATAAATCTGCATATAATAAATGTCATATACACTCATTGGATACTGATAAAAGATGTTTATAACACTAAGAAGCCCAGGTGAATGCACACAATGTCAAATGTTTTCCAACTGAAACAATATTTTTTACAGGTGTTTCTAGATTCTTCGGATACCTTGTCAGTATGATAATTGCCTCAACATCAATTCATGACTGTTTATCACACTGCCTGGGTGCCCTCTTCACATCCTTCAGCACTTAAGAAGTCAAATTCTGACGCTGGCCCGTGGAAGGAGATGAATTCTTATACAGAATAAGAACGCATCGCCTCTGCCTCTCTGTTTTCTGACTCGTCCATCTGTTCTTTCTCACCGCTGAGGGAGGACCTGAACTGACACCAAGGAGGCATCATTCTGCCTCGAAGCAACTCCCAGTGGAACAGTGAGATCAGTCTGAATTAACCAGCCATTAACGAGAACCGTTCTCAAGATGAGGAATCTGAATCATAGACTGTCACATCTGTGCCCTGGTCACCTAGTTAGCTCTTGTTTCCAACCTGAATTCACTTGGAATGCCTGGCACCAGTTGAGTCGACTGACCCTTATCCTCACAGCCGTTGCTCTTGCCGTCTGCCTGCCCGCTGGCTTTCTGCTTGATAGAGAACCCTGGCACAGGGTGATTTTAAAAAGACTCTTTGCGGGATGTCACAGCATGCTGCAGACACTCCTTCCTGGAATAAGCAACTCTCTGTGGTGGCAGATGGTCCTGATTGCCCCCTCACTGTGACAGACAACTAAGTCTTGCAGGTGGATTTCATCTACAGTTTCCTGCCTGAACCATCATGTTCCTGCCTCCTGAGACGACCTTCCAGCACTGCTGACCCACTTCAAACGCCAGAGCTTCTGTTGCAATTCCTCTTCCCTCTCCATCACTCCCCTTAAGATCCAGGGAGCCCTGTGGCTCACCCCCTCCTGCTTCCTGCGATGAGCCCCCACTGGTTTTCCCCCCAGGTTTTCCTGGACACAAACTCTACCAGGCAGCAGCCACAACCATGAAAGGAGCATCAATTGGCCCTCCCCACTTCCCTTTTATTTTTAGCAGCTCAAGTGTGTTTGTTCTGAAATTGCTAGTGTCTTCGGCAGTTGCAAGGCAGCTAGCAAAGGCCTTTTTCTCTCTAACATCAGGCTGACTGCCTCTTTATCCATATCTCTGCTGGCCCAGCAGGTCTTGCTCCCTTCCCAAGGAAAGTCTGTACAGATCTGAAGATCCTGAGACAGAAAAATGTTCCGTCAATTCTTTCCTGTTTCCTGAGGGAGACATTTAGCCAACAGTTCTGGCTGCAGCTATGATTTCTCTTCTTTTCTTCCCTTCTCTTTTCTTTTTTTCTTTAATTCATGCTGCCAGATTCAGGAAATAAAGATACAGGCTTCCCAGTTTACGTTTGCATTTCAGATAAGCAATGCCTTCTTAATATTTAAGCATGTGCCATGCACTTTATATCCTGTGTTGCTTATTTGAAATTCAAACAGCTTTGTGGTCTGTATTTTTACCTGGCAACCCTATTTTAATATTCAAACAAACTGGAAAAAAAATAAAACCCTTCCATGCAATGTGAGGACCATTTCCACAATTGCAGGAGGTGGCGGAAAGCCACAAGCTTCCCTGGATGCAGCAAAGATGCAGCTGTCGGATGTGCGTGTGGCATCCAGCATGCCTGGCTGCAAAAAATACACAGTATTCACTCACACCCAAACCTGGGCGGGGATCTCAGAATACCAAGTCTTTCTCTCAATTGCCAAAGAAAAACTCAAAAATGTGGCAAAACAAAATACTTGTAAAGATGATTGGTCTCTTGCCTAGAAGCAGTTATTCAGAAAGAGGGGGAGGGGATTATGTAAAACCCACACAGTTTGCAGAGAGCTTTCCTAAGAGCCTTCTGATCTATTCTGTTCTAGCTCAAGGCATCAGATCCTAGCCTTCAGCTCCCTGTGGACCTAATGGTATCAAGACGCATCAGCTTTGATTGTGGCTGACTCAAAAAGCTAGAAGAAGTTACCTTCCTCCATTCCATCACTATGCAACACTCGTAAAACTCCACTGCTCAGCTTGGTAGAGTGCATGCCAGTGTGCAGGAAGCCCTGGTTTAATTCTCAGCATCACATTAACTGGAAGTGGTGGTCCATGCCTGGAACCCCAGCACTTGCTCATACAGCATTTAGCATGTTTGCAATCCCAGCACTCAGGAGATAGAGGAGCTGAAGTTCAAGGTCACCCTTGGCTATATGGGAGCCCATCTCAAAGGGAAAAGGAAAGAAAAACTCTACACTACCATAAGCATTTCTCTGGCTGGCTAAACTGTGTGCACATGTAAGGAAACACTCTGGCATTTATCATTCAAGTCAGGCTGAACACTGCTAAGGTGCACAGTGCCCCGTGTCCACGATGCTCCCACAAACCCAGGATGCCGGTGGGATGTGAAGGAGGCAGGATGTAAAGACTAGACAGCACAGCCTCCCGAGAACCTGGAATCTTAGTATTGGTGGGAGAGACTCCCCAGAAAGTCAGGCAAGTGCAGCTGAGGGAGACCAATATCAGGTTTGGGGAGGAAAGGATGAGCGAAGGGAGCATGAATGAAAGGCAAGGGAGGAGGAAGTCCATGTGCTAGACTGCTGCCCATATCTTAATATAATTCATAGATTCATGCAGAAGGAACGTCACTGTATTACTTAGACTAGACATCTAAATAATAGCAGAAAAACTGCATGTAGTAGAAAACGGGCTACAGCCCCACATGAGTCACTAAAGAGAAAATCAATTTGCAAATTCATGACTAAAATTCTATTTACATTTAGTTATGAAGACCCAACAACTTAAGACAATCTAAACCTACAGATGAAACCATGCGGACATTCTGTCTTTTGAGTACGTAATATTACAAAACTCAATATGTGGGCAAAATTCAATATGTGGAAGAAATAAAAATGTGAGTTCATTTGTATATGACTAAGATTATCATTAGGCAAGAAACAACGTAATTCCTGTAAGAGCATTGTGAATCCTGACCCTGAGCCAAATACACAGATGGCCTTGTCCTCCATTAAAACAGCAGAGACAGTCCCACTGGGCAGCCTGAGCAAGCTGCTGCCCTGTAGAAAACCTAACCCAGCTTCTCTCTTGGCCCACAGTGCTCTTTGCTAGTTGCCCCGGCCATCTCTACCCCAGCCTTATCATTTGCCATTCTCCTTGGTACACCGCTTGGGTGGATTGGCTTTTCTCTGCTCCTGGTGCATGACATTTATTCGACCACTTCTCACCATGGAGCATATCATCTGTGCTGCCGACTGTGGTTTCCTTGTTGTATGTGTTCAAGGGAGGTGGGGGATGTTCACATGGGAGCTTGTACATGTGTGCACGTGGAGGCCTGAGGCCGTTCTCACATGTCATTCCTTGGGTTCTGGCTACTTTGTTCTTTGAGGCAGAGTCTCTTCCTGGGATCTGGGGCTCTCCAATTAGGTAAGGTTGGCCAGTGAGTCCTAGTGATTTTCCTGACTCTGCCTGTGCTGCGCTGGGCTTACAAGTTCATCTACTACATCTGGAGGCGGATCCTAGGATTGAACTTGGGTCTAAACGTTTGTGGGGCAAGCGCCTTGTGATCTGAACCCCTGGGGTTATATTTTTATTTTTGTTTTTTGTCTATTGTAATGAAGATGGCAGGTCACCTCTCACCTCTGCACATGGGCCTTCCTGTCCTACCTTATCAGGGACAGTAAATCCCAAAACCTTCTCCATCAGCTTTGGTACTTACTGCTTTCGCATTCCCTAAAATGATGTACAAGATTACACTTTCTATGGTCATCTTCCCAATAAGGACAAAAACTTTATGTCCTATACATAAGTAAGTAAGCCAGCATTCTCAGGCCTGGGATAGTGACCGACAAATAGCTATTACTAAGTACATATTTATTGATTGAACAAATACATTTGAATATGAATGAACCAAGAAGAAATAGCACTTTTCTCTGGCGCAGGGAACCCAGAGAGAAGGGAGTCTGCTTCTTTTACACTAACCTGACCTCTGCCTAGGGTAGTGTCACTTCACCCCTCAGGTTCACACCTAGAAAGTGGCCTGGGACAGAGACAAGTGTCCCACACGATGGGCATAGCCAGATGATCACAAAGGATTGCAGAAAATTGCACGGCAGTCATCCTCTCCAACAAGGTCACCAAGGATTAAGATTCAGAGATTCTTCCGTTGACCAGAAGATTATGCCCAGACCACCACAGACTTGTTGAAGAGGGAGGATGTGAAGAGATGGGAAGGAGAGATGGAGAAGCCACTCCTTCCAGTGGCCTTGGAGGATTGTGGGAAATAGCAAGAAGAAGAAAGGGCAGAAAATGAGGTGGAGATCAGAAAAACACTAGGGCTTTTGCAAGAACCCAGGGGAGGATGTGCTGTGACTTCTGAGGAAGTCGCACACACACACACAGCTGGGACAGCTGAGGGGACTCACTAGTGTCAGTGATAAGGACGTTGGAGGGCAGGCAACAAGTTTTCCAGAGCAGCCATCTGTTGCTCCATGATAGGGCAGCTCAGACTCAGGCAAGCCTGCAAAGAATGGCATCAGGTTAGTCAAGGAAAGCTTTAGGCCTTGATAAAGGCGAGGCCAGTGACTTCTGACTACAGCCAGAGTGGGACAATGGGACAGGCAGCTATTGGACGGTCCAGTGTGCTTCCTGTAAAACCAGATCTGAAGGTCCTTCTCCACGCACCTCAGACGTGAGAGGGACAAGGAGGGTGAGTGAAGGTCAGAGAAATAAGTCATCTGGTGAGGCCGTCCCAGCACTGCTGATAGAAAGTCAATTAATTTTAATAGACTAATGTTTTAATAAAAAGCAGACAATTTAGATGGAAAGAGCATTGCCCAGCCTAAGTCACCCATGCTACCCCATGTGATAGGGGCCAGGAAGAAAAGAGACATGAAATAAAGAGATGGCCTTTGGTCTACAGGTCTGAGTGCCTTGGGTGTGATTCTGTGACTCTGTTGTAATCCACTGATGTGATGAAGAGATCCTTCACTGTAGGCCAAGGGTACAGAGACTGGGTGTCCCAAAATGGTCTTCAACAGACAGAAATAAGGCATGCTAATCTGCTACTTGGTTATGGGGCTAGCTGTTTACTTCCCATGACTGATCAGAGATCCATGATTATAAGTCAGGAGCTGCAAACTCCAAATGCCTATAGGGACCAATCAAGTAATGATATGTTGGTGAAGCTGGCCAGACAGGAGCTAGCAGGGTCTGAGGGGAGAGGGCTTGCCTTGTATACATAGGATGGTGACAGTCTGGCTCTGGCAGACGGGAAGGCAATGCTCCCACACTGGCTTATATTTACCTTGTATTAGTGAGTCGGTGATCTCATTTGCAGCTCACAGTATCCCTACAAGGGAGGTTCTGTTACTGGCACTATTTTAAAATGAAGAAGGACTGAGTTATAATATTCCACCCAGGGGTTAAGGAACTTGACCATGATCCCACACATAGGAAGTAATAGAGCGGGGATTCAGACTAAGGCAGTCTGGCACTGAGACACACTCAAGCATCACAACATACTACTCAGAGGCAGAGTATGTGCGTGTGTGTGTGTGTGTGTGTGTGTGTGTGTGTGTGTGTTTGTGTGCATGTGTGTGTGTGTTAATTAAAATCACCTTACTGAGCCATAACACGTCTTAGGATTACCAATGCTGTGATGAAACACAATGATCAAAAGCAACTTGGGGTGTAAAGGATTCACTTGGCTTATGCTTCCATACTGTCTTGTTAAGGTTTCCATTGCTGTGAAGAGACACCATGACCAAGGCAACTCTTATAAAGGACAACATCTAATTGAGGCCAGCTTATAGTTTCAGAGGTTCAGGTCATTATCATCGTGGCAGAAAGCATGGCAGCATCCAGGCAGACATGGTGCTGCAGACGGAGCTGAGAGTTCTGCATCTTGATTGGAAGGCAGCCAAGAGAAGACTGACACCCTCAGGCTGCTAGGAGGAAGTTCTCTTTTGCAATGGGTAGAGCATGAATATAGGAGGAGACCTCTAAAGACACCCCCCACACACACAACATACACAGTGACACACTTCCTTCAACAAGTCACACCTCCTAACAGTAGCGCTACCTATCGGCCAAGCATATTCAAACCACCACACATATCATCATTGTCAGGCCAGGAACTCAGACAAGGCAGGGACCTAGAACCAGGATCTGGCAGAGAGGACATGGAGGGATACTACTTAATAGCTTGCTCCTTATGGCTTGCTCAGTCCGCTTTCTCATAGAACCCAGGACTATCAGCCCAAGGGTGGCCCCACCCACAGTGGGCGGGCCCTCTACTTGAATCACTAATTAAGAAAGTGCCCTTCAGGCTTACCTACAGTCTGATTTTATGGATGCCTTTTCTGAGTTGAGGTTCCCTCCTCTCAGGTGACTCTCACTTATGTCAGAATGACATAAAACCAGCCAGCAGAGACACTTAGGAAGTACAACAATGACTGAAATAGCACAAATAACCTGAGTCATGGCATGCATACCTTGGCAGTTTTCAAAACGCTAATTAAAAAAAAATACCCCTAGTCGGGCGGTGGTGGCACACGCCTTTATCCAGCACTTGGGAGCAGAGGCAGGCGGATTTCTGAGTTCGAGGCCAGCTGGTCTACAGAGTGAGTTCCAGACAGCAGAGCTACACAGAGAAACCCTGTCTCGAAAAACCAAAAAAAAAAAAAAAAAAAAAAAAAAAAAAATACCCCATAAACAGGAAAGTCAAAGTGAGAGCCAAATATAGTCTCTGGGTTTCCAGCTTGTGCTTGGCATTCCCAGAGAACTGCTTATAAGGTATCCTTGGAAAGCAATGCTTCTTTGAGTGGTGTGTGTGTGTGTCCATCCAAAAATTCACAGCACAGTTTAAATTCACAGCTTCCTTTAGAGTAGCCATGTGGGGATACCTGGAAAATTTTGCCAGATAGAATTTCCATTGCCTAAAATATTCTCAGATGTCTTATGTTTGAACCACATTCAAAAGGTTTACAAATCACCTAGACTGTTTTGTAGATGTGTCTCGTTTTCTGAAGGGACTGGCATTTCCCTGCATGGTACTCTTATTCTTCACCAGCTGTGGCTCTGAGTCACTTCTAGCTCCTTTCAGACTTGGCATCCATTCTGATTATGCAGTGTTACACTGCCTAGGGAACCATTCAGGGAAAAGTGTCCCAAATCCATTGAGCTCTGCTCAGAGCCTTCAAGGCAACAATGTTTCAATGTGCAACAATGTTTCAATCCATCTGCTCACATTTTCATTAGTACAAAAAAGCCACAAATGTAAATCTCATCAATTTGACCTGGGCTGGCTGGTCTGAGTCATGCTATGATATTACCCCTTATAGATTCTGCCCTATGAGATCTTTCATCTTTTATTCTGGTGCTAAGAATTGTGCACAAAGTACAGAGCTTGAATGCTTGAGGCCCACAATAGGACAGCACTTGTAAAACAGCAGATGACTGGAAAAGAGGGTCATTAGAACAACGGGATAAACACATGTTTTCAAAACACACCCTTTGTAATCATACCTACCGTGGCAGCTACTGTTAAGAAAACTGTAAAATATAGCAAGTGTTTGAGAAGATGTGGGGATACTGGAAGGCTTGTGTGCATAGTCAGTAAGGATATTAAATGGCACTGCCACTGTGGAAAAGTGTGCAGGATCCTCAAAATATAGAAAATGTAATTATCATATGATCCAGCCATTCCACTTCTGGGTATATATCCCAAAGAACTGAAAATGGAGACTCAGACAGACATATGCATAATCATTATAGGACTCCCCACAAGTGCTCAAAGTGGAGGCAATCCTGTTGTGTGCCTGATAGGACAGGTAAGCAAAGGGTAGTATGTGTATACAATGGAACATTAGTTGTCCTGGTTAGCTTTAACTGTCAACAAAACTTAACTTCCCAACTCCAGTCACTTGGAAAAGGAGCCTCAATCGAGAAATTTTCTGGATCAGATTGATATCTTTATTATTAATTGATGTAAAAGGGCCAAGCCCACCATGGGCAGCTCCATTCCCTGGGCATGTAATCCTGGGCTGTATCACAAAGGAAGCTAAGTGTGAGTCTGCAAGTCAGTCAACAGGTAGTATTCTCCCGTGGTTTCTGTTTAAGGTACCTATTTGATTTCTTGCCCTGACTTATCTTAATAATGGACTATAATCTGTAAACTGAAACAAACCCTTTCTTCCCTAAGTTGCTTTTGATCGGAGTGTTTTATCACAGTCTGGTGTGGTGGTTGGCTCACACCTGTAATTTCAGGATTCTGGGAAACTAAAGCTAAAGAAAGTACTGTGGTGGTCAACCTAGGCTACATTGTGAAGTCCAGACCAGCGTGAAGTATATAGTGAGACATAGTCTCAGAGAGAGAGAGAGAGAGAGAGAGAGAGAGAGAGAGAGAGAGAGAGAGAGAGATTCTGAGACCTGCTATGTAAATGAACTTAGAGGCTATTGCCTAAGTGAGCTGAGGTGGTAACACGGAGACTAATGCTATGTGATTCCACTTACATATAGCTCCCAGAATAATCAATTATCAGTTTCATGAAGAGAGAAAATGGCAGTTGGTAGAGTCTAGGTAAGGAGAGAACTCAAAATTATTTAGTGGATTAAGAGATTCAGCTTCTAATGTAAGAAGGTTCTAGAGAACCACTGCCCATGTGGTGGTTTGAATAGGAATGGCCCCCATAGACTCATGCGTTTGAATGCTTGGCTCATGGGGTATGCCACTATTAGGAGGTGTGGCATTGTTTAAGGAAGTGTGCCACTGTGAGGATGGCTTTGAGGTCTCCTATGCTCTAGCTGTGCACAGTGTGGCACGCGGTCCCTTTCTGCTGCCCAAGGATCAAGATATAGAACTCTCAGCTCCTTCTCCAGCACCATGTCTGCCTGCACGCTGCCATGTTTCCCACCATGATGATAATGGACTAAACCTCTGAAACTGTAAGCCAGCCCCAATTAAATGTTTTCCTTTATAAGAGTTTCCTTGGTCATGGTGTCACTTCACAGCAATGAAATCCTAACTAAGACAGCCTAACAATGTGAATACAGCAATACTACCGGCCACTTCTACTGGTAAGGATAGAAAGTTTTATGTTGTGTGTGGTTCACAAATAAAAACAAATAAAATAAATAAAGCCACCAACCTCCTTTTAAAAGTAAAACCTTACATGAGTATGTCACTCACATCTCAGCAGGCTGACAAAACCATCCTGACAATAGGCACGACTTCAGGACCTGTTGGGAACCTTCTGAACAACGAGCTTCATGCTCATGGCACAGGCTTGCAGAGGGACAGAGCAAAGCAGCCTGGACTCAACCAGAAAGGAGCACAAGTATCATTGAGTCAGCTCTGTCGGAGGAGCCTTGGTATGCGTCCCAGGCAAGGGAAACATGTTTGTCTCTAACCATCCTTGGCTCCAAGGAAGGATTCTGAACTTGGGAACGCATGATTTAATAGAGCGATGACAGGTGAAACTCTACTCTTCCAAAAGCTAGACTCAAATCCATTGAATTGGTGTTTGCCATCTACTAGCACAGCTGATGTACCAGGCTGTTGATCGTCACTGTTGACAAGAGCCTTTCCAGGGGAGGGGAGGCTGTGTGTGGATGCCAGAGTGTTTCACATTGCCAGAACCACTTGAGTCATAATGCTGAATACCAGTTCAACACCAGCTCTATCTTTGAGCTTCTTAACTGAGATATTTCTGAAAGTGTCCCAGCCTGCTGCTGTGGACCAAGAGCCTAGTCTGTTCTAGCTGGTTGTGAGAGGAAGCAAAGTGGCCTGGATGAGTATCAGGGAGATGGGGGGAAGGAGAGCAAGCCAGCAGCTAGCCTGGCTGGAAAGCTGGGAAAGTTACCTTACAGTAAGGCTATGGGCAGGGAGGAGGAGCCCGACTGAGAAAGTGGAAAAACACCTTTCCCCTACCCTCTTCAAGGGCACTCACACAGCCTGGCAGAAATAATTAACCTTACAAACTTTTAAACTAAGGACAGCCACCGTTTTCTTCCACCACTCCAGTAAAGCTTATACAGAATTGTAAAGCATATTTTGAAAGCCAGTAAGCCAGTAAATCATCTGGTTGCTTCAGGAAAAAGTTAACCTTTGTTCACATTCAGCTCAGCAAAGTCCTGGAACCATAGGGTTTGACCTGGCCTCTGTTTGACCAGTCTCCCCTTCTTCCAGACAGAGGTAAGGACAGTGATGGGTGGGAGGGACCACCTCGAAAGCCCGCTGTGGGTAGAACTCAGTGCTAGAACACTTGTTGAGCATGCTCAAAGTCCTAGCACTCAAAAGAAGAGGAGTGAGGAAGGAAGGAGAAGAGAGAGAGAGAGAGGAGAGAGTAGAGAAGAGAGATGAGAGAGACGAAAAGAATGGAACATAATGAATGCCAAGAACCTGCTACAAGGATTGAGTGACAGGCAGGATACTTCAATGCGAAGCCCTGGGCTTTGCAGTTCAAACCTCCACAGATAATACATAGCTGTGTCCAGGTACAGCTGCTCATCTTTGCTAGCAGTTTAACAGAGCACGTAAAGCATCCCATTGCCAGAACAGCAAAGAATTCGTGGATGAATCAACAGTAGAATCTGGTCTCCTCGGCAAGGCAGTCTAGCAATGCTGACTTGCTATTCCCTTCCTCTCGTATTTCCTCTCTGATTCATTCAGCAAAGACACATGATTTCAAATGCAACTGCAATACAGTTGGGTTTAAGAAAATTATCCTAGGCAATAGGAAGGGTGTGGGACGTGTGGTGTGTGTGTTGTGTGAGTGTGTGTGTGTGTGTGCGGAGTATCTGGAGAACAACAGGACCCATTATGATGTTTACTGAGTGTTACCCTCAGGGTAGCAGCTCTGCCAAGGGAGAAGAGAAGGAGGAGATTGGGCTTGGTTGTTTGTTACAAGAGTCACTGGGAAAAACAAGTATTTTTCATTTTTTTCATCCAGGAAGTCTGAAGAATCAGAGATAAAGATCAACAACCACTTCACATCCTGCTGCCAAAAGACCAGTCTGAACTCTTCAGAGGAGACAGGCTCCGCCTGAGTAGAGGCTTCTGAGGGGAACTTGCTAGAGCCTGACAGAGTTCTTACAGGACAATGGGGAGAACTGCATGTAATTCGTAGAATTTTTCCCTCTACCGTGGAGGGCACTGCACAGAAAGCATCTCTGTGACATCTCTTGAGGTCAGGGGGATAACGAATTAACTTTCTGTAAGCCTTCCAAAGCCAAGGCCTATGACTGTGTTGGCATCATTTCCAGATCCTCCCATACGCTTCTGGGTAGCCTTCTGTTCTCAGTCTTGGTCACCCAGCAGAATCCTAATCTTGACTGGGGCCATGGATACCTGGTTATTCAGTGCTTGATTTAATATCCATGAAGTTCCATGTGACTCACCAGGAGGAACTTTGGATTGCATTCTAGTCACGGCCTTGACCAATGGCCCAGTGACCTTAGATCTAGGACTCTGTGCTTGGTTTTATGACTCAAAAGTGGACTGAATCATTGCCAATTTTTTTCCCTTGCTCTAAAAAGCTATTGAAGGGGTCAGCTCAGGAATGAAGAGGCTAATTAACATTTCTGGTCAGCTCAGGAAAGGTCCAGGGAAGAGAGAGACTAATCAACATTCCTCAGACAACAGGGGTGTAGACGGACTTGTGGACCTGCGGGTGGGGGAGGCCCGGAGCATATGGACACATTCCACAGGACAGACCATTGGCCACCCACAGACAAGGGAAGTCCCTGTCACCTCATTCCCTAAAGACCATCAGTTTAAAAGTCACACTGTTGTGCTAATCATATTGTGCTTAGCTGCTGTTTCTCTATGCTACCCCTGGAAACTGTATAAATGTCCGCTGAACAAGCTGCACAAGGCCGCCTCTCCTTTTGGATGCAGGATGGCCCCAGCATGCTAGAACAATAAAATTCCTCTTGCTTTTGCCCGGCTCTGTGTTGTTCACTCAGAGGGTCCCCAGTAAGCTAAGGTTCATCAGAATCTTACACTATGATTCCAAGACACTTAAGGATTTTCATTTCCTAAATAATACCCACCCCCGCAGAAGCTGGTGAAGGGACGCTAAGTTGCAAATAGAATACCAATAATAAGAAACGTTCCCACGGAGCTTATCGCTGCCTCTACGTGGCAGATATTTTGTCCATTGTGAAGATACACGGTGCTACCAACTGAGCTACTCTATGCTACGGAGCTACTCCATATCATGTGCCTTGTCCTGAGTGACCTCATCTTGTAAGATAACAGTGTGCTCCATTGTGTGAATGCTCTGCAAAAAAAGACTCTGAGCATGGTTTGTGTGAGTGGACAGTCACCATCTCCCCAGCATAAATCACAAGGTACAAACTGATCCATAACATTCATACAAGTTAACTTACCATAAAGTCGCAAATGTTTGAGAACGAACGTTGCCCACAATAAACCGAGTAAAATTAAGCAGTAGGAAGCATACATTGGAGAACAGATGAGCGCTTGGCAAGAGAAAGCTCTTGGATATTAAAATAGGCAGTGGACCAAGCTGAGATTTGTGGTGCAGAGGGCTGTGGACTTTCATTGCAAGCCTTAGTGAATTATGCAGTTCATAAAACCACATTCACATTACTTTTATAAAATGATGGTGAAACTGTGGAAGGGACAGAAGGTTGCATGGATCTTACATGATCAAAGGAACCAGAGCATGATGTCTCATGATCTTTTTCTTAAGTATAGTGGTTTGAATGAGAATGACACTCTAGGCTCCCATACTTGTATGCCTAGTCCCCATTTGATGACCTGTTTGGAAGGACTGGGGGTGTGACCTTGATGGAGGGGGTGTGGCCTCATGGGAGAAGGTGTGGCCTTGTGAAAGGAGGTGTGGCTTTGTTGGAGGAGATGTGCAGCTAGGGTGGGGAAGTGAAAGGAGGTCTAAGATAAATTGTAAAGATCATAGCCCCTGATCAACTTTCAGACTTGAGCCATTTATAGACTGCAAATCTCTCAAATGAAGGGGATTCTAGGTTCTCCTAAGAACCCAGATTGCCCCAAATTTATACTGTGAGTCTTTCTCCTGCTTCTCCAAAGTGGTTCTACAAGAATTCTTTAAAGAATAATTGTTCTTTGGGAAAGGGAAACAAAGTTTTGGCAAACTGCAGGACATTGACTGTGAACTGACAGGGTTCCAGGAGAAAGAGGTGTATCACTGTGGTTCACCAATGAGAGAGGTTAAGTGGTCCATGGCATTGGAGAATGACAGAGTATCATCATAAGCTTAACCAGGAAGCAACTCCACTTGTATCTCCTATATCAGACATGGCTTCATTGCCTGAGCTGCTCAATTCACCCTGGTGTCTGATTGAATTTATTGAGCCAACAGATGTCTTTCTCCATTCCTGACAAATAGATACACAAGAATGCTGTGTACGTAACCTGACAAGACCAGCAACACCTCACTACCCAACTCCAGCCTCGTATCATAAAATAGTTAATGGGGACTTGACTACCATTCTTTCCCATAAGATCACATTGATCTATTACATGGATGACATCATGCTTCCTGGATACAGTAAGAAAGATATTTTAATGAGAAGCTGGAGAAATGGTTCTGTGGACAACAGTGTTTGCTGTAAAAGCAAGATCTGAGTTCAAATCCCTAACATCCATATAAAAAGCTGGCAGAGCTGTATGTGCCTGTAAACCTAGTGATCGGGGAAGGTAGAGGCATAGATCCTGGGAACTTTCTGGCCAGCTATTTAGCCAAAGTGATGAGCTTCAGAGTCAAAGAGAAAACCTGTCTCAAAAACATAAGGTGTGAAGCAACAAAGGATGCCATGTATGTAAATATTACATGCACACACACACAGAGAGAGAGAGAGAGAGAGAGAGAGAGAGAGAGAGAGAGAGAGAGAGATTGTTTGTAACTACACTACTACACTGTTGGTAACACACTTACACATCATCAGAGGTAGAAAATAACCCCAACCAACTTGGATGGGGCTTTCTCCCTCACAGAAAAATTTGAGGGATCTAATGGCATGGGCCTTGCTGAGATGTCCCTCTGAAGCTGGAGATGAGTTGCTGTATCTGGTACTTCCTACATGGGTCTCTCTTAGTGACCCATTTTGGACTGGTGAAGGAATATGCTCTTAATTGGCTCTACTACTCTTGTTGACTTGCCAAGTGACTGTTAATTTTGAGTAAGCAGGATCCAGAATTTAAGAAGATGTTGTCTGTAATGTTTGTAATGGCCAGGACCCTGTGTAGGTTGTTCTGCTTCTTCAACTGTTCATGACCAAGTGTGATGGTTATTCTCAATTATCAACTTGACTATATCTGAAATTAACCAAAGCTCAAGCAGCTGGGTACCCCTGTGAAGGATCTTTCTTGATTGAATTAACTGAAGTAGGATGATCTACCTTCATCTGGATCTTTTGAGGTGGGAAGATCCACCTTGTGTCTTGAGCAATTATTGGGCCTGAGTAAACTCTGAGTGCTTAACTACAGGTAATAAATTACTATGAAGCCTGAACTGCCCATCATGAGCTGGGTATTGGCTGATCCTCCAGACCATAACGTTAAGCATGTGCTTCAGTACTTCATCATCAAATGGAGTGTATGAGACCAGGCCTGAGCTGGCCTAGAAGGATATGTAAATCATATAAAGAAATGGCCCATGTGTCCCTGGTCTCTATCCTGCTATACTGCTTTCTCTCTCTAAGCTGTCCCTAGGACCTGGTAGGGGGATTAATTCCCTTGCTACCTACTGATAATGGAATAGAGATTTTGGTGTTCATTATAAATAGCTCCTTGTAATATGTAGGGACCACCTTAAAGAAGGCAGCTGCAGCCCCATGGCCTTCCTGACACATCTCTGAAGAACAGTGGTAAAGGGACATCTTGCAGCTCTTCAAAACAAAGGATTGCCAGACATATCATTACATGAACTATGACTAATATCTTGGCTGGATGATCAGAGACTTGGGACAAACAAGACTGTAAAATTGGAGACAAAGAAAAGGATGAGCAAAGTCAACCCTGTTCATCCTGTATGAATGCTAGACAAAGGTGTTCTCAACAGAGGAAGATTTGACTAATCGGGTGATAGTTGACCTTCCCTGTGGATACCAGCCAGCCTTTATTGCCAAACAGTCTTGGCATTGTCCAACTGGTTCATGAACAAATGGCTGTAGTATGCAGAAGTGGCAATTACACATAGGCTTAGCGACCGAGGTTGGTCTGGTTAAGGTCACTGCTGGGCGGTCAGTGTGCCAGCAGCAAAGGCAACACTGAAGCACAGTGAGAACCATTCTTCTGGGATATTAATGAGCTATCTCCCAGCAGCTGGATTGCACTGGACAGCTTCCATCATGGATAGGACAACGTTTTGCTCTATCAGATTAGATACCTAACTCTAGATATGGATTTGCCTTTCTTCCATGTAGCGTATTCAGCCAAACTCCCATTTGTGAACTTACAGAAAGCCTCACTCTCCAGCAGCAGCATACCACACAGCCCTGCTTACAAGCAAGAAACTCACTCCACGGCAACCCAAGTGCAGCCATGGGCCATGCTCATGGGATTTACTGATTCCCACCATCCTAAAGTAGCTGGCGTAATATATCTGTGGAGTGGCGCTTTGAAAACTCACAAGATAGCAATATTTTGAAGAGCTGGACAAGGTTCCCCACAAGGTTGTACATGCCCTGAATCTGTTGTGCTATTTTCTAAAAGCTAGGATTCATGGGTCCAGCAGTTGAGGGGTGGGAACGGGAGTGGCACGGTTCATTATCACCTGTTGTGACTCACAAAATTTGCTTCCACAGCCTTTGCTCTGCCAGCCAAGACATCTTGGTGCCAAAAGGAAAATGTTTCCACCATAAGGTAGAACAATAGCTGCATTGAGCTGTCAGTTAAGACTGCTGCTGGCCATTTTGGAACTGCATACCTGGGAACTGACAAAAGGGATACAGGTGGTTTAGGGACACCAATCCTGTCAAGGAGAAACTGTGCTGATTTCTCAATGGTGGGAACACATTCAGCCAATCCAATGGGCATGGCTCACGGCTGCGTTTGTTTGTTTTTTTGTGAGTGAGTTTATTGATGGCAGGAAATGCTGTGCACATGCCAACTGTTGGTGAGGGAGGCATTCTGTTAGCACACAAAGACAAACTCCACATATAAAGGAAGTTTGTCCAGAAGACAGGTGATCCTGTAGGCATCATGTCTCATGAGAAAGGATCGGGGCTGTAGCTCACCTGGAAGAACACTCATCTAGTATGCACAAAGAAAGCCCTGAGTTCAATCCCAGCACAACATAAATTGGCCATGACAGTGCACACTTATAATCCCAGCACTTGGAGGCAGAAGATTGCAAGTCATCTTCTGCCACACAGTGAGTTTGAGGCCAATGTAGCCTACATGTGACCATTCTTAGAAACAAAGTAAAAATAGAATAATTTTAAAAAGAAAGAAGAAAAAGGAAACTATGATGGCCCAACCTAGGAAAGCTGGCTGGTCCACTCGCCCTGGTAAGTAACTATGACCAGCTGATATGCTTGTTCAAGGCAAAGGGAACGCAGCGTGGGTAAGAGTAAGTTATAAACGTCAGGTTTCCACATGACCAGTTAGAGACACAAGGGCTGTAATTGTCCCAGTATTTCTTTCCACTGCTATATTGTGAGCCTATGTGACAGTCTTATCAATTATCGCATCTATAACAAAGTACAGGAGCCTTATAAGCAATAGAAATGCACTTCTCAGAGCTCTGTAGACAGCAAGTCCAAGGCCAGAGAGTACTGGCACAGAGTCTACGGAGCACCCTTCTCCAGACTGCGTACTGCCAACTTCCCTTGATTTCTTCAATGGCAAACAATACTTTTTGGACTCTTATTTTAAATAAAGATACTAATTCTTTCATAACCAGAGACCTCCTAATGTCCCTCATACTGGGAAGTTGGAATTCCAATATGTACATTTTGTGGCAGCCACTAAATCTCTCTCTCTCTCTCCTCTCTCTCTCTCTCTCTCTCTCTCTCTCCTCTCTCTCCCCTCCCTCCCTCCCCTCTCCTTCTTTCTCTCTCTCTTTCTCTCTCTCCTCCCACCACATTCCCTTCCCCACTTCTTCCTTCTCAGTCCCTTATCTTAGAACAATTATGAAGTTTATATTATATATTTAAGTATTTACTTTTATATCTAGTATTTAAGTCATGGTATATACCAAGAAGCGTAGTTACTATAGAATTCCATTTATATGGAATTCTGGAAAAATCAGTAGGAAAGAAAGGGTGGATCGGGTACCTAGGCCTGACAGAACAAAGACGGGACTCCTGTAAAGGGCACATGTGCCCTTTAAATGAACCAAGCAGCCCACAGGATTACTTTTGTAGCTCCTGACAGATGTCTGTGGTATCTTGAGCCTTCTCACCAAATAGGAATGGAGAGAAATATCAGCTTCTCAATTGTTCAGATAAAGGACTTAACTTAAAAAACTAGATTCTGTGTTGGAAAAAAATAATTGTTTTTGTTTTCCAAACATCTCCCTACAACACAGAGGACTGGTAAGAGCAAGTGGCACCTAGATGTCCTATAATTTCAATTCTGACACTGTTTCCTAGAGATAATATCAAATCCCATGGCTGAGGCTCAGTTCCCAGGACTGAGTCCTTAACTTCTAAATGTCAGCTCTGGAAGTTTTACTGGTACTTTTCATTGGCTGGCTATTAAATAGATTTCCATTCCTGCTACTGCAGTTAATTTGTGTGAGTTCACAGAACTTGGGAGATACACCCCTATACCAGATTATAAAGGATACTACTTGGGACACAAATGAAATGACAGGGGTATGGTGCTGCTAGGCCCTCTCTGGGACCATCGCACCCCAGTAACTGCTGTATGCTCCCAAGCTTCTGTGCTTTGGATTTGGCTGGGTATAAACAAGGCATAGGGAAGTGTGTTGGAATGTGACAGGAGATGAAATGAATGCCCTAGCACTAGTGGGCTGGGTTGAAACACAGCAAGGCCTGCCCAGATTCTTCTTGGTCTCAAGAAGGCATTACCCTCTCTCCAGTTATAGGGCAGCACCCTCTAGAAGGAATAGGTCTATGACTATCAGACCAAGATAGCTAAGTGAAATAACTTACGGCTAACCCAAGACTGAGAGGTGAAGAAGAGCATTCATGACTTAACTGGTTAAGAGACATCCTAGCTTATATGTGTTCTAGCCTGCGCTGGGGAGGAGTAATTCAGGAACCATGATGAAAGCCAAAAACTAAATATATTACCCTCTTCACCTCATTTTCTCTATATGCTTCCTAAAATGTTCCAGGGTATCAGTAAGACCAGTGTGAAGAGCCTTGTCTGGCTGAGGACATTCTCTCCTATAACTGTCTTGTCAGTAAGGTATTGGTCAGACTCACCTGTGAATTCACAGCATGTAGACATCCAGACTTCACACTGATTAGCTAGCAAAGTTAGACCCACGAGAGCACATATGCCCTCTGAGGAGACCCTATGCTTTCTCCATCTAGCCTCTACCTACACAGCAGGATGTCTGAGCTGAGCCGAGTCAGTGTCTTTCTGGTCTACTGTGGGCCTGGGGCTCATGCCCATTGCGGTGGTTTGAATAAGAAATGTCCCCCATAGTGTCAGATATTTGAACACTTGATTCCTAGTTGACGGTGCTGCTGAAAGTTTTAGATGGTCAAGTTGCTCAGGAAGTCAATCCCATTGGGGTAGCAGCCTTTGAGATTACATATCCTCATCATATTCCAGTTCTCCGCTTCATTTTTGTAGTTAAGGGTATGGCTTTTCAGCTTCTTGCTTTGGTCACCATGAGTGCTTGTTGCCATGACTCCCTGCCATGATAGACTCTTATTCCTCTGGAATTATAAGCCCAGATAGTTTTTTTGTCCATGAACTATTCTTGGCCCTCTCAATTTTTCAATCTGTTGACTTTCTACTTTTTGGTCCCTTCTACACCCTCTTACCAATTTCACATGGAAAGTCTGCCTAATACACAAGTGAAGTTTCATAGCTACACTGAGAAACCTGAAAATCAGTGTTGAGGTGGGAAATGGAAGGGTTCTTACGCACTGAGACACAAGAATGGGCCGCCAAGGGCGTGATGTCTGTTTTCAGATTGTCAAAGGATGACAGCCTTACCCTACAGCTCCTTCTCAGAATGCAACACAAAAGAACCACCACAGGCCAAGGAACACAAATGAATCACTAAGCTGAGAGAAAGAAGACATGCAGTGTGGCCTGGGAAGCCAGGCCCGTTCTTCTGGGATGCAGTTCACTAGTAATGGGGACAACTACAGCCTTCTCATATTTGTTCTCATTTCTGGAGAACACAAGTTTGTAATTTTAGAACTTCAAACTAGGACAATCCCAAAATGTCACTGTTACAATGTTATTAAGGCACAAACACCCAGGGCCTGTTGAGCTGACTTCCACACAGCCCAAACTAACCACGGAGTGCCTTCAAAGGAATGTCTTTGAGTGTGAACACATTTCTTTGGGAGATGGGACTTCACTTTTACATACTCTTTAGAATTATTTTGTTTTTGTTTTTGAGTTTCCAATTCTCACTGTGGTCACAGAGTGTGACTTCCGAAAATGTACTTCTTTTCTGTTCAAGTGTTTGGAGATGAAATGCCAGAAATGGGTTCCAACCAGGGAAAAATGAAACTCTGCTGCCAATAGTGTGTATGTGTGCCCAAATTGGGTGGTCCTCTGCCTCTGCCAAGATTAGGATGGGGCCAGGAAGCCTGAGGTATAATCTCCACAGGAGTCATTTGTGGTCTTGCCAGCTGAGAGAACTACAAAGACAAGTGACCTCTAGTGGAACCAGAAACACTTTTCTGGGATCGTCTAGTAGAAGTTACTCTTCACATAAGGGTTTGGAGCTACAAGAATAGTTCAGCATAAAGGCATCGTGTGTGGTGGTGAGCGGGGTGCACCCCACACCCACACTGCTCTCACTACATCTCTGAAAAAGTGCACCTTGCCTTTGTTAAGCACAGACAGATGATGCAGTGTGCCATGTTTCCTCATTTCAGCAGCCCTGGGTTTGACCTAACAGTATCTTTTTTCAGAAAGCTATTTTATTAACATACTATTTTCTCACAGTGTTTGTGCACGGTGTGCACGCTTGTCTTGGTGCCTGCAGAGGCTAGAACACATCAAATCCCCTAAAACTGGAATTACAGGTGGTTGTTAGCTACTGTGTGGGTGTTGGGAATTCCAGTCTGAAAAATCTCAAACCTCCGGGGGAGCAGCCAGTGCTCTCAATCACTAACCACCTCTCTAGCCCTGTTTTTCTGTTTGTTTTTCTTTTTTAACTTTCTTGGTCAGGGTCTCAAAGTGTAGCCCAGACTGGCCTAGAACTCATGGCAATCCTGCCTCAGCTCTCAGGTGTTGAGAGGTGTACACACCACCATGCTCAGTCTTGAAAACTCTAGAGCAGTGGTTCTCAACCCTCCCAAGGCTTCAACCTTTTAATATAGTTCCTCATGTTGTGGTGACTCCAACCATAAAATTATTTTTGCTGCTATTCCATAACTGTAATTTTAGTTATGAATCATACCATAAATAGTTTTGGAGACAGAGGTTTACTAAAGGGATCAGGACCCACAGGTGAGAACCACTGTTCTAAAATGAATCTCATGTGTGGTGCTGTAACCAAGGCCTTGTGCATATTAGGCAAGTACTCTACCGCTAAATTCTGTCTTCAGCCCCAATTTCCCATGTCTCACTCCCAGATCCCTTTCCTATCTCATTATTTCAAAGGGTATAAAAGGTCTTTGAGAGTCACCATCTTGTAACTTCTCTGTGTGTCTGCAATGTACCTCAGGTGGTCTGACTAGGCCTTGGTGACTTATTTCCCATTTATCTTGGTCCAATTACACAGCTGGAAAATGTGTATCAGACTCTCCATGTGGATGAGCACTGTCCAAGACTCTACAACTAACTAGGTAACATACACTTCTCTGCTGCCGGACATAACCAGTCTCATGCCCTATAGGAAGCTAGGACCACCCCTGATCCTTCCCATTAACTTGCAATTAAATATTCACATCCTGCAACATACCGAAATTAATGTCCACTTTAACATTTCCACAGAGGTAATTCCTGCAACTCCTATATAAATGTAGGATGGAGTTATATTTATATCACAGATGTAGGACATTAAGGCCAAAAAAAAAGTTATTAATTTGTCTATGTCACTTTGGAGATTCAGAATCTTAGCACCTAAAGTCCAAGACGGCCTGACATGAACCCTGTTGGAACAATGGCTACTGCTGCCCATGTTGGCTATTAGTTATACAAACTGGTCTAACAGAGTATGTTCTTCTTAATCATCTTGCTGTTTTCGCTCTCCCTAAAACTTGTGAGACTTCAGAAACTTCCTGGTGTGGTGGTTTGAATATCCTTGGCCCAGGGACTATGAGGAGGTGTGGCCTTGTTGGAGAAAGTGTGTCATTGTGGATGTGGGCTTTTGAGACACCCCTCCTAGTGGCCTGGAAGACAAATCTTTTCCTGTTTGCCTTTGGAACTCTCAGAACTCTCAGCTCCTCCTGCACCATGCCTACGTGGATGCTGCATGTTCCCACCTTGAGGATAATGGACTGAACCTCTGAACCTGTAAGCTAACCCCAGTTAAATGTTGTCCTTTATAGTACAGAGTTGTCATGGTCATGGTGTCTCTTCATAGCAATGGAAACCCTAACTAAGACACTGGCCTTTCTCATTTTTACATCCATATCTTCCTGGATTAACGTACATGTTGACAGTGCTTTGCCAGACTAAAAGCTATGACTTCCTTCCACAAAGACTTTCTCGTCTTCCAGGATGGGTCAAAGGCCTTGTCCTCAGCTCACATTCTAGTATGGAACACAGAGTGGAAAGCAGGCTGGTACGCACAGCTTCCTGCATGGTACCCTTGGGGGTAGAAAAATGGTCACTGCTGCCTAGCTCTTGGCCCATCGTCACTTATCATTAGCATTCAATGTTTAATAAAATACAAGACTAGACGGTGACAAATCACTCTGCCATCACAGTTTGATGAGTGTCTAAACTGTCCTTGCCAAGACTTTTAAGATGCTCTACATGGAAACATCTTATAAAAGTCTTATCCATGGCTGGGAAATAAAATACCTACTATTGATACAATTTAATTCTGTGTATCAAGTAATAATTACTAAAATTCTTGAGTGTGATCGTTGCATAGTATCACCATGTATAGATTCTATCTTATTCCACAATGTCAGTGTGCTGTGTCATAGTGTAATTCACTGTCAAACGATTCGGAAAATGAAGTATTATCTGTCCATCTCTCTCCCTCTCCCAAACACACGCACCACACACACCACACACCACACACCACACACACACACTACACACACACCACACACACACACGCACACACACACACGCTACAACACCAACACAACACACCACACACACACACACACCGGGTCGGGGCAGGGGGGATGCCATAAGGTATATCTATGTAACAGGAATATACATGTTCATTGTATTACTCTTGCATTTTCCCCTGAACCTGTAAGATTTTTTAATAGAACAGGCTGAGAGAAAGGAAGAGGATACAACATTTAAAAGTTTTTAAAAAGTACTTTAAAAATGGTCTGGGCAGAGAAACCAAGAGTACAAAGAGTCCACAAGTCAGTTCTGAAGGCAAACACAAGTATCTGTTTATTGATGGGCTATCAGTTTACATCAACTCCATTAAAATCTAAACCAGTTTGCTGTGCTCGCTAAGTGGCATAACAGTATTTTAGTTAAGCTGGGAGTCACAGGACTTGCACACTTTTATGAATGTAATGCAAATACTGACGACACAAGGCATTCACAGTTACGGGCTGGCTGCTGTTCATTTCACAGCAATGCCCAATAGAAATTATTTTATGAAAAAAAGCAACCCACATTTTGGTCTCATTTACAGATACCCAACATTGCAGTTGGTCAATGAATTCTATACAATTTTATACAACTATGAAAGGATAAAGGATAAGGCTTACAGAGGTATTTTAGCAGTTGTAAAAATAAAAACCAAGGGCACAAACTAAACTCTTAAAGCTTTCTGTATAAACTTCAAAAGTATGGTTAGGATGGAGACTTAGAGGCAACAGAAATCTGTTAAACCAGAATCTAGAGATTTGTCTAATCAGTTATCAATACTGAATTCAAGAGTTCATGCTTCAGAAGAGGCGCGCCTAAGGCTACCACGGATATCCGGCAAATTCTGCCAGATAACTTCTACCTAATGCAGTGTAAACGTCTGCAAGTTGCATTCCCCAACAAGAGGGCATTGCCACGCCCTGAAACACAAGTGAAGGGAGGAAGGGCGGCTGGAGCTCAGGTACCAGAGAACCGAAGGCGCTCTGCCCTGGCTTCTTCCAACGATGATGGCCGTAAGTGCTTTGGTGATCATTCAACTTGCATAACTTGGCGATTCTTCAAGAAAAGATGTCTTATTACTTGGTCTGACTCCCCTTTAAAAATAGCTCTGTAAAATCGAGAAATCCAAAGGCAAGCCACAGTCACAGTGGTTTGTTTCTCGAGGCAGTTCAGAGATTATCTGGAGTTGTAGATATTGGTCATCCCCTCCGGAATGCTGACTTCCATCCTATACATCACGGTGGTTTTTACTTGAGTCTCTATTATCAAAATGTTTACTGTAGGTGAAATGGAATTTCTCACCCTGGTAACAACCCTTTATTTGCACATTCTCTGTGCTTAGTGTTTAAGCATTCTCTGACTCCCACACGGCATTTACAGTGCCGTCTATGATCCATCTTTCCATCGAGGCAATCGGACAGTTGATCTACCCCAAGAACAGTCACCATGAGAGAATGACTCTTTAACCCTGGGAACACCGAAAAAGGAATCCTTCTCCACAGAGCTGCGCCTGACTTTAGCAGTCCCCACTGTCACACACCTGTCTGCACTGGAATGACTTTCATAGAGTAGTCTCAAGAGCTGTGGTTTTCCAAGAGTTTACGTTGTACTCAGACACTAATTCATAATTGAGACTACAGACAGAGGATGATTAACTAGGCTAAAGCAATATTGGGTTGTTGGTTTTTTAAACTTCTGATTTATTTCACAGCAAACCAAACCTCATTATTTGGTAGAAAAAGGCAAGGATTTGCATTCCACCACATCGTGATTTTGTATATGCACGCACACGATATATACATACAACATTTCTGTCTTTGGTGGTTCAATCAGGGAAAGAAATAATATGAAAATAGCAACGCTTTGAAAAGGAACTGTAAGACAGTGGTCAGGGTAGCATGTCTGTGTGCTCTGCTCATTTAATGCCATTTAAGGTTCACATTTAATGTAGAAGACTTTTTTTTTTTTCTTTTTTGGCCGATAATCCCAACATCTTCCAGTCATCACCTGCCTGGGCAGGCAAGGAGCTTATCTCACTAAACCGTTTACCCAGCAAAAGCCATTAGCTCTTTACTGGGTTAAATCTTAGATGTGTTTTCATAAACTTCGGGACTGAGTGAGTCATAGCACCAAATAGTTGGGAAAACCTGTTAACTGTATACTTCTGCAAGAGGGGCAAGACAAGCAAATACAAATCTTAAACATAAGACTTAAGATACAAACTCACAACTACCACTGTGTTGGCTCTGGTTTTCTCATCCACATAATGGCTATCGCCCTTCTGTACACGTGACTCAGGGAATGACAAGTGGCCCCTCCGAGAAAGGTCCCAATGTGAACAGGGTTAGTTCAGTGCTGGTGGTTTCCAGTCCACTGCCTGCAATGGACGTGTTGCCAGGAGACGCCCAGCAAGGAAGAAACAAAGACAGAAAACAAACACCTCTCACTTGTGGTTTAAAACAAAAAAACAAAAACAAACAAACAAACGGAAAACTCCAAAACCCCAGGGAGGGGGTTACAGACACCATAAAAAGGTAACTAAAATCTCAAACCATAGTTCAAAGTGCTTTGCAGTTCTGCCGCCAGCAGACCAGGAGGCTCATGGAAGAGGCAAAGGACATTTGACTTGCAGTGGCACGGAGAGCTGCAGCAGACCAAACACAAAGCAGGAAACAGCAAAAGGTTTACGGAAACTTCAGCTACAATGTAAAATAAGGAGCAATTTAAGGAGGAGGAGGAGGAAGAAGACAAGGAGGAGGGAAGGAAAAAAAAAAGCCATAAACCTGTATTTTCGTGTTAGAAATGCTTTGTAGCATGTCATGTGTCTGTGCACTCAAATAAATTATAGCTTTTATAACTTTAAAATATCAAAGTTGTCAAGGAAACCAAGTCCTATTTGGCTTATGCCACAGTAAGTCATGGCTCCTACTTCTTCCAGAAGTTGGCCTCTTAAGCAATGAGGTTAATTCTGGCAATACTTGCTTATGGGAACAGTTATGTTTTCTGAAATGCTACATCTGACCAAATAAAGTATAACTGGTTCATTTGAAAAAAAGGGAGGGGGACTAAAAATATGCCACAAAATTATTTTTACAATACATTTTTGCAGAAATAATCTCTAGGTGAAGCTTTTCATTTTATACACATATACAAAATTTAAACAGCAATATACACATAATCACAGTGAGGACGTTGGCAAATTCACCAATCTGTAGTGTGAAAACGAACTGCAGAGCAGCCTCCAAGAGAACAATGCTACACATCAAGCAGAGCGGCCCATTCAATAGCAAACACCAAAACACCCTGCGAGAGGCAGACAGTGCAAGAAAAGCAGCATGCGCTTCGGTACAAACAGCAGTTTATGGCTAATGGGTGACATAACCGTGGTAACAGTGACTCTCTCGCTGCTATGCATAAGGTCCTAGGACATCTGCTTGTCTTTATACCATTCCACAAATTCGTCCAACAAAACTGGCCCTGGAGAGACAAAGAATAAACCACGTGAGGCCTGGAGATATTGTGGAGGTCCAGCACTCAGCTAACACGCATGCGGCCTGAGGCTCAACTGGAAGGAAGAGAAGGAAAAAGGGAGAGGGAAGGGGGAGGTGGGAGGCTCTTCCCAGGGAGGAAGACGAACAGTGTGGGAGCGTGGGAGGAAGGACAGACCACTCAGCACCCTAGTACTCACATGCTCCGTCTTCGTCGTAGTTGCTGAGGTCGAGACTAATTGCTCTGCTGAACTCCAGCACATTGCACCACTGGTCTTTGTTTATCACTTTATATTTTGATTGCTGATGGGGGAGTGATATGATTAATGACACAAACGAGGGGGACGGTTTCAGTTTCTGTATGAGCCAACTTAAGAAAGCTGTGCAGGGTTAGTTCGACTGAAGCACCAAACTAGGAAGATGGGCAGAGAAAGCAATTTAAAAGGGCAATGATTTCAACGCACTATCATTGAAAGGCCGCATCTAAACCAGTGGCAGCACCCACTCCACAGCAGCGCTGCAAAGTTAAATGAGAGGACTACACAGTTTGCAGAAAGTGCTTTAGCCAGTACTTGACACACAGTAAATGCCAAACCCAACGCTACAGTGCTGCTTGCTGCCAAGATGCAGACTTGAAGTGCATGCAGCAGGCAACCACTTGCTGGGGACTACGTAAATGCTGCCAGTGGCTCAGAGCCAGGAACTCTTGCTGTGACTCTCCGAGAAAAAAACTGGAAGAAACATGAAGTGGTTGCTCCATCACTCTTAGACATGAAATCTGCTACAGGTAGATTAATACAATATCTTAGATACTTAAAAGCAAAATCCAGAGCCAACATTTTAAAAATCCTTATGGCAATAAACAAATAAATATCAAAAATAGTTAAATAATACAAAATATATATAAATATATATATATATATATATATATATATGGCAAAGAGTCAAGTCAAAGTTTTGAGGATGCAGGCACAAGACAGGTTGGAATGGAAGAGTTGCTACCCTCCTTCTAAAAGAAAAAAAATACAAATGTACATGAGAGCAAAGCACAGACTTTAACTTCTGAAGTATAAAAGCTTCAGAAGTTTCAAAACAACCAGTTAAGTTCCTGGGACTAAGTAATGTCAAATTTACTCACAGCCCCATCTTTTAGCCAAAGGACCCTTCACCTGGCGGTTCAAATCCTACTAAACTCCCATGTACAGGAACCTACTTCAATTTCTGTTCCAATAGTGACGGCTTATGTCATGGAACTGTTAGAAGCTAGAACCGATCCTAGGCAGAGCAGACCATCCTGCCAACAAGTAATTAGCAGCTTGTATTAGCTTTTTCCGAAGTTCCAGTTAATCTTACACGTCGTTTCTAATAACAAGAATGTTGTTTTTTGGACTGCTACATAAAGCAAGTAGTAAGAAAGATTACTTCAAGTGGGAATTGAATTGGACAAGGTACAGGATTCTCTCAGAATCCTACACTCATCCTTGAAAGCAAAGGCCACGCTTCAGAGGCCTGAGTAGGAGGTGGGCAAGGCAGATGCCACATTCGACAGTCAAAGCAACTTGTGTCTCTGCTTCGTTCAGGTTCTGCAAAAGGATGTTTCCCCAAAACCCACTGCTAATTATTGGTGGCTCAAATTTTGACCACTGTGAGAAACGTAAGGAAATGCTGGTTGTTTCTGACACTAGGCTAAGCACATTTAAACTGAAGAAAACACTGCCCGTGTGCCTAATCCAGTGCTCACAGCTATCCGAGTACTCCGCCAGGCACTGGGACATGAGCCGTTATGAACAGATTACAAACTAGTTTTGGTGAGAGGCAGATGGCTCCTGTTAAATGTTGGCTTAAGCCTGGACATCCATCGGACAGTAACCCTGAGTTCTGTTGCTACAGAGAACTGGGAATCGAGCGCCAGTGGAATCTCCATGGGCTTGGGAGGAGCGAGGGAGCGCTGTGGCTGTTCAGACACAACTTGACACAGACATACAACTTGACACGAATACACAGACGCACTCCAAAACATGCAGCCGCTGACAGACAGCTATCAGGGAACCACTATCCCATGAGCAAACAGCTACAGCAAATAAAATCACATACAATGGTCAGATGAAGTATGTGTTAGTTCTAAGCAAGCAAAGATAACAGTTCATAAAGTAGTAACTTGGTACCTCTAAGAATTGGTGAAAAACTGGAAAAAGGGGCCAGATTTTTCCTAATAACAGTCCCAGCATGCACTTGGCAGTGTTTATGTCTAGGCTGCGCTGGTCCTTCTCCTGTTTAACAAACAAAAACAAAAGTAAGCCGGATGCTTTGGAATCCCACACTCTAATAAACCAAACATGCAGTTCACTTCAGCAAGAGGTTGGCAAACAAACGGCTCGCTTATTACATGTCATAAAATCCTGAAGGGGACTAAGGATGGCAGCCAAGACACAATGGAGACCTAACATTTGAGTGTCACACAGACATTTATTTTGAGAAAGACTGATGCCAAGAGAATAACTAATGTCTTATCTATCATGCAGTAGTATCTACAATCATTTTCTGGGCAAATAAAAACCATGGCCTGCTTGTTTTACATTACGATATTACTAGAGTTACAACTGCTGATACTCAGTGGACTCGAGTATTCTGTTTTGGGGTACTTTGAATTGGGTTTCCCCAGAGACTCATTTTTCCAACAGTTTTATTTTGTGTAGTAAATATTTTTCTTCTACCTAAATACACTGGAACTAAATTCAGCTCCTGGGAAGGTTTGGAGCCCTGGAGCATCTCCCAATCAGATGACGTGTTCATCCAGCTGCTTTAGGGAAGCAGCGTTTCTGTGCCTCCTTACGCTGCCTTACCTGGCATGTTTTACACCTGACTCCTAGCACGGTGTCTACTGACCATGGAAACTGGAAAACAGAACGAATGTATATGCAGAGTAAGCTTATTCCACTTTTAATTGTAATTAAAAATTCTATTTCTCATTTCACACACATTCCATTTTAAAACTTAAGCAGGCAGTTCCTACAGGGGAGAACGATTCTCCAACACAGGAGGCAGGCTCGTCCGTCTACAGCTCTCCTTCGTGTGCTCCACAGAGTGAAATCTACAAGAGGACTTTTCTACAAAGGGGTGAGGTGGCTCTCCCACTGGAGTAGAATGTCAAGTGTCCCCCACATTAAGGAACCATGCTGCAACCACCGTTGGCCACCCACACCTCCTAACAAGAGCAGTGGCGTGCTGGTCAGTGCACAGCGATCCTCAGAGGACTTAAAAGTGGTACAGCAACGAGGCTCACTCAACACACTAGCAATGGAAAAGGCACCACAACCTGCCATTTAAGAAAGACGGACAGGATGGCTTCTTGTCACAGTCACTAAGTGTAACAGCTGCTCATAATAACCCAAGTCAAAGGGTGCAGCATCAGCCTTCCTTGTTAAAGGCTACACCATGGATCCTGGGGATGGAGGACATTTCTTTGCACCTGGGGATGGAGTGTCCACTTCTCTGCCTAGCCTCTGGCCAAGCAGATGATCCCATCGTGTCTTGGCAGCATCAACTCTGCTAGAAGAGGACAGAAGAAACAATCTAATGACGGACAGTCTTTCAACGCCCTGGTTGGTGTATCATCTTTCTGCTTTTGTGGTACACTGGTAAAATAGCATCACTTAGCCTGAAATGTGGGTATGGCAGACAGCAACAGCGTACCATGTCATGAAGCAAGCACAAGAAAAATAGTAAGTTGCTGAGAAACACACACGTGACCACAAGATCTGGCCAAAGTCCATTTAACAAAAGTATGTTCAGCACCAGCGAGCACACTGGCGCCCTAACACACTTCCTTTTGCTGAGTTTATAAGCATCCGCTAGCCCCCACACCTCTCATCTTGAAATACTGTATGGCTCCTGTCATCATAGGAGCCTTGTCATTCTCGACATGTACTACAGTGACAAAATAAAAAAGGGACAAAAGACCTGGACAGACTCTGCAACACAGCAACCGTCTGACAAACTGATGTCAGCAAGGGCTCTGCTGCATGTGTGTGGCAGCCATGCCAGAACACGGAGGGAAGGAAGGCGTGAGACTCACACGAGGACAGCTGAACAGCACTCGCTCACTCCTGCTCTGCAGGGTGCAGCCAGCCGCTCCCACTCACTACACCATCTTCTGCCTAGCGAATAAGAGAGAGGCATTATGGACGCACGTGCCACCTGAACAGAGCATCTCACTGACAACCAGCAATGCACATGGTGGCCTTGTGGTCAAATGCCATGACCAGAGTGGTAAACATCCAAAAGTCCTGGGAATGCCATGACGGAGAGGGCCTACGGCAAGCGCTTTCTCATGCACTCAAACAGTGATGGGTCCCCGACAACAATGATTCCTGTGAGGGAGCTCCTGACTCAAATGAAATGGTTCCGCCAGGATGTCACCAGGCAGCCAAAGGCATAATGGGCTTTATTTAGTTATTTAAAAGTCACCTTCCAAATTCAAGGTAGAGGCAGAGACATCCAAGAGTTCTCTGCAAGCTACTAAAGTAGTACAGCAACCACAGGTCTGGAGCTGCTCCTGGACGTGCAGAAGCAAGGGCAGACGGGCAGGTAGGAACAGAAGCTCAAATTTGCTGAGACGGCCACCAAGAGCCCTGACAGCGCTGAAGGACAGGAAACACAACTCTCCTGTCTTCCCATCCACCTCCAGACCCAAGCACTTTGTAAACTTTAACATGCTAAAACAAAGACAGTCACTCTGGGTCACTGCTCAAGTAACAGAACCTCAGCAGGTCTGGAAGCTCCCTACATTCTGACAGAGCCTATCTTTCTTAGAGAGGAAAGTAGCTGCACGGCACCAGGCTTGCCAGTGCAGCCCTCAACCTCAGGACCTTGGCGAGACTCCAAGATGGCTGTCCAGAGGAGTGCACTCCAGAGGCCTAATACTCACGACTAATGTAGAGAAATAACCAGGGTTTATTAAAGTCAAAATTTTAAGAGCCTTTGATTATGTCAGAGCATCCTAGTATAGACCCTTGCAGGGAGTGAGAAATATTTTTTCTCAAGGGACACTTAAGGACTTACCAAAAACTAAAGAGTCTTAAGTATGTAAAAGTAACTCCAGTGTTACAAAGCGAGTCTTTAAAGCTTTATGTGTCTGTGCTGCTTTATCAGAGTCCCCTAGTGGCCCATTACAAATTGTCACTCTTTAATGGCTTCAGATTTATATTAAACTTACTTTTTTTATTGAAGATTTTATGTTTTCATTTTAAGTCCAAAGTTTTCTAAGAGGCTTTATTATTAAACTCCAAAACAAAACAAAAGTCCACAAAGGCAGCCATGACTCCTAAGGTGAGTGGTAGAAACCAGGTGACTAACTGGCATATGAAATCCAAGGCCTGACTGAAGATCATTCCCACATGTCCTGGTGTGGGGAAGGGCAGCCCTTCGTAGTGCAGCCAACAAGTAAGGAGAAGTTCAAAACTGAGGGCTCAGAAGAACTCAGGCCTTCAGGACCTTGGCTCAGCTTGTAAAATGTGAAAATACAATGACCGAGCCTTTTGGAGTAGGACTTTAAAAATGCACAAACAAACAAACAAACCAAAAAAATCCAAAAATCACCTGAGAAATATCCTCTCATTGAAAAACCAAAACAACTATGCTCTTAGAAAAGAACCAACATTAGCGTACAGTTCACAGAGCTTGCAAGCTCAGATTTCACCCCAGGAGGTACTGCCTCCCTTACCGGCATGTCTGGTCAAGCAGACACGGGAAGACTCAGCAAGGACACTTTCCTGAACCTGTGTCAGAGGACTCCCAGCTACTTCTACTTGCGGGAAAGAAAACACACCCCAACCTTTACATTCAAACTCAAGCTATGCTCACCTCACGTAAGGAAGTGACAGATGGTGGCGAGGTCCACGCTCTGAGGTCTATTCTGATCTCAGGCCTGAGTGCTTCCCTCTGAGGTGCTTCCCTGGGCACAACTCTGAGAACAGAGACTCCCAAGTTAACGGGCTAGGACAGCAACTCCTGCGCAAGCAACTGCAGCCAATGATATGTCCAAACTAAGCTAGCCCATTTCCAGGGTTAAGGACCTGAGAGGAGAGACAGTGCTGTACTGATTCCATCCTTCCTCACATCCAGACCTAGTTTCTGTTCCCACTGCACTGGACAATGGGTTATGAGGGAAAACTGGTGTGTGTGATGCGGTGTGTGTGTGTGATGTGTGTGTGTAAGAGAGTGGGGAGGGCAGCTGTCAAGAGTCTGCGTCTTAGGGGTTGTGCAGAAAATGAAAGTAGACAAATACATTGGTTAGTGAGAATTTGGTAGAAACTGGAGAACAAAATCCTCTTGTTCATATCAGATTCCATATAAGATGGCAAGAAGAATTCTGTTGCACACAAGACCTAGCACAGACCATAGCATCCATAATCACTCCAATTTGTTGTCCCTGAAAGGAGAAGGTGATGCTGGCTATGAAGCTCTCTAGCTGCCAAAGCACTTCCTCAGAGGTGCTGAGCAGCAGTAACGACAGCTTTGCTACTGCTGAACAGTGAGCAGACCACCAAGGCCCTGACTAATTGGATCTGGTAACCAGCTAACTTGTCACAGGTTCTTTTCTCAAACTTCTATGTGTCTTCTGCCTCCATAAACATCCTCCATTCAAATGCTATTTTAAGAAGTAGAAAAAAACCAAGCCCCCACACTCACATTCATTTTTCTGTCCATTATATTCTCTCTCTCTCTCTCCTCTCTCTCTCTCTCTCTCTCTCTCTGCCTTCCGTCACTATCCTGAAGTCCTCTTCTCTTCACATACTCCAGCTCTGCCTCACCCCACTGTTCCCCAAGAGCCACCTCAGCTCAACTCTCTCTTCCCCAGCAGGCTCCTCCTGACTCCTGGGCTCCAAGCCCACACTTCTCACTTGAGGCCATGGCTGTTTTGCATGGGGCAGGAGAGCGCCGCAGTAGGAAGGCCGCCCACAGCGGACCAGGGACAGTGGCCACAGTGTAAATTCAGCTTCTGGTCTCCCCTGGACTTTGCCACTGCATGCAGCTGTCACCTTCCCAAAACTCACAATACAGGAGCCAGCCCCACTAGGGAGAACAGAACAGTCAGATACACTCAGACTGACTAAAAATTCCTCTACTTAGCTCTTTATCTCGATTTCTCTATTCATCATCAAGTTGTTTTCCCTAGCTCCTTTTCAAACTGCGTCAGCAGTTGTGGCGGTCTGTGCATTGCAGCTCTTTGGGAGACTGAGACAGGAGGACCAGTTGGAGCTTGTCTGGAATCATCTAGGAAAGGCTAAGACTAGTAGGTGGCCTTCCTGGAGGTGGCCCACCTTTATGCATGGACTAAGATGGGTGAGCTCTGAGAGTGAGTCAAGGTCTCAGAGAGACTTCATCTCAGGATTGCTTCTTGCAGCTGATATGCATTTCCTGTCATTACTAAATTAATACTACAATCCCTGGGCATTAGGCCACCCTATTGAGCAGATTTTCTGCAGATCGACATAAAAATGAACTTTCATGAACTAATGGTGTTTGATGAATTAATGATTTTATAGAGTTCCTGATTTGATTCAAATCATCTTAGGAAGAACGTTTTAAGAGATGCTTTTAATTGTTTTGCTAGAAAGATGTAATAAAGTTAGAATCAAGAATAGAATGTGCCCACTCCTCATAATAGTAAGTAAAGGCTGCATAATATGGAATACAATGAGCTTCTAAAAGGAGCACTAAAAGGAGAAATAGGCTTGTGATAAATTTATGATTAAGGGAAAGCATTCATTCTAGGTCAGGGCCAACGATGAAGCCACAGGTGTGCACTATGATAAAGCAAGGTCATGTGAAACTGTGGCTTTGAATTTATAACGAGCTTATAGATTGAAACACTGCTTTGAACTTATTATCAACATCCTTCTATAACTCCCATTTTCTGTAACATTTTATCTATAAGGTAACTTTCTAAGAGCTTTGATCTATAAAAAGGCCAGAGAAAAGAAATTAAAGAGGATAGGGTTGGTTTGGGGAGCTCTGCTCCATTTGTCCATGCAAATGTATATGTCTGTTTGTTTATATGTTCAAGTGTAGGTATATGTGTTTGTATGCAAGCATGCACGAACACTTGAGGAGTTGATTCAGACAGGTGGTTGGCCCAGCCAGACTGTGTATGTATGAATGTATATTCGTCTGTGCATAGCTGCCTTATAAAAGCTTTTAATTCTTTTCCTTTCCTTCCTCTCTGGTCCACAAAGAGTTAACCAGCCTAGTCAGTGAGAGCCTTCTAGAGGCTACTGAGAAAGGATCACTATCAATACTTTACCTACACTCCTCCCCCACTTCCAGGTTAAACAACAGTTGTTAATTCACCTGAAGCCATCGGCTTCTGGCCCCAGAATAATGAAGAATCAAGAAGAGTAAATATTATTAATAATAAGCAAACTTTGACTTTTGCAAAATCAAGTCCCCCTCCCCACTTCCAGCCAATGCTCTACCCCCTCAGTTGCCTTCCAGTTGCCTGCTTGGGCAGGTTCCTCAGGCTCTGGGGATAACCTGGAGTCTGGGATCAGCCTGCAAAATCACTGCCAGATACTGTCTCTATAAAAGCTCAAGGGAACTGAGAGAAAACACTATCAACTGGGAAGACTCTTCATAGTACCAGTTGTAAAAGAAACACAACTTACACCAAGGGGAAAATCTTATGCAGAGAATACTAAGAAAAGATTTCAAATGAGAACTCTTGCAAACTTTGTTTTATATTCCCCTATTTCCCCTTGTAAGACCTTGTAAGAGGACACAGGCAAAATTGAGACAGGGAAGGCAGCATGGCTCTGTGGAAAGGCATGGCAGAGTAACGGCCTTCAACTGCCCCTCCTGTCTGGCACCATTTCACTGCTGAGGACTGACAAGGCTGCACCAGGTGACCTCTGAAGTGTCACAACTGTATGACATCCACAAAACTACAGAGCAGTGAGAACCAAAGGAAACCAATACAAAAGCTCAGTGTGTCCCTGCACATGTATGTACAGCACATGTGACCACTCAAAAGCTCAGTGTGTCCCTGCACATATGTATGTGCACCACATGTGACCACTCAAAAGCTCAGTGTGTCCCTGCACATGTATGTACAGCACATGTGACCACTCAAAAGCTCAGTGTGTCCCTGCACATGTATGTACAGCACATGTGACCACTCAAAAGCTCAGTGTGCCCCTGCACATGTATGTACAGCACATGTGACCACTCAAAAGCTCAGTGTGTCCCTGCACATATGTATGTGCACCACATATGACCACTCAAAAGCTCAGTGTGTCCCTGCACATGTATGTACAGCACATGTGACCACTCAAAAGCTCAGTGTGCCCCTGCACATGTATGTACAGCACATGTGACCACTCAAAAGCTCAGTGTGTCCCTGCACATATGTGTGCAAGTGCCCTTAGTGAGCATCAGAACCCTTAGAACTGAAGACACAGGCAGTTGTGAGCCACCATGTGGATGCTGGGAACCAAACCCAGGCCCTGAGTAAGAACAAGTGTTCCTAACCACTGAGCCATCTCATCAGTACCATATGCTGCCAGTTTTAAAGATGAGAAAAATGACAATTCTCCTGGACTACAATTTTGGTGAAGAGATGTCAAAAGGGCCACTTTACCATTTTCTAATATTACATTATGGCAGGATCCCAATCTTCCTAATGCTACAACCTGTTAATACAGCTCCTCATGCTGTGGTGAGGACCCCAACCATAAACTTATTTCATTGCTACTTCATAACTGCAATGTTGCCACTGTTAGAAATGTAGTATCCATGGTCTTAGGTGACCCCTTCCAGGGGGTCTGACCCACAGATTGAGAAGCACTATATTATAGTCTCTTGTTGATATATTAAAGTACCACTCAGAATAGTTAAGTATTATACACTTGTTATTTTCAAACATTTAAGATATTATTAACACTGTCATGTAGTTGAACTTCATTGAAACGACAATTGAAAAGATCTGTTGTGCTAATTATAACTTATGACTTGTAGGAGTCATTTTCCTTACGGGGTACACAGACAGGGAAGAGGTATGGATTCTGCTCTCACTTGGGAACAGCTCCGGTTGTTTTCTGAAAGTGGAAGCAGATAGGAAGCACCTGCTCTCCCACTCTGACAACATGCTGTCATCTCGGAAAGCCCAACAGGAGACCTTCTCCAGAGGTGGGTTCCAGGCCCCAGCACAGCCCAAAGGTTTTCTTGAGTTACAGAAAACACACGGTAGGCCAAAGAGGAACAAGGAGTCAAGAGTCAGAAAACAAAGGCCTGGAAGTCTCCAGAGTCACCTCTAGTCATTGGCCATGCACTTCTTGGTGTGCACATGAGAGCCTCCAGAAAAATCTACTGGAGTGGCTAAGCAGAAACTGAGTTGACAGAGGACTGAAGATGGTTTGTGTTTCCATGGCCGACGTCTAAAGAGCTCACACTAGGCACTGAGACAGCTCTGCTTTAACATACCAAGGCACTGCCACATAAAGGTACTGCCACATAAAGGTTGGTCTGGATCACCCTTTCAAAGCACACAACTGATTCCAAGTAGGAGAGGCAACCCGATAACCTGTAACACAGAGCTCACATCACTCCCCAAGGCAAGGACTGGGGCAGTAACTCAACCACACAGCAAGAGTCAGAATCAGAGGAACTTGCCCAACACAGCATGCAATGGAAGACAGATTCGGCTGGCAATTATTTCTATCTAATAAACATACTCTAGATGTTTAGGGAGGTACAAGGACACTGTCCTGAGAAGAAAAACAGAAGGCATTGAAAGAAATGGGGTTTCTGAGATGAAATAGTGTCTGCAATGCAAGATGTTAACAGGAGATTAGAAAATGTTAAAGATCAATAAGGGAGAACACAACAATAAAACTCTAAAATGAGGAGACCGTGCTATCGGTGGCCCATGAAATAGCATCAAGAAATATAAGAAACACTTTAAGTTGAAGAAAGAGATAGAACATAAAACACATTTAAAGGGTAAGGCCTAAAAGATTTCCCGGTTTAGTATCAATTATGAACTGAGAGATTCAAAAAGCCCAGCAAATCCCAATCAGGTTTCCCAGTAACCGGGAAAACTGTGTCAGAAGCATTATGGCCTACTTGCTGGACAGCAGAGAAAAGAGAAAACTATCTCAGTAAACAGGCACTGTGCTCGGAGAATAAAGATGGGAACAGCACTGGATGCCACACTGCTGGAGACAACGAAAGACATCACCGGGAGGGCAAGTGCCAGTGCCAAGCCTTTACCCAGAGAAGCATCTTGTGAGAAGGAAGGCAAAGCCAGAGTCTTCCTGAGCAGCAGCAGCAGGCAGGTCTGCCTCAAGGACGGCTAAGGAAGGTTTGTTCCACACAAGGAAAATGGCATCAGAGACTGGTCTGCAGAAGAGGAAAGACCTCGGAAGCAGCAGCAGCCTGGGTACCTGCAACAGACACATCTGCCTGTTTAAACAAGACTCCTAGTGTGAGTAAAGTGCACAGACTATGATGGCAAAACAAATCACCTTTGCCGAGGCTCTTACACACCTACACATGCAAGTGCAAACTGTAAACCTTTAACACACCACGGCAGGCCTGGGTGAGCAGCAGAAATAACACAATAGATATGGGTAATAAAACATGGAAGAAATGACAGACTCACAAGAATCAGAAAACCCCACCTCAGTCCCAAAGAAGGCATGAAAAGAGGCCAAGGCACGGCAATGGTGGTTTTCCCCTTTGAAGAACAGGTCTGATAAACGGGGAAGCAGCAAAACGGGAGGGTATGTCAGTTACATCCGCATCAGACGCAGCATCAGCATCTGTAAGACATGCACTGTCACATCCGCACGCACGCCATCTTTCTGAAATCAACTCTAAATACACAGACGCCCATGGGTTAGGGGAAGGGAGAGAGAGAACTGACACACCATGCAGATTTTAGCCAACAAGTGCCATTTGCACTGCATTTCTCACGGTAACTTTGGAATCAAGAAGAGACACGCTTCATAATGCAAAGTGGGTCAGTTCATTCAGGACTTAACAGCATGTCTAAACCTAACATCAAATATATTGGAGTAGGCTGGTTACAGGGTAACAGAGTAAGTTAGAACTGAGGGATTCACTATTCTTCAGTTGACAGAACTAACAGACAGCAGTCAGTAAAGACCTGAGCACCTTCAATGGAACTGACCCAACTTAGAGTCATCAGACAACAGAGATACGTGACAATCAAGAGCAGGCCGTATTTTGGACCATGTATTAAACAAACTGAAATTGTACTTCTCTGACTAAAGAATTAAATTAGGTATCCATAATACAAAGATTACCCAGGAAATCCCAAATACCTGCAAAATAATCAACATATTTCTAAATAATATATCGAAAAGAAACGGCAAGCGAGAGAGGCTGAGGGGCAGGGTTAGGAGCTGCTGTGCTGTGCTGTGCAGCAAGCTGATCAAAGCATAGCCTGCAGATATTCTCACTGAATGCAAATGAAAACAAACTTCCCAAAACTCGTAAGATACAGCTAAGCAAAAGAAACACTATCAACAGATTCTCCTCCGTGTGTATTCAAGCTGAAATGAATGGCTTTGGTAACTAAATGATAAAAATGAGTAGTTATTACTCATCATTGTATAAAAAGGAATAATTCACCACTATCTGTTGAAGGTGTCCCTCAAAACCAAAGACCTCTACTGAACACATAGAAAATTCACAGTCCTGGATCTACCAGGAATATGAAGAGCATGTACCCAAACTCCAATGTCACACCAGGGAGTTACTGGGGTAACTCCTACTGGGGTGTGTAGGTGACTGTTCTCCAACACGGGCTGACCCAGCAGGCTGCAAGCAGAGCAGCCCACAAACCTGGAGATGGATGTGGGAATGCAAACAGAGTTCCAGGCAATGGCCCAGCATGACCAGAAGCGGACAGTAGAAAAGCTGAAAGGTCAGGCTTCAGGCTCGACAGGTCACACAGAATACAGTTCCCTGCAGATATCACCAAGTCAGGAGCTTGGAACGGGATTATGTCAGGCTGGAGGAAGTCCCAGATTCAAGTGCTTCAGTGGGAGATCCACTGTCTGTTAATAACGTGACAGAGGTCATTTCTCTACTTCCCTCTGGCTGCCTTTCCTCCTGTATGAAGTGGGTAACACCTCCTGGCTGCTGTGAGGCAGCTGCATCAGCCCCATGAGGACATACATGTTGAATGAAGGTAGTGAGAGGTGCCGAAGGCTTCAGGAAGCCAGGACAGAGGACAACTGAAGACTCCCTAGGACGGAGGACGACTGATGACTCCTTAGTGATGTAGGGAGCTAGCTGAGTGTAGACAGACGCCTAGCATAAGAGGCAGGTTACAAGTAACAAGGACCTCAACTGACAAGCTTGCCGTGGAGTGGAGGCACCAAGAAAGAGGAGATCGAAAGAGCTCCTGCAAGGTGGGCCACAGTGATGACCAGAATGGGAGGGAACCAGGAAGGAGCAAAGGAGACTTGAATCCAAAGCACAGAGGGTGACTAAGAGAATTCTGACAGCTAAGTAAGACGCCAAAAAGAGCCGATTTGAGTACAGAAAGTTAGGATATTCCTGAAGAGACCTCTACATGTTTAAGGGGAGGGGAGTATGTATTGAACCTAGAAACTAGTACTAGGCTCTACAGTCCTATGTATAATTACATAAATACTGCCCCAGCAAGCAGCACGTGACTCTCATCCCTCCCTCCGTTCCTAGCTTCAGTTAACTCCATGCACACCGTGACTCTGCAGGCTGCGGTTTCAGAAGGACATGAATTATGACCCCACATAGCACTGCTGACTGTTGTTCGGCTACGGACTATAATTCTTCATGGAATACATTTTTGGTGCTAAAACTGGAAAAGCCAAAGAGTGAAGAATAAAAAGGGTCAGCACAGAGAAGCAAAGAATCATTCCTCACTCTACTGGGAATAAACAAACAAACAAATAAGTAAAAAAGAAAGAAATATAAAAAAAACACAGCCAACCAAAGCTAGTCATCTAAACCCAACAAATCCCCAGAGAAGACACTGATCTGGAGTAAATATAGCTATAAGGGCGAGGCCAGTTCTCATGAACATAGCACCGAGTCATTCGGAATTCACTCCCTAACGTGACCAGTTTTTATTCACTCCTGTCACAAACACGGACTTCAATTGATAAGTCAACAAACAGGAAATCAGCCTTGGCTTAGATTCACATTCTTTCCCAGGACAGCACTCAAAGTGAAACTGGATTAGCTACGGTCAGTATTCTAGTCTCCCTAGGGGAGAAGGTCTGTTATGTGAAAACGGACGGCCTTTCCAAGACTACCCAACAGTTCTAAGCGTCAGAAACAGGGCTCGCACATAACCTGCTCCCAAGCCCGGGACAGGAGCTGTCCAGTGGCAGTCACTGAAGCTTCTAGCCAACACACACACATGCCCAGACCCAGCTTTCAAAGCATTAGAAACACTAGCTCATGCCTAGAAGGAACTTCTCAAGGTCTTTGCTGTGGTGTACAAAGCAAATCTCCAAAGGCAGTAAGCGAGGGGAGGGAGGGGGGACATCTGGACAGGCTCCAGAGAACTCACCCGTGCAAAGTCAAACGCGTATCTGTAAATGAGCTTAAAGTTTGCTGTATCATTTAATAATGATCTTAAGTAATCCAAAGTAGTTCTGAGTTTTTCTGTTGTATCACATCTAGGAAACAGAATAAAGGTAAATTACAACCTGAGTGGTTCCTTTAAATTGGAGTAATTAATATTAAAACCCAAAATAAAAAGAAAAGTTGGAAAACGGGACTGTGTCCATAATGACCAGTTGCATTCTGCACTTTTTAATAAATGGTAAAGAAGAGTGGATACACAGCAACCCAGCGCAGCTTTACACACTCCCCGTCACACTTACGCTCTTCTCACGTGTGCGTGCGTGTGCATGAGGCCTGAAAGCTTCAAGAAAATTTCCCATCAATCCTCACCCCATTTCAGTGTTCCATGTTTACTTTCTCAGCTAGCACACAGCCTGTACTGCCTCCAACTGCTCTGCAAAGTGCCTTTGACATTGCTTTTCAGAGACCATGGCAGTTGTCTTTGTAGCATGTCACTCTGTCACATAGGTTCCCCATGGTCACTCAGCATGTTGCTGATGGGAACACAGCACTGTGTCCTTATGTCCTTCCAGGGCACGCCATGAGGAACCTTGCCACATCAGACTGTTCCCTATTGCTGAGATTAACTTGTATTAATGCAGAGAGGGGGATGCTCTCAATTCTCCATTTATTATTTATTTGTGTGTTCTGTGTGTGTGTGTGTGTTTCTGTGTGTGTGTGTATACATGTGGGTGCCAAAGGTCAGTTTCAAGTACCACTCCTCAGGTGCTGTACATGTACACCTTGTTTTAAGACAAGTCTCTTATTGGCCAGAAATTTACCAAGTAAGCTAGAATGGCTGGCCAGTAAGCCCAGTGACCCACCTGTCTCCATCTCCCTGGGCTGGAATTTACATGTGTATACTTGTAAATATGCTTGGCTTTTAACATGGGATCTGGGAATCGAACTCAGACCCTAGCCCTGTACAACAAATACTTTGCCAATTGAGCCTTCTCCCCAGCCCAGAGTGTACTCTCCTAGCTTTAAAATACTAAGCAGCCTGTGGTGCCACCTCAAGACTGTGACTACCCAGTTCATCAGGTTTTTTTTTCAACTTGCTGTTTTCTTGATGCCTCAATTTCCCCTTAAATAGTCTGTAAATAAACTTATAGATCAGAGTCTAGTGCAGAGACACTGATCCTGACTGTGACATTCAGGTACATCAGTGAAAGCCCTTCATACCTTCTGCTGGTAATCTCCAATAGCCCCTAGTGAAGGTACCTGTTCAGGGGTCCTAGCCACTGCGAGCACCCCTCCCCCAGTCTCTGACATTCTCACATGCCTCTCCTAGCAGCAAATGCAGCAGGGCTGGATAGCCACTCAACACCCCACCTACATGAAGCAGCCTTATAGCCCTGCTAGGGTCTGAATGGCGGCTGAACACCCCACATACACGAAGCAGCCTTACAGCCCTGCAAGGATCACACCTGAAGACTCAGCACACCGATTCCTGAACCGCCATCCTCCTGTGAGGAGCCCTGGACAATATCTCACTCTGTGGACTTATGAGTTGCCATTTCTTTTAATTCGGTGTGTTAATCCATCACTGACTTGATTCTCGCAATGCTCAAACCATCCAGTTTGGGCAGAGGCCCTAGAACCTGGCTGCATCCTTCTGATGTGAGCCTACCAATCTCTACACACTTCCTCCTTCTCTGGCATAGAATTTCCCAGCCCCATTTTGTCCTTTCTCTGCTTCAAACTTGAAACCAGCTGTTTTCCAGGAGCCCTGATGATGACAACTTGTTTTTACCAGTAAGTAATAGTGTTTACCTTTGATAAGGAAGCACACTAATTAGTTATTTTTACAAATTAACTTTATTTGCAACACATGAGCCCTAAAAATGAGAACCAGGCCAACAAGATGGGGGGTGGGGTAAGAGCACTTGCTGCACCAATCTGGTGACCACAGTTCTATCCCAGGTCCTCCTGTGACCGTGTAATGAATGTATACTGGTGAACTGTCATGTGCCGTCTGAACTCATGGAGAAGCTGCCTCTTGAAAGGGGGTGGACTGCCCTCTGGTCCCAGCCCCATCCTGTGCAGCTCCTGCTCAAACACACTTAAGTGTCATCTTTGTCAGGGGATGGGCTGCCTTCCCAAGGGTGCAGGGATTAAGGAGAACAACTCAACAGCAGACTGCTTGAAGGCAAAGCTTTCTTCCACAGAAGTTACCATGGCTTGTTTACCCAGTAGTATGAAAGCACCTGGAGTGAGGGAAGGAGGGTGGGCAGCGGGAAAGGCTGGAGGTCAGCTGAGGAAGGGGGGTGGGGGCTCCACTGGACTGCCTCAACTTCTCCAGTGGGGTTTCAGCTGGATCACCCAATCGGGAACTATAGCCAATGCCTTAGTGGGGGTTCCCAGTCACTGTCTGCAGGATGTGTGAGCTCCTGACTCAATGATGTTACTTTCATGGTGGTTTTCTTCTTTTACTTGGAAGTTCATCCTGGGGGACTCAGCTCTGCCGAGGACTCTATCAGGAATGCCACTGGCTGCTTTAAAAGGGCTTCCACAATCAATTCTGCTGGACAGTTTGAGCCCTCAATTTCATGTTTGTTACTAACTACATTTATTCTTTTAATTTCATTTGCTATGATATACTTAATGAACTCACTCATTCAAAACCAAAAGAATGGCTATACAAGTCTCCCACAGTCCACTGTGAAAACTTTATATTGAATTCTACAAATAACAGAGGCAACCTCCTACCATGGGAGAGACCAGGCTTGCACCCTCAACAGCTTTCAGAGCTCCCAAAATTGGGGTAGGGAAGGAAAAGAGTTGAGAAGCTGAGAGTCTAACTATAGACCTAGTGTCAGAACCCAAATGAGGATGGCAGAGACGAGAAAGGGGAAACACCCAGGCAGCATGGGGCAGGTGTGGCTGGGACACGGGCGTGGCAGCTGGCTTAGGCTTATTTGACATTGGGTGTACTACTGCAGAACCAAGACCCTATTAATTAAAGAAAAAATTAATAATGTTACAAATACTGAGGGAGGGCTTGGAGAGGGGGAAGCTAGTCCATCCAAAACCATGTAAGGCTGGGTTCCTAGTCGTCACTAGAAAGGAAACCCAGGGGACACATTTAGACAGGCTGTTTAGTCCCGAGCAACAGATTCAGGTGCAGGAAGCTAACAGAGAGAGCTGCTAGAGAGAGCAGAGTGTGTGGTGCTGGGGCAGAACAGTGTGAAACCAACACAAGACCTGGGCCAGGCCTGGCTCACCTTTCTCCTCCTATCGAAACATCTGCAACTCATGGCCCACTGTGAGAAATAAGCAAGTCTCCTCTTTATTTTTATTTATTTATTTATTTTTTATTGCAACAATGTCTTTTATTAGGCACAGAATTTTAAATGATCTCTCCAATTTCTCCATACACACACAAAATTATGTGTGCCATTTAACTTACTGAAGCTTGCCAACTATCTAGAGAAGGACTTTATCCCCAACCTGCTTAACCAGGAGGCCAGTTCATCTGCCGACCCCCAAGGACGTGGAGGTGGATATGATAGACAGACTGTCCCCCGTCCGCACCTTCATTCACCACCATCCGATACCCGCGCTTCAGGCCCAGATCTGCAGCACATTTCTTGCCAACAATCATTAAATGTCCTAGAAGACTTTCATCATCGTCATCTGCTACAGAAATCTGGGATATATGCTTCTTGGGTATTACCAGAAAGTGTGTTGGTGCCTGAGGGGAAATGTCATGAAAAGCAAGACACCGGTCTCCTCGAGGATGATCTTGGCGGGGATTTCTTTGCGGATGATCTTGCCGAATATCGTGTCGCCACCGGGCTGGGCCACTTGAGCCTTGGCAATCTCGTCAGCCATCGCAGCCGCAGCCGCTCGCTGTCCTTCCTGAGCCGGGGCCACGGTGGGGAGAGGAACTGCGCCTATTTATTTATTTATTTATTTATTTATTTTATTTTTAGGTTTTTCGAGACAGGGTTTCTCTGTGTAGCCCTGGCTGTCCTGGAACTCACTCTGTAGACCAGGCTGGCCTCAAACTCAGAAATCCACCTGCCTCTGCCTCCCAAGTGCTGGGATTAAAGGCGTGCGCCACCACTGCCCGGCAAGTCTCCTCTTTAAAATGAGATCAAATATCAAATGTATATCCAAAATTCCACCTCGTGTATCCAGCAGTGCTGGTCCATCTATCACAGGGGCTCTTCTTTGTAAACTCAGAGCTCATGCCAACAGGAAGGCAGGGCTCAGCTGCCCTGCCTGGAACAATAGGTTGCCATCTAGTGGCCACCCAACAAGGACCCTGTCAGAGGATAAGGGACAGTAGAGAAACAGGTCTGTGTTGTGTCTGGAAAGTGGCTGTATTTCCACCTCAAGTGTATTCTACAGGGTAAGTCAGAAGCTCAGCGAGTGAGCACACTTCTCAGTACAGACAGCTTCCCCACAGCCCTCAATACCTGCAGCCTCTCATTTGGTTCAAAGCTATCTTCCTAGCCCACCAGAGCTTTACACAAACACTGGCTACCGTTCTAAGCCCTCCTCAAACTCAAGGCCCTTCCAGTTCTAACACATCCCCACTGTGAGGTAACAGCCACCCTGAGAGGCTGTCTCTTTCACCAAAGGTTGGACTGCTACAGTCTCTCCCTGTGTCTGCCCCTCTCTCTCTCATACACGCCACCAATTTGTACGCTGAAATCTTCATCCCCAAGGCATTGTATTAAACTGTGGGGCATGATGCCCAATGGACGGCCTCACACCCAGGCACACAGGGAAGAATTAATTACATTCAGGGGTTATTAATAACAAAAAACCAGTAAAAAGGGGAGGATGTGAAGTAGTTAGGAGGAAGATGGGGTGAGGGTGACCAGGAGAAGGTGGGAAGAGTAGTGAACTGTTATGATCAAAATATATACATGTTTCATTAGATTTTAAACAAGCAAGTTAAAAATATTTTTAAAATTTTGGAGGTGAATCTTGGACTGAGTCATGAAGGCAAAGGCTTAGTGAATGAGATTAATGTCCTTAAAAAGCAGCCTAAAGAAACTCGTTTGTTCTAGCAGCGTGTGAGCCACATAGCCATAAAGCACTCCTGGCCGAGCCAGATCCAAGCTGTCCCTAGATTCCAAAGCTGCTGGAGCCTGGGCCGCTAGCTTCACCCACAACTGTGAGACACCGACTTCTGCTATTCATAAGCGTCTCTGTCTATAGTATTTTGCTATATCAATTTAAGTAAAGTAAAATGTGTAGCACTGTATATAAATATAGATTTTTATCATATACACATGGGTTCCAACTTGAATCTATAGTATTTAACAGGAAAGATTTAATAAAATGAAACTGACAAAAACCAGGGGGAGAAATCTAAACAGAAGACAAACATAACTAGAAAGACAGGCCACTTCCATTTTAGTACACACAAGCGACTTCCCTTGAGTTTCCTGTGGACTAGGAAAGCCCATCTTACAAACACAGGAGTTAGCTGACTCAATGAGCATAATGACTAATATCTCTGAACTTTTTGTCACTTCTAAGTCCTGCCCCTAACAGACTTTGTTTTGGTGACAAGTTACCTTCATGGTCAACCTGGCTGCACTTAGAATCACCCAGGAAGTGTAACTCTCGGTGCCTGTGAAGGTGTTTCCGGAGAGATGACTCAGGGGTGAGCACCCACCATCCTGGGTGTGGCAGCAGCACCCCAGGGGCTGGGCCCTGAACTGAACCAGAAGGAAGGATAAAGATAAATGCCTGACGGTGTGGTCATACATATCTGGAACGGATTTACTGGGGGATTTAAAGCTGCAGTGGTTTTAAGGCTAGTAAAGTTCTAGAATTTCACAAGCAGAGCTTACTGGGCAAGCCTGGTCAAAGTGTGGAAGACTAGCGAGCCAACGGAGGGAGGACTACTCGCCCTCTCAGGAGGGCACGTGGTGGGGATGGAGCTTGGGGAACTGGACTGGAGACCAAGCATATCTGCCAAGGAACTGGCAACCGTTGGCTCATGTTCCAAAAACCTGAAGGCTGAGTTCAAAAGTAATCGTCTATTTTGTCTAACAGGAAATTTCAGGACAGTGTAAAATGTCCGAGCTGTGGCATGGCTCACATGTGTGAAAACCTCCACTTACAGTCAAGAGAACAGGAAGAAAGAAGTGTGAACATGGCTGCAGGTGAAGACAGAAGTGGACCAGTTTGGCGAGGGTTTGAACTGTGTTAATACTGGGATTGAGACGAGAACTGAGCAGGTACAGACAGTCCAGCTAGCTGGAACTATTAAGAGAGAGCGACAACACTGCTGAGGAAAACCCTCAGCCTTTGGCTCACATCATCATACCTCAAAATGCAGTAATGCAGACGCATTTGAAAACTCTTACTTGGAGAGTGACTGACTCAAGCAGCACCTGGAAGAAGGCCACCTAGGAAGAGTGGAATACTTAGGACGGCATTCCCCGGGGTTCAGCTTCGGAGGCACACAGGGGCCACTGCAGCTTGGGTCAGGTTGTATTTAGAGCTGGCAACACAACTTGGCACAGTCTGTCCACATGTGCTATGTTTTTAGGCATGCACACAGTACTAGAACTATGGAGTCATGGAGAGAGAACTGCCAAGGCTCCCTAAGGACACTGAAGCCAGGCGACACGGAGTCGAAAAGGAGCTCCTGCACAGAACTCCCAGTGGGCAGTGCGTCAAGCAGTGCAACTAAAGCCCACGTTGCAACACAGATCCCAAAATACCGCAGATGGCAACCAGGAAGGTGGCCCTGTTTACTGAGGAACCTTTGCAAGTACACGGAGAGCTGGCCCAAGAGAGATGCCATGTGTCCCACTGGTGACACAGTGGGAGGGACACTCCAGCCCAGTGGAGCTCAGAGAAAGCCACTTGTGAGCCCTCAGATCCTGGGCATGGAACTTCAAGGTTTTGTGTTCATTTAGGGCTTCTGGTCTTAGGTAGATCCTTCCTGCTATCCTCCCTAGTCCTCGTTTTGGGAATCAGAGTGGTTACTCTATGCCACAGTATACTTAATTTTACAGGGCCCACAACTAATCGTTTGCCTTGACTCTCAAAAGAGATTTTGAACTTCTAAAAACTGTTGGAACTCTAAGACTATGAAGACTTCTAAGTTGGTCTAAATGCACTTGGCATTATGATCTGGTCACAAGCCTATGTAGAGTGTCCATACTAGGCTTATGTTTTAAAACTTAGTTTCTAGTTAGTGGCATGGTTTTGAGAGGCTGTGGAGCTCTCGGGAAGTGAGGCCAGGCTGGAGGAAGCAGACCTGAATACCTCTGCTGCCAGGCCTTCCCCACTGCAGACATCTTCTCATGTCATGTGTCAACATAAACCTCTTGCATTACTTCTTGCATTAGTTTCCTGTCATTTTGATAAAACACTTTGATCAAGGTAACTTAGAGAAGAACAAGTTTATTCTGGCTTACAATTCCAGATGGCTAAGAGTCCATCATGCAGAAGGCACAGTAGCAGGCAGCAGGCGAAGTGGCAGGAACCTAAGAGATCACATCTCAACGTCAAGCAAGAAGCAGGGAGAGAAGCAGAAGGCAAGGCTATATGATCTCAAATCCCAACCCAGTGATATACTTCCTCCAGCAAGGACACACCTTCTAAATGGCCCCAAACAGTGCCAGCAACTTGGGGACCAAATGTTCAAATACTCAGGCTGTGGGGCACATTCACATTCAAACATCACACTTCTTGTCAGGTCATGGTGACAGGACAGAGCTGTAGTTTCCAACCTGCCCAACACTGTGACCCTTTAATACAGGTCCTCATATTGTAGTGACCCCAACTGTAAAATTATTTCATTGCCATTTTATAACTATAATTTTGCTATTGTTATGAATTGTACGTAAATGTCTGAGTTTCCAATGGTTGTAGGCAACCCTATGAAAGGGCTGTTTGATCCCCCAGGGGGTGTGACCCACAGGTTGAGAACCACTGAGATAGAATTATGCTCATGGTTTTCTCTTCCAATGTGGCAACTGGCATATCAGAGCCATTCAAATATTTCCTAAACAGATTGCTGATCGAGGGAGGCTACAGGAAGGTTCTTAAAACCTTGAGATTGTACAACACTTGAACCACAGAACGATAATTCCACCCTGAATGATCACCTCCATGTTGGATAAGAAAACCAGTATGCACGTTTTACACCACACACACAGAAAAGCACAGCGGATTCCTCTGTCTTTATAACGGGTCATATATCACCAGACCCTGAATTTCTAGAATTAGGTCATAGATACCTTCGAGAATCCACCCATCACAGACTGCACTACATCACAGAACAGAGTCCACAACCAAGAGCGTCATGGAGTCCTGTGTCCCCTACAATGGAGACACTGGCCCCTTTGCAGAAGTGTAGCACTCAAACACACAGGCAAGGCCTGGCATGAATAAGAAATCTTGTGAAGATAAATGTCTGACAGAATCTAAGACTATATGAAAATGAGTAGCATCCCTTCAAGAACAAATGAGCGTGGGCCTTTGAGCACGGGCCTGAAAGATGGTGCTGCCTCTGATGAGCTGAAGAAAGTCTCCACACGTCATGCATTCATCACACGGACATTCAGAAAACAGGTACAAATCACTCTTTTCTGACAGCAGTAGGAAAAGCAATGAGGGAAAGGCTAGGTCAGCAGGCTCTAATGTGCAAAGTTAAGCCAAGCTGTCTGTTTTCACACTGTGGGGTTCCAACAGGAAAACAGCAAAGAGAAGGCACAATGTGCATGGCTCAGGCTGTAGCCACAGAGGCACAGGGACACTAAAGGCCAACAAGTCCATCATGGTTTCAATAAAGTCATGAAAGCATCTCAGTTACAACTTTAATCCAATAAATTGTAAGCCTGCTATTCCTAGTTAAGGCGAAAAGAAAAAGATAAAGTACTCTTGGTTCTTAGACCAAAGCTAACTAGTCTTTCATCTTGGACACCATCTGAATTGTCCCTCTCTCCCAAGTTGCTCCTTCCCATAGAGTAAAATAATTTGTCTTTTTGAATGAAACTCTAAAGCTAAGAAAGTACACACACACACACACACACACACACACCAAGTAAATACATAAAGCTACTAATTTTTTTTCTTAGTCTGGATTAAGGGGTTCAACACGGTTAATAAAACTGACTGGATAGACTAAAAATGTAAAATACATAGTAAGTTTTTAAAACAAAGAATTTTAAAAGAAAGAAAACATAAAATAGCTTAATTTTTAAAGCATGATTATTTACTGGAGTAATAATGTTTTGGGTATCTGTGGCTAAATAAAATATATTGAAACTATTTTTTTAATGCGGCTATTATGAAATTTTACTTTACATATGTAGCTCACATGCATGGGAAAAGGGAGACTTATTTCTTGCCAGAGCTACGCCAGGGAAATACTACTGCTTTCTTTGCCATACATACAATATATAAACACTTCAGTCACTAAACTCTAGCATCATTATCCTCAGGATAGGTTGTAGTCTTTCCATATCTGGCCAAAGGGAGGCTGCCACACTACCAGGCTCCTGTCTTCTCACATTCTACCATGTCCTGAGTTCCCAGGAGCGAGGAGATCTAGATGGGCTCCTCCTTTACTCTACCCGTATTCTACACCCCTCTGCTAACCACCCGAGACCCTCACAGCCCCCGGACTTACTGTAGGGAAGTCATTCCTTTCAGCCACTCCTGTAGAGTAAAATAGCCCATGTTTTGTGCATCCAATTTCCAAGCTAGGACAAGCATAACTACCTGTTAAAATACAGAGATACAGTAACAAATCAGACCTCAGCAATTAGCTACTCCAGCATCCTGCAAGAGCTTCTGTCCACAGTGGCCCAGTCACTGAGGTATGAAGGGTGGCTTCAAAGCAGAGTTAGTTGGGTTTGACAAAAATAATACAATAAAACTATTGATAAAATTATTTCTATTTTAAAACATTAAATTAAAAAATCAGTAGGGTTTTTAGATTTAAAGAGGTCAAAATATGATTGCTAAATAAAGGTAAAAGAAATGTGATTTATAAATTAGTGGGCTGCTAAGAAGAGTTTCTTTCCCAAAGGACACACTATATGTTCTTCAGATTACCCATAGTAGATTTTCTCCTAGCTCAGACGTGTCCTGCAATTCTGATGTGTTAATATCAATTTACTCAGGTAAACCAACCTACACTCTTGACTGTGCGTACTATCAAGCTTAGCCTCTATTCAGTCGTGTCACAAAGACTAAAAGTAAACATGAACTCAACATGGATGCTACCAATGGACATGCTAACAGGGACAGCGAACGCCCAGGAGGCCTCAGCCCCACACAAAGAACTGCAGGCCAGTCAGGAATGCCAGTCAGGACCGCCTGGAGTGGGAGAAATAGTCTTCCCTGGGGAAGGGTGTATGCACCACACACACACACACACACACACAGACACACACACACACAGACACAGACACACACACACACACACACACAACACACACTGACACACAGACACAAACACATACCAATTAATGAAAAGAGGTCATGAATTTTAAAGAGCAAAGGGGAGTATATGGATGAATTTTGAGGAAAAAAAAAGAAGTGAATAGTGTTTTAGTATTTGATACTAATTTGTATCTAGTTTGTAATAGATGTAATAGTGTTTTTAAAGTTTGCATAAACATATGTTTAATAAGCAGCTAAGAGTGAAGGAACGTGAACTTACACACACGAACACACACACACACAGTTAAACAGGCACAGTGGACACTCACCATCCTGGGGTTAAATCAGTGAGAAAGCTATGTGTTTTTAAGGACCCCCACTCCTTAGTAAATGAAAAGATATTTAATTTTATGGGCCTGATAAAAATCAGGAAGCAGGGAGTTAAAATACATTTAAAGTGTTAGTAGAAGCAAAACAGGCTTTTCGAACAAACACTGCCCTCAGCCACTGCTTTGTTTGCTTGCAGGCTGCAGGTTGAGGACTGACAGCACAGCGGGGTTTAGAACCCCACTTCTTACCTCAGGATATGAAATACCACCACTACTTCTGTGCCGCCTCAGAACTGAAGCACAGCAGCACATACTTGGAACACAATCCCATTCTGAATTTAGTCCTTTAGTCCTCCACATAATTTTACATATCAAGACTGTCTCTTCCTACAGAAACAGAATTCTAAAGGGTTCCTAACTGCCAACAAGGATGCCAGGAATAGCTAGCTGCCTTTTCTCCAGAACTGTTATTGGTGAGGAGCTTCGAGCACTTTCCTTTTCCAGTCAGAATCAAAGTCAGGACATCTCACACAGAGGCAGGCTCTCTGTCTCAGTGAATGTATGTTCAGCCCATCCCTCAGATCCGAGGCCTAACCCTGAACCCCCACTCTCACTGGACCTGCGGCCGGCCCCGCCCCTCTTCCATCTCTCTTCTTTGCCTCCCACCCTTCAGCTAACACCTAGAGAAACCCGCATTGTTCCTGCACAGCAGCAGCCACCACACTGATGACTTGTTTCAAGACAAAAATCCACACAATGAAACACATTCTAAAGGTACTTTAGAAAAGTTAACTCTTCTCTGCATAACCTGTGGGGAGGGAGTAGTTAGCAGGGCGCAGAAAAGGCAAAAAGGGAAGCGAAGACCAAAAGGTGCTCAATTCCCAGTTTTCATTAGAAGCACAGTACACACTGTGGGCACCAGATGACTTTAAAAGTCTGAACAAAAGGAACAGTCCCTTGAGACCTCCTCCAGACCATAAACTCCCTTAGGATCTGCCGTGTGTGTTAGACTGGCGGTTAGAGAAAAACTAATGTGCATCATTTATCAACAGGGCACACATGTAATTTTTCATTTTAGTATAACATGTGAGAACAAGGCAGACTATTTCACAGTCATGATGCAGAGAACTAGGTGAAAATAATTAAGCATATATAAAATAGTTCTAAATTCTGAGGGAAATATTTAGTGCTTTTACACTAAAAGTCAGTCAGTTTTTGAGTTAAGTTCAATTAGAAGTGAGAGACCTGAGGAAATTTTATGGTAATTACCACCTACTCAACCCTTCATGAATAATTATTTAAAATCTGGAACTCTTTATTAAGCAGGCATAGTTACTGAGGGGATAAAAGCACACAGCACGAGGTGACTCGTACCCACTGCTCATCTGGCCTGTGGGTACGTGTGTTCACACCCTTCTTATACATCAGAAACAATCACTTAATGTACAAGAAACCAACCCAGTAAGCGACCACATTTACAGCACAGCACTTGGAGGGAAGAAACCAGGCCGGGCAGTGTTGGTGCACACCTTCAATCCCATCACTCGGGAAGCGGAGGCAGGTGGATCTCTAAGTTTGAAGCCAGCCTGGTCTACACAGCCAGTTTCAGGACAGCCAGGGCTACATAGACAAATCCTGTGCATTAGAACATATTTCTTAGCTGGCCTCACACAAACCAACAGACAATTATATCTTGTTTTACTGCTTTACTTGGCAAAAGACAAATAGAGGCAAGAAAGGAGGACCGTTCCATGCTGTCCCAAAGGTGGACTTACGTTTTCTGGTTCAACACCAATGTCTTCACAGAACTTCTCCATGCCTTCAGGACCCACCGCGTCCTCGGCTCCTGTAATAAAATGCAGTGACGTGAATTCAACTTGGCACACTGTCAAATACGCCAGAGAAGAGGAAAAGGCCCTAACTAACTCCTCTGGGAAGAAATCAAGTACAAATTAGAAAATTCTCAATGGAGCCCTTTTAGGATTAAACCTTTAAGGAGCCTCCTTTGGACTCTCCCTGGGCTCAATGTGCGCTCTGACCTTTGGAGAAGGCAGTCAGTTCTGAGGGCAAGGCTATTTCAAACCACTGCTTTTAAAGCATCTGAAACTCTACATCTGACTTGGTGATGACATCTGTAATGAGCACACGCAGTCATTTTTGGAGCCATCACAAGAGCCACACACTGGTCTCTACAACGTGGGAGACATAACACGTTTTTATATAGAGAAATCCATGCAATCCAACATCCCTGAATGCAAAGTTTTTGAAAAAAAATATTTCTATACTAAATCCATACTGATTTTTTTTCCTTGCCATTATTTCCTAAGTAGGACATAATACATACCGACGCGGCATATAAATTATACTATATATTTAGTATTATCAATAAAATCTAGAAATGATTTAGAGTAGGCAGGAGGCTTTTTACAGGTCATATGATCCAAGTGCTAGCTCATTTGACACTAGAGACTTGCGTACTGTGGAGTTTGGCCCCCTCCAGTCCTGGAATCAATGTCCAGAATGTATCATGGGATATCTATCATTTTGTTCTCTTTTTATAATCAATCTCTCTCTCTCTCTCTCTCTCTCTCTCTCTCTCTCTCTCTCTCTCTCTCTCTTCTGTGTTGTGTGTGTGTCTGTCTGTCTGTCTGTCTGTCTGTCTGTCTATGCATTTTCTTGCCTGTTTTCTGAGGCTCAAAGAAGGCTTAGGATGCACTTGACCTAGGGTTGTACATGGTTACTATCGGCATGAGTGAGTGAGTAACCAAGCTCAGTCCCAGCAAGCTCAGCGCATCTGTCCGGACAGATTTGACCCTTGATCTATACCGTCTCCCCAGCACCCTGGTTCTACCTGTTCCTTCCCGGAGCCTGCCTGTATCTCCACTTCAACTCACACTCGTTCTTTCCTGAAATTTTCTCTTTCCTACACCTATCTTTCCCCTGAAATTCTTGCCAAAATCACCGTAACTCCTTACCTCTCCAGTCTAACGGACAACTTCTATCTGTATTGTATTTGATCTCAAGAGGTTTGATGTGGCTCTTTATTCAAGAAACTCTCCTCCCACGGCCTCCAGAAATGTCTTCTCATCTGGTTTTCCTCGTCTTTTGGATTCTTTGCAGTTCTTTTGCTCATTAAAATGGATGTGTAACATTAACTGCTAGTCTTTAGACCAGCAGGTTCTCAACCTACTATAGGTCGTAACTCCTTCGGTAAACCTCTATCTCCAAAACATTTTAGATTATAATTCATAATAGTAGCAAAATTAGAGTTATAAAGTAGTGACCAAAGTAATTTGGGGGGGGGGGGCACTACAACATGAGGAAGTGTATTAAAGGGTCACAGCATTAGGAAGGGCCACAGCGTTAGGAAGGGCGGAGAACCACTGCTTTAAACTCTCATCCAGAATTTGCAACCACTGAAAGCTTAACTTCTCAACTCTCATCCTGACCAGTCTACAGCATCCACCTGACTACTCTGGTTCCACATCTGAAACTAGATCAACCTTCTTCCCAAGCCCACTGCTACCTCGCTTCTCTCTCCAGCAGCACCTCAAGACGACACCTGGCCTCCCTGTGTCAACCCTGCATACCTAGAAACAAGCCTGATTCGCTCTCCCTCTCCCTCACTAGCCGCCTGATACCAATGCCCCACCTCCTCGATGTTACTGATTGGTTCCCCTCCAGCCCAGCCCTGGCTCAGGCTCCATTCTCCGAGACCACTGACTTATGCTGAACAAAGCTACTAAGAGGTCCTCTCCACATACAAATCCCATGCCGGCTTAACTCCTCCAACAGCTCTTTATTACCTAAAGTCTAAGCCCAAGTCTTTAGCACATTAGCTAAGGTTCTCTATGATTTAGCAGCATACACGCACACACACACACATACACACACACATACACACACACACACACCATCACCACATGCAGGCACACATGCACACAGAGGTCCCATATACAAGGGCAACAGTAATGATCCAAGCCAGTAATCCTAGCACTCAGGAAGTGGAGTCAAGATCAGGAGCTCAAGGTCAGCTATAAAAGCCAGATGAGGCCAGCATGGGTTCTGGGAGATTTTTTTCTCAAAAACCAAAATGGATGGATGGATGGAAGCTCACTCCAGAAACACCTACTGACCTCTGTGTGGTTTCACGATGCATGACAAATGCCAGATGCCATATGGGCTTTGTGCCTTGGCCTGTCCTCTCCTTCTCCTTCTTCCCTGGATAACTCATTCAACCACTGAGAATGAAACTTAGTCATCTCCCCCATTCCCACCTCAAGCCACATTAACCATGGCGGTTGTAACTCCGTTCAATGCTGAGGACGGTGCTCGCTGTTCAGCACACTGCATTCAAGAGTGCCAGCCATTTCCCCTTCCCTGAAAGCTCCGCAGCAAGACCCATTCATTCTACAACCACAGCACTAAGCTGGAATTAGTAAGAGTTTACTCAGCAAGTGAAGCCATAATAGGGGAATTCCTGCAGAATCTTTTTGCAGATCTTACTGCAGATCCAATAAGCCACTCAGTCTAGCAGAATCGATCATCTTCTTATGTTGCTGTTTCATCAATAACATTTATTGAAGAAGTCACAGACTATGCACTATGGCAGTGCCTAGGATACAAAAGGGGCCAGCGGTACCTAAGTCTTGCACCCCATTAAGGGAGAAGAACATCAGAGCAGTTTCAATACAGAATAATGTCTAAGCCACGGTAAAAGTACACAGTGCTTATGCTCCAGGAGCATCTGCTGCAAAGGCCGGAACCACTTCCTGCCCCAAATCAGTCCCTTCCGTACAGTCTCAACAAAGAAAAGCATTCTCCCTGTGCTAGCATCTTCCCTTTATTTGCAAATGTCTTGTTTTTTAAGAACAGATGCTCTGTATTCCATAATCAATTGCCATCTCTTTCTTGGACCTCCCTTCTTATCTGTTATTTTTCTATACTTGACCATTAGAGAGATCAACTTTAACTTAGGGGAGGTGATGGGATTGTACATTAATATATAGTACAAATATCATTTGACAGTGAAGATAAAAATATTAAAAGTAGATTACCATCTAAGTATCCTTCCAAATAAACCCTCACATAAAATGTAATGTATGAATATATACATACTGGAATCATGTGACAGGAAACTCTCTGGCTATCAGAATACCTTAATTTTCCAATATTTATATTCAATTTGTTTTCTTAGCAATAGGCTGGTAGTAAGCTCCAAGCACAGCAAATAAGAGCAGTGAGGAGGAGCAGGCTATGTCACTCACAACTCAAGTGGGAAGACATTTACGAGTTGATGTGACGCACCTGGAGCTCTGGCTCGACTACACAAGATCTCACGTGCACTCCCGAAGGAATTACACATTAATGCATTTACATGAGAAAATATTCAGGTATAAAAGATACAAAGTAAAAAGCTGGAAGCTGCAATCCCCCTCTCCTTACTGATTAGGCATGCATCCCCTAGGCTTGTTATACCGTGTGAATGCAGTTATACAACGGCTGACAATTTTAAGCTTGCTCACACTTTACCTGTAACTCTGTTTTTGTCCTTGAGTCTGGTACTCCTTGTGGCTCCACCTGACTACTTATTCTTGCTAACTGGCGCAGAGGCCAGAAGATTGAAGATTACTAAGGAAAGACCCTTTATTCCCATTTTGCTAAAGTTTGCTTCAAGAAACAAGCCATTCTGTTATTTTACAGATCTTCTTGTTATTTGTTTTAATTCCTATTCTTCCTGATTTTAAAAACTCTTTCATTGAAGCTGACTACTAAACTTACACACCTGCATGTGTGTGTGTGTGTGTGTGTGTGTGTGTGTGTGTGTTTCCCATCTTACTCTGCTCCTCTGGTACCTCTAATACGCACTAGCATTCGCATTCATTACAAAAATGATGGTTTTCAACTTATTAGCCTGAAAACCACACTAGAAACTAGAAGCAATGTACAGAAAGCCTTTAAACCAGAGTTTAGCATCTGGGGACAGCACATGCTAGTGTACTTGGGAGACAAAGGCAAGTAGATCTCTGTGAGTTCAAAGCCAGCCTGGTCTAGATAGCCAGTTCTAGGACATCCAGAGCTAACAGAGAGAACTGTCTGTGTATTATAAAAGATTATGACTTCAGTACATAGTTTATAATGTTTTACTGTCAAAAGTATATTCTAAAAATAGTAAAATATAGCTTGTTATCATTTTAAAAATTAGCTCATCGCCTGCCATTTAACACTGCTTTCACACTAGTTGTCAGCAGACTGCTCACTGGGCTTGTGCTGGCTGCCGTATAGGTCAACTTGACACAGGCTAGGGCCATCTGGGAATAAGGAATCTTAACTGAGAAAATGTCCCATAGGACTGGCCTATAGGAAAGTCTATAGGGCATTTTCATGAATCAATAAAGGGAGGGATGGGAGGAAGAGAGGGAGGGATGGGAGGGAGGGAGGGGGAAGGAGGGAGAGAGGAGGGATGGGAGAGAGGGAAGGAAGGAGGGAGAGAGGGAGGGAAGAGGGAGGGAGGGAGGGAGGGAGGGAGGGAGGGGAGGGAGGGAGGGAGGGAGGGAGGGAGGGAGGGGAGAGGGAGGGAAAACCTAGCCACTATGAATAACGACTGAACTGCACTTGCACCTGCTGGGAAGAGGAAATCAGTCTTCCCGAGAGACTGACACTGGCCACAGCGAGCGCTCCAGGACAGGCCTCGTGCAGGAGGAGCTGACCAACATATAATGGACTCCACCAGGGTCTGGGCTTTGGTTGGTTGGTTTTTGGGATGCTTTTGATTTGGTTTATTGTTTGGTGTTTTGTTTAGGGGGGTGTGGATTTATTTTTTTCTTGGTTTGGGGAGATTTCATTGTCGTGTTGGGTTTTGTTTTAGGTGGGTATGGAGGGGAGAGGATCTGGAAAGACTTAGGAGAAGGGAAGAATATGATCAAAATAAATTTAAAATTGTCTTAAATTACGAAAATATAAGAATAATAATAAATACAATAAGATTAAAACATAAGCTAATATCAGAATTGGAGGAACAGAAGGAACTAACATCAGAATTAGATAAAACAAACAAAAGGATCTTGATCAAGAGAAGGCACAAGAATCAGAGACTACTCATCTGCTGACTCAGGAATCCCATAAAAACACTAAACTGGAAGTCCTGAGAGATACACAAAGGACGTGGTGCAGGCCCATGCAGGCCCTGTGCATGCTGCCCCCATCTCTGAATCACATGAGCTATGATTGCTTTGTTTTAGTCTCTGGGCTACCTAGTCTTAAGTTCTAGTTACACCAAGAAGTAACAGGTATGGGTTCCCTCTCACGGAGTGAGCCTTAAGTTAAATCAGACATTGGTTGGTTACTTCCATGAGCTCTGTGGCGCTGTTGCACTAAAAATCTTGCAGGCAACACACCACAGTCGAGGGTTTGTGGCTACGTGTTTAACTTTCTCTTTTGGTAAGTAGCATGCAGAGTACCTTCCTGTAGCAAAGACACCAGAATGTAGGGGTGAAGGTTCTCTGTAGGCCCCAGCTCCACTTCTCCACAGTCAGTGAGTTGTGTGGGTGTGGTCTTCAGCAATGGGGCCTTGCCATCAGTTTGTGGAGAGCAACTTACAGTCTTAGCAACAGCCTGGGTTTGACAATTCCCATGGGCCCTTTGGCCAACATCAGTTAGATGTAACCCAATCCCTGGACTAGAAGCTTCATTTGGAGACAAGAGATGGCCAGTTGGGCTTCTATTTCCTCCATTATTTGGCAACTTTATCTAGATCACTGTCATATTGTATATGTGTTAGGAAGCTTCCACTGTGTTAGGTCTCTAAATTACCCCTCAAATGGCCCTTAATTTTTTAGTTGTCTCTCTTGTATTCACTTATGGGAAGACCTAGTTCACTGTGGGTAGTACCAGCTCTGTCTGGTGGTCCTGGGCTCTGTAAGAAAACAGGCTGAGCAAGCTCTGCTCCAAGGCCTCTGGGAAAGTTCCTGCTTCCAGGTTCCTGCCTTGAGTGCCTGCCCTGCCTTCCCTCAGAGACGGAACGAACCTGAACGTTCTACGTTCCTCCACAAGTTGCTTTCAATCATGGAGTGTGTCGATGCAACAGAAACAGTGAGAGGGATTATGGATATATTTTAGAGTAAATCTGTCAGTTCGTCTCTAAAATTAAGATAACTTTTGTCAAGCAAGGATGTGCCATGCACGAATATGTTATTAAATCAAGCAGGGTGGTCTGAAGGTGGACCGTGAGGAAGACGTAAGACAACAACTGCATCTGTATTTAAATAATGAGCTGAGCAATGCCCTGGCTTCCTCGCACTGGAGGTCACCTGGGAAAGGTCAGAGTGTAAGAAAAGTCAAAACGCTAAGTGATGCCCCCCCCAACTTCCCTGCCCCTTACACAGGGTGTCTAAGTAAACACATCTAACTTTTTCCTGACCCCCCCAAGACCCTCACACGGATGTCCTCATATCAGTACTAGGACATATCACTGGAACAAGAGCTCTCCTTGGGTCTCTTTGGTGGTTTTTAACATATATTATCTTTCTAGTCTCTAATCCCATTTTGTTTTGTTTTGTTTTGTTTCTGGGACTAAAAGACAAATACTACAGAACTTAAAAATAGCCTAAGGGCACATGCAACAGGGCCACATGCTCCACTATGTTTATAGCGGCCTTATTCATAATAGCCAGAAGCTGGAAAGAACCCAGATGTCCTTCAACAGAAGAATGGATACAGAAAATGTGGTACATTTACACAATGGAGTACTACTCAGCCATTAAAAATAATGAGCTCATGAAATTCTTAGACAAATGGATGGAGCTAGAAAATATCATCCTGAGTGAGATGACCCAATCACAAAAGAACACACATGGTATGCACTCACTGATAAGCGGATATTAGCCCCAAAACACACAATACCTAAGATGCAACGCATAAACCTCATGAAACTCAAGAAGAAGGAGGAAGACCAAAGTGAGGGTGCTTTTGTCCTTTTTAGAACGAGTATCAAAAGATCAACCAGAGCTCCCAGGATCTAAACCTCCAGCCTGAGAACAGACAGGGGCAAGCTGTCCTCTGAGAGGCTCTAACCAGCAGCTGACTCAGACAGATACAGACATCCAGAGCCAAACAGTGGATGGAGCTTGAGGACTCTTAAAGAAGAATAGGTGGAAGGATTGTGGGCCCTAAGGAGATAGGAACTGCACAGGAAGATCAACAGAGTAAACGAACCTGAACCCTTGGAGCTCTCAGAGACTGAATCACCAACCGTGGAGCATACCTAGTCTACACAGATCTACCTCCATGGGCTGAACCTAGGCCTCCCTGCACATATGTTGTAAATGTGCAGCTTGGTTTTCATGTAGGTCTCAAACATCTGGAGTGGGGGCTATCCCAAAACATGCAGCCTGTATATGGAGTACGGTCTTCTAAAAAAAAAAAAAAAAAAAAAAAACAGTTGTTCAGTTATTCATGGAATATTATTTTTTTATATCTCTTGTATTCAGTTTGCAACTACTTCATTGAGAATTTTTGTATGTATATTCATGAGGGATACTGGACTATAAATTTATATATTTTTGTTGGGTTTTACACTTGATTTCACTATTTCAATATTATTTGCTTTGTGAAGGAGCTTATTGTGGTTCTGAATTTTTTTAAACATAACTCAAAAAGTATTGCTTGTTTGAAGGCTCTATAGAATTCTTGTATAAGTATATCTGACCCTTGGTATTTTGCTTGTTTGTTTCTTTTCACTTTATTCTGTTTGAATGCTTTTTAAATTTTTTTGATTTGCTGAAAAAAAAATTAAAAATAAAAATTTAAAAAAAAAAAGTTTATTTGGAACAGAGACAGTCATGTTCTTTCTCCATTTCCAAGTATTGTCATCCATAGCCTAATTTTCAGCCCCTCTCATTTGGATATCTCTAATGTAGAGGACAGACAGAATTACTGGTGTGTCTTGTCCTATGATCAATATTTTGAAGATTAAAGATAAATAGATGTTGAGAAGTAAAAAAAAAAAAAAAAATAGCCTAAGGGCTTATAGTCATCACCTACATAAATAGCAAGGCCTATGTAAGTGAGCACTGTTTAAAAAATAAATAAAAAAATTAAAACCTGTAAGAACTACCCTGACTTATTGTTACAGACTTCGAAATTAGAAGGTATCTGGTAAACTGTTAATATAAAATTGAGTATTTCCATTTTCAAAAAGACTTGAAACTAAACCCTGCCTCTTCCCTGAGCCAACCCTATTTCCAAATTAGAATAAGGAATAAATGGACAACCACAGACACCGGGAGGAAGAAGTCTCAGAGAAAAGGGTGTATTAACTGAACGTCTGGACTCAGTGACTGAGTTTACACTGGTCTGGAAAGCTGAGAAACTCCCCCTTAGCATGTGTTAAACCATGCTGGCCTTGGGCTTCGGGCTCCTCAGAGCAGCAGTAGAACTGGAGCCTCTGGACTAGAGAACCACCCATGTGACCCCGTCTACCCAAGGCTCTACTCTGCCCACTTCACCTCAGGTTAAAAGGCAGGGAGAGTGCTTTTGTCCTCTCAAAAGTTCAACAGGACTGTTGACAGGCATTTTGTCCAAACTGGCACACTTGCTCCCAGGCCACCCTTGTGGAGCCTCACAGCCTTTACCTACAGTCATATGCCACAGTGCACACCCAAGTCCACCCTGGTGCCACTCACAGCCTGTGACCAACTGTACTTCCAGGACCTGTGTCCAAGAAGAATAGAGAGAGAGAGGAGAGAGAGACGAGAGAGAGAGAGAGAGAGAGAGAGAGAGAGAGAGAGAGAGAGAGAGAGAGAGAGAGAGAGTAGGAGTGCAGCTGACTTTCAGTCACTCCAAATCTGAAGGCACTTTTCCTACTGACAATGCACACAGGAAGAGGAGGATAAAATGGGAGGAGGGTGTAAGGGACTATGAGCACACACATAAACTCACCCCCACACACTCTGCAGGGATGAGTGTCTACAGCTGCCCAGCAGGGACCCCAAGGAAGCTAAGTAACGTGGCTGTACTTTTAATTCCAAAATGTCAGCTTCTGAAGTCAAAAAAGAGCAAGCAAGATGGCAATTCCATCCTGCCCTCTTTTTTTTTTAAAGACCTTTTTTCATCTGCATTTAAAGAAAGACATACACCCAAACAATAGCTATGTTACTATGCCAGGTTTTGCTTAAAATTTCCATTTTGTAACATATTTTCATAGAGATAAATGTGACTCAATATAGGCCACCAAATCTCCTCCTAACTCATTAAGAATGTGGAACAGCTCTTCAGCCACTCAGCTTTTCTGCACCTGTGGAAACTGTCAAGCACTTGCACATCCAAGTAAGCATGTCTTCAAAGATCCATGTTCTGACGAAGCATGAAAACAGACACACTCCAGTACCAGGAAGTGTTTGTACCAATGCCCATGCCCTGCACACAAAATCCAGCTGGGGCTTTACTACATGTCAGGGGAACTTCACAAAGATGCGACACTGAGTGAAAACGAAGAGAGTAAGGACTGTGTCCTGTCAGCAGCACAGCCCCCCACCCCATGCACACACAGAAACGTTCTTCTCCCAGCAGATGTCTGCAAAGCCCAGAACCGGGTCTCCATGGTCAGTCTCTGTGGTGAAAGGGGCAACACTCTCAACAGAGTAATGGGTCCAGTGAGAGCAAGGGAAAAGGGAAAGCAACTTTATACTCGAAGTTGGACAAAACAAGTTATGACCAAAGTCCTGCAGAAGTACAGAGAAGGCCAAAAGTTGCTGTAACTCAGGAGCCCAGACCTGGATCTCATGGGTCAGCAACTATGGGTAGGAAGTAAAAAGGGCTACTGTCAGATGGGAAAGTGGAGAAGGCACCTCTGCAGAGGAATGGGTGAGCCGTTTCTGCATCCTGGAGGCAGCAGGGATTTCCAGTGGCAGGCAGGGGGATGTCAGGGAGAAGGGCATACAGGAGCCGCTCCATTTACTTCTGAATAAGACAACCAGAGACACCCGGGACTCGGTGTGGAGCCAAGACTGGTGACACAAAAGTGGGTGTGAAGGCTGTTCAAACAGCCAAGACCATTGTGCAAAAGTTCAACAGTCAGGATGAAAAGGCCTAAAATATGGTGAGAAAGATGAAAGGTCAGAAAATCTCGGGCCAGATGAGACTCGCCCTCGTCCACTCAGCACGGAGCACAGACCGCAGGGCCCAACCTCAAGACATTTTAAAGGACAAAGTAAACACTTTCTGCCTTATGATCTTCCAAACAGAGACACGAGGTATACAGAGACCCCACCCTACCATGATGGAGTCTAAAACAGCAATGCTTACTTTAACTTGGAGGCTTAAACCAAGTCATTACCCATCATCAGCTCTCTAACTAGGTTTTGTAGCCACGAAGGCTTGCTCCCAAGGACAAGTCATCTTTTCAGTTCCTGTCCACAGTTCTCAATTCTTGGGCTGCTGGCTATAAATAGGGTATTAGTAATTGGTTCCAACTAAATCTCTTTCTTCCATTCCAACTCTCTGCCACCAGCCCCGACCCCACCCCAACACACACACATACACACGCACGCACGCACGCACAGCTTTTAAAAGCACATGCTTTAGAATTCTGTCTAAAGATGCCCCTATTTCCCTATGGATCAGTTTTACAGGACACAGGCCATTACCTACCTGCATATTCATAAAACCACTCCAGGCACCGCTTACTGGAGAAGGCCTCTTCTTCAGTCTTTATTCTAGTTGACTCGTATTTCCTATACATGCTACAAAGTGAAAAAGCAGCTTTATGTTATTTAAAGACACTGGGTTCAAATAGCAGATAATTTTCACTTTGGCCTAAATCAGCCATCTAGTCCACCAGGGCTTAAGTATATTTTAAACACTCTTACTTTCTGCATTTTTAAGCGTTAGCAGTTTCATAACTAGTGCAGAAATACGTCCATACTTTAATAAAGAATTAAACAGTAAGCACTTAATATAACTATCTTATCAATAATCAATTAGAATTAAATAGATTAGTTATTTAATAAACTTTCCTCTGCCTCACAACCTAGAATTAACTATAGAAAGATTCTAAGTAAAATATGGCAAGAAATTAGGCATTAAAAATGATCCTTAAAAACATTAAGTATTCCTATCTCTCTATTAAGTTCTGATTTCTGTATCATGAGTTAAACACAGACATAGGCTAAGGAAGAATTTGTCAGTAATGATGCCAGAAAACCTTACGCAAATGAAAAGAAACAACAACTCATGTCCAATCTTCTAGAACAAAATTAATCCAGGTGCAAGGCTGAAGAAAATGTATCTCTGGTGGTTCCTGTATTAACATAACCTTTGCTCATCAGGAGAGAGAACAGATCCTGACTCCTAGTTCCCACTGTAAGCCTGCTAGGCAGCCAGGGATGAAGACATGAATGACAGGGCAGGGCCGTCCTGCAGCTCAGGAGTCCCTCATCTTGTGATATGCCTGAAGAGAGCCTCCCACACAAGCAGACAGGAGCAGGGGCTTCAGATTGCAAGCTAGATTCAAAATGTGTATATAGTTTAACCTATCGCAGATACCCAGGTATATTAATACTTATGGGTATAATTTTCATTTATATAACAATATAAAGATCTTAAATAATTCTCTATGAATTTATATAAACATGTATTTGTGAGTGACTGATTATCTGTGTAGATCTTTGACAGAAATGCTGACATCTACTACCTCTAGAACATTATGCTGAAAAGTATTAAGTTATCAAAACTGCAAACCCCAAGTTCTCTTTCTCCTACATAAGGTAGGTGTCCCAGCTAGAGACGGAGGATACTAGCTTAGGGCTCAAAGAGAAAGGGATAAGAGTATTCCTATCTTAGCTCAGAGCCTGTTATTCATCAATAAACTTGTAGTTCTCTGGTATGGCAGCATTAAATTAAGAATTCACTATAAATAAAATTTGCCCAAAACCATACAATGGAAAAATAATGCAGCAGCTAAAAGAAACAAAATATTAGTGCACATTATCATACAGATGAGCCTCAAAAACATCATGCTAACTAAAAGACAGGAAACACAGAAGACCACTAGACAAGCTGCTGTAACAGACAGCCTAGGCTGCCATAAAGTACAGAGTGACTCACTGGGACGGTGGGAATGTTCCAACACTGACGTGTAATGACAGTCTGTACAACTTAGTTAACTTAGAACCACACTGAATTAGCCACTTAGAATGTATTGACTTAAGGATATCTAAATAAAGTCACTAAAAAGCCAAGAATCAGACTCAAAAACTTCACCTAACTGCTAGTGTTTAAGCTGGCTTTTCCACAGCATAATAATATCATACCAAATTATGCTGAAAAAAAAAAATACAGCATAGATGCCTACATGAGTATGAGAATTTATCAGTCCCCTGATGCAAAAGTACTTAGCTTTGTAAAATTGAAAACCACGGGTCGGAAGACAGCTGGTGATTATCTTAGAAGTCACTCTCTTCTCCTGCATACCATTTTCTGCTGAGATATTAACTGTGGCGTTATTTTCATTTTTTGCTGTCCATCTCTGCTCCTCCACTTGAGTTATAACAAATGAAGCATGACAGCAAGAACGCAAGCCAGCTCCTCTAACCCCCTCCATTTAAGATGGGAACTGCAGCCCACAGGGAACGACCCACCCAGCAGCAAAGGGAAAGACAGAGACATGGAGAAAAGACAACACATGAGATCTGCCATGTGAAGAAAGAAAGAGTTACTTATTAAAATCAAAGGCAAAACAATAAAGATACCTAAGAAAAACACTAAAAGCATGTTGGCATCTCCATGTGACCTGTCTGGGTATTATTTAAATAGTCTTGTTTTTTAGTTTTCATTAAATTCTCAGCCCTATGACAAGAAACTTTGACTGGCTGACAATCCAGGAGGACCCTCAAAACAGCTGCTTCCCTCTGGCCCTGTGGCTGCAGCTAGCGAGCCCCTCTCTGAAGGACAACACCAGTCCTGACAGGCTTTGCCAGCCAGGCTTCAATGGAAATAAACTCATGTTCCACCCAAGTTTCAGAAAATCTAATTGATTAGATGAAACTAATTTCTAATAACTCAAATTGCCTATTTTTTCTTACATACAAACCAAGACGTAAAATAAGCATCATTAAATAATTACACTTTGAAGAATCACCTACAGAAACAGAGGGCTCCGGCCCATCTGCAGGCCACGGTGCCCTTCACTGCACAGGGATGATCTCACACGTCTGCACATGCTCTGGGTCAGTGGCCTTTGTACCCTACCTGTCATGCCTGCTTTTTTTGGCAGATAAGTCGTCTCCAGAGGCAGGTCTTCTCTTTTTCCTGGGTGGCATCACTTTGCTAAAGCAGTCCGAAGAACTGCAAGACCGAAGGCTTCCTACGGAACAAATTTGGAGCACACAGAATTGAGGCATGGCACACGCATTACTTCTGAACAGAGTCACCACTACATAACCAACCCCAAGGCCGGCCTGCCCTTGGAAGTGGTTAGACATTAGTAGTCAGGACCATGAAGAGAAGTGAGTTTCAGCGCTCTTTTAGGAAAATGGGATAGTCAAGAAACAAACCTTGCCATTACACAAATAAATACTCCCCACCACCCCTACCACAGCAGAAGTAGAAGTGAGCTCCACTGTCGAGATGGCACTTGGGGAAATCACATCATACATGTCAAAGCTCCTTCAAGACAAACTGTCTGCCTGTCACAGACGCACTTCATGAGACTGAGCAGACTAACCAGCAGCCCTGCCTAGAACACACACAAGCACACCAGTCCTAACGTAGGCTTCAAGGGATATTGGACAGGGTGGGCGGGGGGTTGGGAGGTGGGCAGAAGTCTCACGTAAACTGCTCCCTAGCCCCGCCACTTGGGAATGACTGCTTCCTTCAGCTAGGGCTCATCTGAGGAAGTGTAACTGTAACTTAGAAAGGATATGAAAATCTGGCAATAGTAACACCACGGGTTACTATTATATTACTATTATAGTAATATCCACGGTGTTACAGGCCCTGTTTTCAACCCTTGCACAGACACACTCAGTCACATTCCTAATGAAAAGGACAATGAAGAAAGAGGCACAGCCAAGAAGAGCAGGCCGGACCCAGGAGAGTGGCGAATCAGGGATCAAATATGGACTGTCACACTGCAGACTCAGACTGTGATTAGGAGATATTAGATACCCTGTCTGGGTACGAGAACCACTGGACATGGCACTTAACTCTCACGAGAACTCTGCACACAACAGGCAATGGTAATTCTCTACATAACAGCTTGGAAAAACCACAGCTCAGGCATCCGGCAACTTTCCAAGCTCTCCAAACTGGTTAAAAGGCTGTGGACAGCCATGCTGCAAGCATGCAAGGCCACAGCAGTCCAAATTCAAAGTCAGCTTTCCAGCTAACACTGTAGCATTGGGCAACTGCTAACCTATTTTAGGCCTCTTATTCCTTCATCATTTGAGGAATGTTAAAGGTGTCTGTCTTGTTCACCCTCTCACAATTTTCATGAGGACAAACATCTATTTGGCAAACATTTGAAGATACCCCATGTGTTGGGTGTGTGTAGCCGAATGATAAGGGAATTCAGGTGGTCAGCGGCAAAACCAGCTCTCACCCACCATCAGCTGCAAGCTCTGTAACCCCTCCCCTAGGAAGTACAGCTATTCAAGAGACCAAAAAGGAAGGTTAACAGCCTGGCAGAACACAGGAAAAGGCAGTTAATAACTTCTAGGACGTCCCAGTCTGGGGTGGGGGCAGTGGCTCCATGGCCACATGAAGGCTTCTGTGTGAGATGGCTCAAGCTACAGTTAGTAGTAAGGAGCTAGGATGATGGATGGGCCAGATCCCAGTCAGCTGGGAGGCGTGACGAGCAAGGCAAGAGTGGTCAGCAGTCAGAGCTGACCTACTGAGAGCAATGATGAGCCGGAACCAAAGGCTGGCTCACTCTTAGGCTTGTACTGTTCTGATACATTTCAGGGTCTCCCAAATGGACTCAAGTCCTCAGTCCACGCTGGACAGTCCCTGAGCATCAGAGCCTGCTTGCTCCCTCAGCCCAGCAGGCTTAGGCAGATCACTCCCAGCTACCTTACCTGGGTCCTAACTACATCTGTCCATGAGTGAAAGGCTCTTCAGAGATACAAAGCTCTCTCTACCTCTCCCAGCAGCAGCTGAGGACAGGAAAAGAGCCAGAGAGGTGTGCCTACCACCCGACACACTCAATTCACCTTCCCTACAGCGAAATCTCCAGTTCTCAAACCACACCCCAGCATGTGCCAAGGTTCAAACCCTGCAGTGACCTAGGCTTCCGAGAACCATCAGCCCCTAAGATGATGTTATCCTTGATTCCCATGCCTTGGGTCAGGCCCACAGAAGGAAAATGTTGGCTATCTAACTGTACAGCCTGAGACAGTGTCCAGAACTGGGAGTGTGCCTACTGCTGCGGTGGGCTTCCGCTGCCCTGGACACACGCGAGGGAAAGATGCTTCTGGTCTAGCAGCAGCCTTTCCCTCCCACAGTATTTACAGAACACAGGAAAATGCACTTATCTCCTCAGTCCATGAGGAGGGAGCACTTGAAGATAATCTCTCTTACAATAAACAGTAGCTCATTAGCTTCTTTAGAAACAGCAACACGATGAATGCTTTCAGACCTATCACACAGCACACATCTGTGGTGAGCACAGACCTACTCACATGACAGCACATCTGTGGTGAGCACAGACCCTACTCACCATGACTGCTCTATGGTGAGCACGACCTATCACCATGACAGCACATCTGTGGTGAGCACACAAACATCTTACATCAACCAATTTTCTTACACTGTTTTCTTACCGAGTGTCTTAGTTTGGGTTTCATTGCTGTGAAGAGACACCCTGACCATGGCAACTCTTAGAAAAGAAAACATTTAATCAGGGCGGCTTAGAGTTTCAATATCTTCATGGTGGGCAACATAGCATGCAAGCAGACATGGTGCTGGAGGAGGCGCTGGGAGTTCTACATCTTGATCTGCAGGCAGCAGGAGACTGAGTGCCACATGAGCATAGCTTGAGCAAAGGGCCTCAAAGCCCACCCTACAGTGACAAACTTCCCCCAAGGCCACACCTCCCCATGGCCACACCTCCCCCAAGGCCACACCTCCTAACAGTGCCATTCCCTATGTACCAAGCAAATTCCTATTCAAACCACCACACCAAGGCTTTCTTCTCTATGTTTCACAGGTCACTTTTTTCCTCATATCTGTGTAGACCTTACTCATATCCTCAAGTCTGTACCTTACTGTATTCAAAATTTTTATCTCCTAGCTAAGAGACATGACTTTCATTTAGATCTTTCTGCTCTAAGTATCCGCATAAGTGTTACTGGCCATTTCAACAAATACGCAATGACTACTCTCTGATGACCACTATTCAGGCGCTCTGCCCCTGCTCCTGCACAGCTGCCTCACAAGATGGATGGGAAAAAATACAGACTCATAGAGAAGTGTCCAGGCTACAGAGAAAGCTATGTTTTGCATGTTCACCACTTACTAACAAGACCTGAGGTCATCAGCATACACAAGTTCTGCCAGCCGACTGCTGCCTCTTCCGCTCCTCCTTTGCCGGCCGATCACAACCACCAGGACTTCCTAAAGTGCATCTTGGACAGGAGTGCTCAGTGCCTATTGTGTCAGCCTGAAATTACTCCCTCAGGAGGCTAAGGCAGAAAGGATGCAAGTTCAACACGGGCTACCAAAGAGAGTTCAAGGCCAATGTGAGTTAAAGATTAAGACAGTCTCAACACAACACCACCAAAAATACAGGAAAGGGAAAAAGCACATCATTGTTTGTGGTTTCCCGTTGGTTCACTTGTAATGTATACAGTAAATGCAATAATTTATAATAGTAAAATACACTTTACTGAGTTCTATAGACAGTAATGTGTTCATACAACATGCATCAATAGAGTTGCTTAAAATCAGAGCATTTCCAAATACTGGAACACCTGAGTAGAAAATGCACGATAATGCACCAAAACTTCCAGTCTACCTCCCCATTCATCAGCAAAGCTGACTTCATGTTTACTGGCAGCTAGAGTGCATGCTTCCTAAAACAACTTTTTTTACAGTTAAAAAATGTTTAAATCTAAATGAATGTTCTATAAATTCTTATGTATTTCTATCAAATTTAGGCTTCAAAGCTTAGATATATACATTACCTCCATTTAACTATATCGTTACAGGAAAAAAAAAAGAAAGTAGACAATACAAGCAAGAACTCCTATGAGTCTATTTACTTCAGAAAACAGGCTATGACCCCCGTGACATTTTAGGCACAGCACTTCTCCTTACAGCATGGAGTTAGGACCTCACGAAAGCCAGGCAAATGCTCTACTGCTAACCAGCATCCCAGCCCCTTTCACGAAGCTCACTCCACTGAGTGAACAAAATTTCCCTACTATTGAAGACGAAAGAAATTCCCTTTATCTTTAAGTAACACGGACTCTGGCACATATGATCGTTTTCCTGACCTTTTTTTGCTTCCCTCTGTTGTTCTTTTGTTCATCATTTCTCCACTCTCGAGCTCCTTGTCCTCACTCATCTCCCTCGCCCCACGGAAGATCAGGAGCACAAGGCGCACATGAGATGCTCCACCTCTGACGTGGCCTTGGCTCTACTGCGCACAACACTTAGTATTCAGACTCCCATTGGACCAAGACAGTCCAAGGAAAACACTTGCTCATATCTCCAAGCCTCATGTTCACTTTAGAGTAGGAAACAACAGATGCCATAGCCAGCAGTGGATTGTGGGGATGGACTGGTAAACAAGCCCTGGTCCAGGGAGGTGGTTCCACGAATAAAGGCTTGTCCTACAAATATAAGGACATGAGTTTAGATCCACAACACCCACATCCAAAGATAAGCATGGTGGCATGTGCCTGTAACCTTGGCCCCAGAGGAATAGACAAAGACAGGCAGATCTGGGTACTTGCTGGCCAACCGAGTCTAACCAAAACCAGTGAGCTCAAGGGTCAGTGAGAATGTTTTTAAAAACAGGGTGAAGAAGCAAGTGAAAACATCTTAATGTCAACCTCTGGCCCACATGATCACCCAGTGTACCTGCGCATATGTATCTATCAGTACACACACACACACACACACACACATTTGACAGTAGGCTCACCAAAATACATATGGTATATATATACCATACATACATACATATATAGACACCACACACACATATACACATACACATAATATAAATATCATATGCATATATTATATATACCATATACACACACATATATATACACACGCACAGACCATACATACAGACACCATGAGCACACATACAGACGAGTACACATAAACCATGAGCACACAAACAAGCATATACACACACACACACAAGCACACACACACACACACCACAAGCACACATACATCATGAGCACTAATCAACATAGCCCAGGCACTGTGGCACGTCAGTGACCAAACTTCAGACACAGCTGTGGACCAAAAGGCAAACAGGCCCAGGGACAAACACCCTTTCCAGCATTACTGTCCTTAACTGAAACTTACAGTTATCATATTGCCATTTTCAAGTTTAACACTTAGATATGAAATTACTATAGTAACAATTAGTCACTTAAATCTAAACTCCTAAATTAACTATATAATATTCACAAGGCAGAAATAAGAGGTGTTGTTACCATAGCTAAGATAATCTTAAGAGTCTTACTAATACAAAATCTTATTTAAAAACTAAAACTACCCCAACTCTTAAGTTAAAAAAAAAAAAAACAAAAACCTTCACAACCACTGGCAGTTTCAAGCAGAGAATTATGGTTTTCTCCTTAATTATAAACTTGACCCTTGGAAATTTTATTCCAGTTTTACTGAAAATAGCCAAGAGTCAGGTTCAAGCACACAAATGCACATCAGGAGGCTGAAGAACATATGACATATCCATGAACTGGACAACTAAGCAGGAATTTTAAAAGAACACAGATCCTTTTTTTTATTTCATGTGCTACTGAGAATGGAATGCTTGCCCCCGACCTCCTGCCGAGGTCTGCTCCCGTCTCACACTCCCATGAACCAAGGGTTCTGTCTGCTCTAACTGAGAGCCAGAGAAAGGATGCTGAGCGAGGGCCAAGCTACTCTGAGATGCTGCCACTCAGCAGAGCAGGGCCAGTGGAGAGCACGCAGCAGGTGCGCCAGCCTGGACCGTGTGAGCACTGACAGAAAAGCCAGTGCATCAGGGGATGATGTCGTCAACCTCCATCTCACCTAACTGAATCAATCTGAGGACAGGATGGGGATGAGCCTACAATCACAATCCACTATTCAATGTAAAATCCATGGATGCTTCAGAAGACACAAACGTGTATGTGTGTCAAAGTATCTGGGAGGAAAACAATTAGAGAGTATTTCTGAGCAGAGTGTTAGATTAGGAGAGTGAAGACCACCAAGTTTCACTCCAGTCACTTTGGTGCTGTTCAAATGTCTTCAACAAGCTGTGGCCTGAACGTGTCCAAAACTCATCCCCGACATCTAACTCCCAAAGTGTTGGAATGGAGAGCGGGGTCTTGGGGGCTGACGGGGTAATGGGCTGAAACCTCAATGACTGAGAATGAACCTTTAGAAAAGAACCCTGCAGGGAGCCCCCACCTCCTCCAGGGGCCCTCACCAGACAGCAATCTACCATCTGCCTCTCCAGTCTCCAGAACTAGGAGTCAGACAGGACTATTTATAAGATACTTGCTCTAGGGTGTTCTGTCATAGCAGCCTGGATCAGCTGACATGGAGCCGTGGTGATTTTTCTATTCTACAATACATATTGTAACTGTAGATCAGGTGCGCATTCCTGAACTTTATAATCAGAACTGGCTTAGAGAAGTGGTTCTGAATCTGGTCCCCTGGTCAGCTGCCATCATGACCCAGGTGCCAGTCATATGGGCAAACACTTAGACCATACCCTGAACTTACAGCATAGGACTGAACTAAGGCAATCATTGTGCTGCTTGAACCCTGAGGACCTCAGGGCCAAAGCAGCGATAAGCTTTCCACTTTCCCAATGTTAGGTCTCAAACCTGGGACAAAGGGCTAACTGAGGTGCCTATTAACATAGAAAAGCTGACACTGTCTACCAGATTCTCCCAGGAGGTAACAGGGTCCCCCTGACTGGTATACCCCACCCCTACCCTAAACTTTCCTAGCCAAGGACTAAGCCAGGCTGCCTCTCCCTCAGCTGCTCTTCCCTAGAACCCAGCCATTTTGGCTACTGTCATTCTTTTGGCCTCTTGCCCTCTTGGCCACTGCTCCTGGTTCCCCTCCTGACTTCTCTTCCCTACTCCTCTCTCCTCTCATGGCCCAGATCAGTTAACAAGTCATGTTCAGTCTGTATCCTTCCAGATGCTTCTGTGTATGCTCTCCCTCATATCTACCATACCTAGGGGCAGTCAGATACTCCACTTATTTTTTTTAATTCACTCAGGACTCTCCTCAGGACAAAAAATGCAAACACCTTCCCAAGTTTCAAACCATTCCACCCTGTAACTGACACAAACCTTTCCAGGGCCTTTCAAAGAGAGCTGAGACACTTAGGTAAGGAAAAGGATTGCTCCTGAAAGCTACTGGAAAATCCTCAGACCCACTGAAGAAATCAGACACCTCAGGAATAGAGTCCCTACTGGGAAGGAGCTATAACCTGACTGCCTCTTTTACCCCTGGTCCTCAGCAGTGGTAACTTGTTAACTGAGGACACTAGGGGGATAAAGCATCTGTGGCCACTGCTTCCCTTGTACAATTACATCTCAGCATGTTTACTTAAATGTCAGTAGTGTTGTTTGCATTTACCTGTTTGGTGATCGTCTTGGCCAACGTCTTCTGTCAGATTCTGTAAGAAACACGATCATTAACACCAAGAAATTGCATACCCTCTAGTAAGCACGAAAACTCAGTATTGTCATAAGCAGGTGATAGCCACAGTATCAATTCTTTTATCAAACACACTTGCAAAACAGGACTGCTTCAAGGCTGGCGACTGTATGTTTAAAGGCTGACTTACTAGCTTGTTAAGGGTATGGTAGATCTTATGAATGTTTGCCAGTGTCGAGAGATGAGAGTTCAGCTGAAAGTCTTTAAAAGAAAAGGGAGAGAGAGATCAGTGTTAGCTGTTTCTCACACAGCAAGAAACTGCAAAGCTCAAAAGTGACCGTGAATGGTTGTCTTAGTAGCTCAACTTACAGGATACGTTCAAGTAAACAGCAACACATAACTACCGAGCCAGCCCCAGGAGGGAGCTCTGACAGTAAAGTCAAATCTCCAACCGAATGCTAAAAGTCATGGGAGTTCGTGTCAGAAAACACCGCAGTGGCTGTGGACTTCTGCCACCAGCCAACCTGCATTTCTTAGGAGGCTATAAATAATGTTAGGAACTCAAAGGATCACGCAAATAGAAGATGGCTGAGATCTGAAGAAACAGGCTCGTGTCCCCTTCCTTCCCCAGAATTTTGGTATGATAAGCAAGCTCCTGGGCAGAAAAATGACAGAATGGTGTCCCAATGTCCAGCACTTTATAATCTAACAATACATTGCTTCAGATTATATGGTTCTATCACAAGAATCTAGCACCCTCCACCTCCCCTGAAGCACGCAGATAAAGAACTGTCTTATGAACTGTTGGTTCCAGCGCACAGGGGAGTATGCAGTTACCTGCAGGCCCTGCAACAGTGGAGAATGCCAGACTCTAAAGCTGCACTCCTGGGGAAGCAGCCCCGGTAGAGAGCATCCATCCACCACCTCTAAGCACCTCAGGTCTGCGTGCTAAGTCAGCTGTGAGAGGCTCCGCAGGCTGCTCAGTCCCAGAACTTTGCAACTGCAGTATACTACCAGGCTCTGGAATTTCCCACGTCAAATGTTGTCATAGCTGAGAATGCAGCTCAGAGGTAGAGTCCTAACTCAGAGTGCGAGAAGCCCTAGGTCAATCCCTAGCACCACACACATGCAAACATGGTTTTATAAAGTATGCCCACATACATATATGCAGGCTATACAGAGGTACTGAATGGTTATTAATAATTTCATATTTAGAAAATCATTAGTATTTTTATACATACCAGGATTTGCATTAATTCCATTTCTTTCCTACCACAAGTGATAGGGAAAGACTGAAAGTGGCCTAAAAAAGAGACACTCTATTCTAGGGAGCCACACCATTCTAGGGAGAAAGAAGTAAGTCACTTCACTGAGTTGTCACGTGGGACGTGCACCAGACATGGAGAACACAGCCAGGGGTCAGTGGCACCTTGTGAGTTGTCTGCTGGGCTGGACCCTCTGGCAAAAAGGCTCGCTTGCACTAGGAATCCATTCATGAGCAGCCCTGCAGGGTTGCCAGCCAAGCTACAAGATGCCCCTGACAGTCACAGGTGGGCACAGGAAGAGATGACACAGGTGTGCACGGGCACTGCTCTCAAAGTCACTGTCACCGCTCTCTAGAACCAGTGCTGGCAGAGTGACAGCCAGAGCAGGACCTCAGCCTCTACATGGGCCCTAAAGATGGATGCCTGGCCAGGTGTGCTGGAGCACCGCAGGGGTGAGGGGACAGCATGCTCACAACCCAATCTTAGAAACGCAAACACACACACACCAAAAAAAAAAAAAAAAAAAAAAAAAAAAGCTAACACCCCTGATAATTGTTTGCAACTGAATAATCTAGCCATGCTTAAGGTAAATGGCGCGGGATCTGTCCAAATGACCCACTTAGCACACCCACACAGGAAAAGTCCAGAAAAGCACACAGGTGAGAGTGTGCTATGTGCCTGTGTGGGCAGTGTCCATAACGCTAATGTTTATACTGGATAAAAGTGGACAGGGGTCTCCAAGGCAGAAACAACGGTGCTTCCTCAGACCATTAGAGGCTGTGAGGAACTGAAATACACAACGGCCATACCCTTCTGTAGCTGCTAACGAACCAGACACCATCTTAACATTTCTGTTTACAAATAGGAAACCAGGCCAACACACTCCACTATCACTTTGCTCCACAGCCCAACCTTGAACCAATGCTGAGACCATGGCTTGTGTGCTACAGAGGACAACAGAGGAGAAGGCAGGAAGGATGCGTCAAAGGCATGCATCCTTGTGACTACCATATGTCACTTCCCAAGTCTGTGGTTCAGGCCACGCCAGACTTTGCATAAGTGTCAAAACAAACTGAGGCGGCTAAACCTTCCTCTTCCTGTAGTAAAGATGGAAGATACACAAGATAAGAAACAAATGGTCCTCACACTGACCTCCCAGACTTTGATGAGCTACTCCTCCCTGCCCTGGCTTCCGAGTGTCTTTCACAGCAGTCCACAGGTCCTTCCCTTCCCTCCCCAGCAGTCACCCACTACACTCAGTCCACAGAGCACATACCAAAACCACCACTGGGCTTTGCATTCTAACCTCTGGGCCTAGAAGTTGGTTCAACTCCAGCCCACTGGTTTAGTTTATTCAACCCAACTTTCAATTTCATCAATAAAATGAGATGCTGTCCTGTACAGCGTGATAAAGACGAAACTATGGAACTGCCTATGCCTACATGTGTTGGGCCCAATCTTAACACCTAGAGTACAGTAAATACTCAATAAAAGCTATCAACTCCCAGCAAATAATCAGAGAAAACAGTCTCCATTTACATCCTTCTAATGCCAGCCCTGTATCAAAGACCCGAAAGTCAGAGCTCCCCTGTGACTGAGGTGAGCGGCCTGATACAGGTCCATAGCCTGTGAGAGCACTGTTCTACACGCAAGTGTATGTATATACACAATGATGGTGCCAGGGAATCTCCATACACTAGAAAAGACACAGGAGTGCTCACAATTACATTCTATGTATGGAGTTCACTAAAGTCAATAAAAGGGGCCATTTCACAAGTCAACATACTATGTCAATTATCTATTTAGATACCCAACTCCTACCACAACCACAGGCCATCACTGCACTCAAAAGGCAGTGACTCAAAAGGGAAAAACAGATGAAACCAGTAACACGAATGGCCTTTCCTCTCAGTGTAAGAAGACATGAATTTAGAAGGGAAAAAAAAGAAGAAAAAATAGCAATAAAAGATAACTTCACAAAGGTTAACAGATATTGGATTTATGGTTCGTCTGTTCCACGCTCAGGGCAAGTAATAGACCTTGAAATCTAAAACAGATTTCAAATCCTTAAGGCAGCGATGTCAGGGTAAAGATCAAACGCTTTACAAAGAATACATTCAGGAGAGCACTAACTGATTCATAAAAATCTGCTCATCTGTCAATTCCAAAGGATAAATACAAGGTTAAGTCAAACGTCCTCCATGATCCTCAGGCTTTCCACAGCGAGCAGTGGAGGTCTGACTGCAGGTGACAGGCACCCTCTACAGTCCACATTAAGGCAACCATCAGCTCTGAAAAGCACAGTCTTCTCTGATAAGGAGTTCACCTAAATTACCTTCTGGGCGTTTTCAAAGCCACCAACAAATGCTGACTGGGTATGAAAACGTTTGATTTAATTACTATTTGCTGTGATCTATGCGAGATGAAAGCGAAGGGAGGACACAGACCACTCAACTAACCACTGTAGACACACAAGTCTGCAACGTGACACAGGAGAATTAGGAATCAGACGATTTGGGGCAGTAAATGCAGACATGAATGTCAAACGACAACAATTTGAGTTCTAATAGTTTATATAGCCATAAGAATCAGAAACAATTTATATACACAATAAGCAAAATCCTTCCTTTCTACCATAATGCCAATTGTAAACTATAACCAAGAGATCTCAATTATAATAGCATCAAAAAGCAATAATACATATAGGAATAAACTTCAAAATGTGAGACAGAAATGCAGAAACAACCAAGTTTGGTGAAAGATGTCATCGCAGAGATGGTTATTTCTCAAAGGGGAAAGTTGCCAACATTATGAAGCAATGGCTTCTCCCTTCAGAAAACTACAAATTAAAGGCAATCAAATTCCTCTTCGGCCTGCCCTGCAGTTTTCACACACCCCACCCTTGTATACTCACCCATCCCCCATGGCTGGCTATCTCCTACTCCTGGAAAAAAAAACAATGGAGGAAAAAGAAAGGGAAGGCTTGGAACCAATCTGAGAACAAAGATGCTATCCCTGTCAAGCAACTGCTGAAATGAACAAAAACTTTCTCCTCAGTTCTCAATGTGAAATACGGAGCAGAGGCAGAGAAACTGTAGGGGCAGACTATGCATCTGGGGCTTTGTGGTCACCACAGCTCAAATGCAGCGAGCTAATACATAAACAAGGAGTGAGGCTGTTTGCCAACACACTATCATTTGTAAAACCTAGGTGGTGGGTAGTTGAAATGTGTAACAGGTACAACAGTGGACTGTGCAGGACTCAGGTAACAGAAGGAAAGGCTAAGCCTAGTCTCTGTGTATAAACAGATGCATTAATTAACACTACAAAAGACCCTATCAGTTTTAGACAGGGTTCTGTCTACATAGTCCTGGCTGGCCTGGAGCTGACTGTAAACCAGACTTCTGCCTTGAACTCACAGAGATTCTCCTGCCTCTGCCTCTCAGGTGCTGTGACTGAAGAAGTACATCACTAAATAAGAGAGCATCTCTACCTATTAGAAAGAGGCTGTTTTTCAGGAGGAACAAAGAACAATCAGCAGGCATTTGAAATCAACTGAAATCGGCTCCTACTTCAGCAGAAGGGGGGTATTCAGGGCAAGAGACAGCGCTCATCACTGGGCCCGGAGCCCTGGAGCCCTGCACCTCATCGGTTTCATACACTCATTTTGCCCTCACCACCCTGCCAGACTCCGTGTATCAACTGAACTGTCTGCTGAACTAACGGGGCAGGCCAACTGCTATAACGCTGCAGCTACTATAGCTGCTGCAAGCTAACTCCCTCAGAGAACACACATACTCACACACTCGTGAGGCCAAAAGGAAGTCTTTATTTGCCATAGAGAGGAACTTAAGAAATGACCGGCACACAAATCTTTACTGGAATGCAGCGGGAGGAGGGGAACGGGATTCCATGGAGACGGCTTGCTCTGTATCTGATTCATTCTCTTCCTTTTCACTATCTCAAATGGGGGTCAGATGGTGGCTGTGGCCAACCTGGGAATAGGTCACACTTCCTAACTGTTAACCCAAAGCCACTTCTCCCTCTCTACCTCCCTATGGGACCAAGACCACCTCCCACATACAAGGTACTACCCTACCAAGTACACAAATTATTTTAATATTAAAGAAAACATTTAAACTTGCTGAACCTCTCTCAACCACGTTTAAGGGGGGAAATGGGCAAAGAACAAAATAAAGAACATGAAATAGGGAAGAGGGCAAGTTATCCACCTGCAGACAGAAGATCTGATTGCTTAACTGATCGAGACAGATAGGCAATGTAGACCACTGACCAACACCAAAAGTGGTTAGAACTCATAAATTCAGAACGACATACAAAGACAGAATCTTTGTCATACACCAAGAACATCACTGTTCAGAAAGGAACTAAGAAAACAGTACCACTTACGAAAGCAACAAAATCCAAAATACCTGCAAGGCAATCAACCATCTTTTACACTGAATACAAAATCCTGGTAAAACTGGACAGACCACAAAACAGAAAAATGGCCCACGCTCATGGACTAGATAGAACACTGCCAAAACGCCCCCAGTACCCTGTGATCTCAATACAAACAGATCACTATTAATACTGACATCCTTCACAGAAGTAGAAAAGAATTAAAAATCTGGCACTCACAAGACTACACTGAAAACACTCCTGAGCAAAAAGAAAAAAAAATCTTGAGGCTCTAATACTTGGCTTTTAAAACACACTGGAAGGCCTGGAAATGGTGGCACAGGCCTTTAATATCAGTACTTGGAGGCAGAGGCAGGTGAATCTCTGAGTTCAAGGCCAGCCTGGTCTACAGAGTGAGTTTCAAGGCAGCCAGGGCTACACAGAGAAACCCTGTCTTAAAAAAACCAATCCAAACAAACGAAAACACACTACAAAGCAACAGTAATAATACTACAAAAAAACAAAAAACCAAACCCAGCATGATAATGGAATTAAAAACAAGCCACACAGACCAATGAAACAGAGTAAGGAATCCAAGGATAAAACTATATATCTACAGCCAGGATGTCAATAAATGCAACAAGAAATACATTACAAAAGTCTCTTCACTAAATGATTTTTGGAAAATCATACAAAACAAGAAAATCAATCTCTCAGTCTCTCTCTGTTGCTCTCTATCACACACACACACATTTAAAAGAAAAATCATGGCCTATGCACCCAATCCCAGCACTCAGAAGACTGAGGCAGGTGAATATCTGTGAGTTAGGAGTCCAGCCTGGTCTACAAGGTGAATTCCAGGATTCTAGGGCTAGAGAATGAGACCATGCCCCAAAAACAAACACAAAATAGACAGATAGGTAGGTAGGTAGATAGATGGATAGTTGATTGATAGATAATAGATAAATACAATGAATTAAAAATCTATTCAAAATAGGTCAAAGACTTAAACACAAACCCAAAACTATACAACTGCTATGAAAATACAGGGACAGGTCTGGATAAAGATTATGTTTTGGACATGACTCGCCAAAAATTAAGCTGCAAAAGCAGAATTTGACAAATGGTAAATGACAATCTTCTGCACAGCAAAGGAAACGGTCAACAGAGAGCCAGCCAGCCCACTGCGCACAAGAGAGCATCTGAGCGTCTCTCTATCGCCTGGGAGTTCACTAAGTTACGAACGATCTTAAACATGTCAACAGCAAAAAAGAAACAAGAAAAATCCTATTGAAAAATGGGCAGATAACCTACACGGACACTGGCTTAAGAGATTTCTTAAGAGATTAGACAAATGAGTAACACGGGAATGAATACAAAAACTCTTCAACATCAGTACCCAGGGCGGTGCTGTTCAGTCATAACAGGACATCACCTCTCGCAGGTTAGCAAGTTAAAATAGTATTATCACAAGACAGAAAGAAACCACTGCACTGGTGTGAGAAGAGCTCTTACATTCGAGGAGGCTGGTGGGAACAAATTATGACTTAGTAATACTAATATTTTAATTCATCAGCCATCAATCTTTAGTCATTAAGAAACAGTGTGGGACTCCTCAAAATCTAGGCAATGAAGTCCTCTCGATGCAGCCCCTCCCTGCTGGGTGTGCATAGGGACTTGAGAAGGGCATGGGAGGCTCCACACATCTACTGGGACACAGCTCACTAAGGCAAGCAAGCAGTCAGCCTCAGCACACACCAACAGGTGAATGCAAAACCCGAGGTACATATACATGATGGAACACTATACAGCCGTTAACGGAATGGACTCTGTCGCCTGCAGCGACACAGAAGGAACTGGAGACCATTTCAAGAGAAATAAGGCAGAGAAGACAAATACTGCATATTTTCACTTGGCTTTAATTGGAACATGGTAGTAACTGTACATGTTTTGGAGGTACAGCATGACACCACAAAATGTGTGTGTTGTGTGTTGAACAGATCAGGGTGACTGGCATGTCAGTTACCTCAGACAAATGTCATTTCCATGGGAATATGCATAATTAATGTAAAAGCTAAGAAGTTCTTCTCAAAGTACAGGCCAGGCACTTAGGAGGTGGGAGCAGGAGGACTGGTAGGAGTCCAAAACCAGCCTAGCCTACAGAGCGAGCTCCAGGCCAGCTTAATAAGCTACTGTGAACACCAGGACAGTCTGGGCTATAGAGTAAGATCCTGACCCAAAAGGAACAGAGTATTGGTCAGCTGAGCCTAGCAAGGGTCTGAGGAAGGAATGAAGAGGGATGGGCCCAAGAGTCTGGGGTAAAGCTGGACAGGAGGGACCGATTCCCCTGTTGCATGGAACAGGAGGCTCAGCACACTTGACAACAATTGCCTGCATATTTCAAACTACCTATTTGAGGTCCCATTGTGCTCACAATAAATGCCTTCCTTCTCTGTGACAAAAGCATGAGATAACCCTGCAGGGGCAGTAGGGAGGGCTCAATAAGGGCAGGATAACAGCCCTGCTATTGCCAGAAAACCAAACAAAATGAAAGGTTATCAAAACCACTGTATCACAGGGACCAAGCAGTGCAGGGCTGTGATTCTCCCATGGAGTTCAAAGCCACATCCCGAAAGGGCTTCCATTTTTCTAAGTGTTATGGAAAGAGAAAAACCCATTGTGAAAACAAGAGAGTACTGGAGTGACAGCCACCATTAAGGCTGCCTGGCTTCCTTCCCTCTAGAAACGTGAATTCCATGCAAGGTCGCATGTCCTCCAGGTTCACTCCACTCCTTGAGCACTCAAGGGGTGTCCTGTGCAGGAGTCTTGGAATTTACTCTGCCCTCTGCCTTGATGCCTGGAATGCACACGATTCAAAAGCTGTCTTCACCAAGTATCTATTGGCATATGCCCTCATGGGCTCTGGCATCCCCGCCCTGGGCAGAACAGCATCCCCCCACAGGCCTCACAGGCCTTCTTCCCCTTGCTAGTATTCTTAACAGCTTTGTTGATACACACTTCACATCCCACATCATTCACCGTTTGAAGTATACGATGCAGCGGCTTCAGTATATTCAGGGAGTTATCTAACCATCACCACAATCAAATTCAGGCCATTTTTATCACATTCGCTGCCAGTCCTTACTTGTCCCCTCCCCCTTCACCTGGAGGTCACTGTGACTCTTCCTCCTGCCTCTACAGATCTGCTTCTTCTCTAAACATTTGAAAACAGAAAGGCCCAGGACAGCACTTTGACAAACAGAATACTATGTGTATTATCTACACTTCTATCTCTGTCCCTACTCCCAAAGTCCAAGGTTCAGGGTAGGGACTGCTCACTCTAACCCCAAACCTCCAAGGCCACAAACCTGGCACATGGCAGGTATGGATATGCAAAAGAGCTACATGCTCCCAAAAACAGCCAGCAGCCTCAGCCACAAAACCTCTGGGAAGACAGTGCAGAAACCAGAGTGCATGGTAGGCTGAGGGTGGGGGTGGGGGAGGGTGGTGAGCAAAATGTTCAAGATGTTATGAGGGGAGGGCAGGGGGGGGGTGTGCACGTGCGTGCGTGCGTGCGTGCGTGCGTGCGTGCGTGCGTGCGTGCCTGAGGGTGAGGCTTGAACATGTTTAAAATACTGCTATTACCAGACCTCAGAAGGCTGAGGCAGAAGGATCCCAAGATCAAGATCAAGGCCAACCTGGGCTATTTCAAAACAAAACACTGCCGGTAGACTAGACAACAGGTGGGTCAGATCACAAGTCATTACAGACAGGAATCTGAGCTCAGATTCTCAATATGTGAGAGTTGAAAAGTACAGTATGTAATTTTTTTAACTACAGTAAAATAAAATCACTTAAAGATGACTTGGGACAATTTTCCATAAAATGAAAGCTACACTTTTGAAAGCTGAAAACAAAATGGTTTAAGAGATCTCTAATCCCAACTTACAATTTCACATAAAAATTAATAAAATCACTGGCTGTATGAGATGGCACGGGTCTTGCATTTGTGTAACCAAACATTTTTACTTTTAAGGCAAAATTATCAGAATAGTGTGATGTTTTCCACACTGATTCTAGGTGGGAGACAGAGTCAGCTCCATACAGGAGTAGTTCCCTGACAGAAGTAGACATTTCTCCTAAATGGCTAATGGTGCCTACCTCACAAGGATGCTGCAAGACTGAAAATGCCGACATCCGTGCCTAGGGCATGGGAGGTAACACCCAACAAGTCAGCCAGCAACAAGTCAGAGACATATTTTAAGCCTTCTCCCAAGCTTGCTACCCTACCCACTTAAGCAACACAAAAGTAGCTTACATGCCCACAGAAGCCAGGGTATGAAAATGGGACCGTGGGTTCTAATACACACAGCACCTCAACTCAGTCATCACCTGCTACTCCAACAACCTGGGCACTGCCAACAAGACTAATCCAGCACTCTGCAGTGTGGGAACCAGGGTCAAGGCAGGGCAGGCATAGCAGGCAAAGGAAGGGCAGGCAGCAGGGAGGAAAGTGTTAACTTCATTTGTCTGGTCAATGACTATTTACTACTGGAACAAAGAGCCAGCAGAAGGGAGCCACGGAAGGAACACTGATGAGCAGGTCACAGTGTAATGCAGCATTTGCGTAGAGCACAAGATCCACAGTTACATGCATTCAAGCATCTGGCTACAGGCAGTTTCCCCTCACTCTCACAGAACTCAGGGAAGAAGCTGGTAGAAGAAACCCAAGAGGAGGCATGCCATCCAGAGCCCTGTCTGTTCCTGCCATTGCCATCTCAAAGGATCCGGTCAGTTCAGGACACATGGGCTGTGTTCCCAATGTGACAAGGTACAAAGGACTCCAGATTCCTTCTTCTCACCCTGCCTACCACTGAGAACAGAGTTTCATGGGGTCACTCAGAGACAAAATACCATTTAATCTTGATAATGTTGCAGGGCCCAGGTTTAGAGAAAAGAATGTCAGGTCTAGTCCGCTCTAGTTCAGAGTCCCAACTCTGCTGTGCCCCAGCTGAGACAACTCATATATCAGCAATCTAACTCATGGTGCCTCAGTGCTCCATCTGTAGAGCCAGAATGACAGAACCCTCTCCACAAGCTCCTGGGGACAGCAGTGAGCAGTGAGTTAAGGCACATTGACAAAGTGCTGCCCGCTGCCCATACCCCACACCCCACACCAGCTCTACTTGGCCTAGACCTGGAACCGCTACACAGAAAAACACCTAAGAAGGGATAGATAGCAAGGAGATGTATCTTTAAGGCCATTAATACAATATTCCCTGGACTGACTTATGACATCATCCCGTTTAACTGATCAGGACTAGGAAGTGGTGGAATGGCATCTGTGTTAAAAATAAATACTTATCCATGCCCTAAGATGTGAAAATGGGGATGGTGATTGACTTCATTATAAAAGCTACTGAGTGGCTCTAAGCCAAGGCTCATTCTCTGGCTTTTCTGCAATGGTGTTAGTTATCACCTGTATTTTCAAACTTGCAAGAGTATTTCCATATCTCTGACAACTTAAACTGCTTCAGCAGCAAATAAGAGAGTACAGAGTACAGAGTATTTTTCGGGGCCACAGTTAAACAGCAGAGTTAAATACCTGTTGTCACTTCAAATCACCTTGCAAGAGGTGTGCAGAGGAGCAAGCTGCAAGACCCAGACACCCTACCAGCTACACTGTTCTAAGAGGAAGAGCCCAAGGCAAAGGAGGGCTCCGGCCTGTCCATCACAGGCCTGGACAATGTCCCCTCTGAGAAGCAAGTGAAAGCAAGAGTACAACTGAGGCCCTTAACTTGCAGCGGAGACTGCCCAATCCTGGAGCTGGACTGCCAAGGTACTGTGTAAGAGCCTCAACCCCAGCGGCCTTGAGGTCCCCCTTCCTATACTTCAGCTTCCTCTCCTGTGATCTACTTGGGAGGGAGTAGAGGACATGGTGATAAAGGCCTTTCCCCGTCCCCTTGTCCCTTTATACCCATCTCCACTGCCCTCCTGCTTCCTCTGCACTCATACATCCCACAGGTCCCTTACTCTGCATTTTACCTCCTCCTGCCCTCAGCTCCCCCACACACACCTAGCTGTCACAGGTCTGCCTGGTCCATCAGTCTTGTCTCTCAAACCTGCTCCTCAACTCAGTTCTTTCTTTCCCCAGTGAAACACCAACAGCTAAGCCACAGCTAACTACTAACTCTTCTAGGAGGTCTAGCTGTGTGCCTCCTCCTGGCTCCACGCACCCTGACGTCCATTAATCCAGCATCCATCCTTCAGCCTTCACCTGCCCACGGCCCTCTTTCCTCGACAATCTCTTGAACAGCAAGCTCCAGGTGACCTTGCCTGTTACAGCGGTGTCTGGCAACAGTGGAATGACAGAGTGCTCAAATAACGGAATGTCTCCTTTTCTCCGCAGTCCCTATGATGCCACACCTACCAAGGAAGCCACCATTACAAATCAACAGCAAGAGGAGCACCTCGGGTGTCTCAGATCATGGCTTCCTTGGACCATGTCTCTCCCCAACTCTCCTCCCTGCATCCCTGTCTCCTGGCTGCTCCTCAGATGAGGCCTGCCTGCACCCAGAGCCTGTGCACTGGTGTCCCTCCCGTTAGGCCTTCTCTGACCACATGGATATCCACCTGCCCTCACCCCCCCCCCCACACACACACACACACACACACGCTTCCTCTCTTTGTTTCTCTCTACAGAACTGATCACTACGAAACATCTGTAGTTATTGTCTGGCTCTCAACTGCAGCATAATGAAAACTTCCAGACAAATGAAGAGCGGGGCCTTGCACACAGTAAGTACTCAATATTCAAACCTGGTAACTGACAGCCCCATGCCCCAGAAAGGCTACTTTTTATACACGAAATCTCTGAGCACAAAATGGTTGATGAACTCACTTACAGTCTCACAACTAACAAATGGCAAAGGGTGGTTGTGAATCCAGTCATTCTGGTTCCAGGGTCTATTGCTACCAAGCACGCTCCTACTTCCCAAACTGCCACAGAGCAGTGGAAGACACCAACCCACTGCATCCATGGAGCAGATGCGGAAGTGGGCGTGTCTTTGGGCCACAGAAACACTACTTTTAGAGTCATCATTCTCTGTGGCAAAAGCACCAATCATGAGATACAGGGTCCACACAGCATCAACAGTTTCCTGTAGATCAGTGTGTGATGCTGTAATATCTTCATGAAAAGAAAAACAACTAACCATTAACATGAAGAAGGCCATAAATACAAGAGCCAAGTACCTGGGGTAGGGGGAGGGGTGGGATCCTCTGGGAAGCGCTGACTCACAGGGACAGGGACATAGAGAGGCTCTGAAGAGTGATGAGTATCCTCTGTGTCTTTGTTTATTAGTTGCTCTGCAAGGGTATTTGTTTACCAGTCTATCCAACTATACATTTAAGTGGCTATAATTTTTTAACATGTAAATCATAACCTCAGTAAAGTTAACCAGGAAGGCTTTAAAACTATCAGACATTATTTCTGGCTAAACAAAATACTCCACCCAAGAAAACCTACAAATAGTATTCTCAAATCAGTACTCTCAAATCAGAACATGCGCAGGGGCTTAGGGGCCAGCTTCTGAGCATCCCACCTCTGAAATGGCTTTCTTTGAGACAAAAGAGGCTGTCTATCCATGCGGACAGGAGTCCACAGCTCCCGCTGAGCGCTAGCTTTGTAGCCTGCCTGTGGCTGAGTGTAGTGTTTTATAAAAAGACCAGGATATGTTTTATAGAGTGCAGTATGGTGAGGTGGGAGGGGTGCCTCAGCCAGCTCATGCGGAGGCATCCCTTCCCCCTGAGGGACCAGCCACACAATGGATGTAGTGTAGAACAGAGTTTATTTGGGCATGGAAAGGGGAGTTGAGAAGGGAGTAGAGACAGAGAGAGAGAGAAGGGGGGGTGGCCAAGAACACGTGGAGAGAGAGGCGGGGAGGGGGAAGGGGAGAGAAGAGAAAGGGTCAGGGAGACAAGAAAGACAGAGAGAAGGGGCAGAGAGAGCAAGGAGGGGCCAAACAGCCCCTTTTATGGCAAGCCAGGCCTACCTGGCTGTTGCCAGGTAACTGTTGGGAGGAGCCTAGAAGGGATGCCAACCTTAAGTACCTTCAATGCTGGCTCCTGTCACCTACAAGTAAACGGACAAGTGAGGGACTAGGTCTGAGTTCATAGTTGCAGCATTGGAAACCAACTGTGGCGAGTTTAAACAAAAGAGTGTTGGCTTGGTTTGGTTTTTTGTTTTAAATATAGCACTAGACTCACTAGGAAAATGAGAAAGCCAGGCCTGTCGACCACACAACAGAAAGAATCCCCATGGGCACATGGTGAGATTCCCCACAGATAGAACTAAGACTGGACCAACTCCAGCTCCAAAACCAACAGCGCAGGCGTGGCTGAGCACCCACCACAGGGGTTCTCCACAGGCTAGGCCTTCTTCCCTTTGCTCATCTCCACCTTCAGGAGGTATGGGAAGTGGGAGTGCTTCTGAGCAGATCCCTGCTCCTGAAGAGATCCCCCAGCCCAGGCGGCACTGTCAGGATGACTCTGCAAGCCCTACTGATACAGGCAGTGCTACACAAAGGTTTGCTAAACACTAATTAGAAACGGAAATTCCCAAAGAACTACCAAAAACAAAACAAAACAAAACACCCCATTCCACACAGAGGGGTGGTGCTGCCTGGAGGTAGGGGCCTTTTTTCTATCATTTAGTATTATGTTATTATTCCATACATTCAGGAGTTTCAAAAACAACAGCCTGCCTTCCTATTCTAATTAAAAGAAAAGCAATTCAAACCTCAGGTAGCAGGCACTCTCTCCAGAACCACTGACACTCCAGAAAGAGAAATAAAGTGGTCCTGGCTCAAAAACTGTCATGTGACACTAAAGCATGCCATTCTAGCTAAAATGCATTTCAGTGGTTTTCTCCTGAAGATACACTTTCTAAAGTATGTTCTTAAAATAATAATTCTCAAGAGGTCCTTCTGACCTGAATCTCACAGTAAGAATAAGCTGTAGGAAGCAATCAACACCAGCTCAGGCTCCCAACCCGCAAACTTGCCTGTGACCATGTTAGCTTTAACTTACACAGCGTTTAGCATAGTAAGTGAAAACCCACTAACCATCTCCTTGTACTGTTTTCTGGGTTGGTGTGCATTTCGTATTTTACCTGCATGGATGTCTATCCACGTGTATGACCGATGCCCTCAGAAGCCAAAGAGGGTATCAGATTCCCTGGAACTGGAGTTACAGACTATGGTGAGCCATTGTGTAGATGCTGGGAACCAAACCCAGGTTCTCTGCCAGAGCAGCTAGTACTCTTAACCACCAAGGCCTCTCAGCAGCTCCCATCTCACTGAACTGCTAACTGAAGAAATAAAGCCTAGGACCAGGATATGGCCGTAAGTCAGAAAAAGAAAAATCAAAATAGTGCCATCCCATCTCCAAACAGACCTGGTGACAGATCTAACTTTCCGTCCCAAGCAGACTTTTCCTAGTCCCTTGCACATACCTTGCAGCATTTAATCTCTCCATATCAGGCATACTGTTTACGTACCGCTGCTATGCTACAGTTTGAATAGGCAATGTTCCCAAAAGGTTCACATCGTGCATGATTGGTGCTCAGCTAGTGCTTGGTACTTGGAGGCTGCAAACACTATAGAACCTCTGGAGCAAGGAGGCCATTGGCAATAGGTCTTGGGGAGATGATATTGTCCTGGCCCCTTATTGTCCTATGCTCTGAGGACAGGGAGGGGGAGAGAGCCTTCCAAGCAGAGAAGCCAGGCCTCAGTGACAGAAGCTGTCCTATATCACCAGGTTCTTGTTCTGAGGAAACCTAGAAGCCCTCAAGGTTTTGAGTAGGGAAGGAAATGCTAAAAGCAAAGATGGTACCTACTGAGAGACCAATGTAGTAAAGGCTAGACCTCACAAAGAATCACTGGTTATCATAAAAAAAGACTACCTCAGACCCAAATGGTGGTAATGAGTCAGGAAAAGGGGCAACTGTAGGGGACAGGAAGAGATGCAGCCTGTGATGGTTTATCTTGTCAACTTACCTGGATTTGGAATCATGAAAAAGACACACTGTGGGTCTCTCTGTGAGGGCGCTTTTCAGGGGGGTTTAACAGAGGAAGGAAGACACACCATGAGTGTGGGCAGCACCTTCCCATAGGCTAACTACAAAAAAGAAAGCAGCAGAGGGCCAGTATCTTCTCTCCTTCCTACTGACACAATGTACCGCCACCTCCCACTCCTGCCCCTCACTCCCAGAGTGCATCTCTCTCTGCTCTGCCAGAGTACCTCCTCAAACTGTAAGCCAGAATAAACCCTTTCTTCTTCAAGTTGCTGTGGTCAGCTATTTGGTCACAGCAACAAGATAAGAAGTATGGCATACACAGCCTCTCCCTTCCACTACCAAACAGACAAAGATGGAGAGCATCTAAGGTGATTAAAATCACTGCGGCTTCATTAACCAAAGGAACTAAATCAACTAACTAGTTTTGCTTTTCTATTCCCTTGACTAACTACAAAGCTAGGGCCACATACACAGACTATTTCCAACACACTGAAGTACCTGGGTACAACCTCTAAATGTCCCTGGGAATGAACACTTACCAAAGTCACCAGGCTATAAAGTACCGGGCACTTAACTGACAGACTGCATTTTGCTGCTATGTCAGCTAAATTTCTGGCTATTAATTATTAGCTACAATTATAAGGATGACCATGATGATGATTAAGATGTGAATACTGCAAACATCAAAACAGGAAGAAGGAAGTAAGTTACAGGGGAGGGATACCATCAAGCATCTAGCAGGGGCCTTCTGTGAGCCAAGAATGGAGAATGAAGAAAGTCACTGTACACAAATCCCCAATATGAAGAGAGAGCTTTCGTCTTTGGCAGGTATAGATGGTTATTCTCAGTTGTCAACTTGACTACATCTGGAATTAACTAAAACCCAAAATGGAGTGGCATGCCTGAGAGTGATTTTTGCTTAATTTGAAGTGGAAAGACCCACTTCTAATCTGGACCTTTGAGGTGGAAAGCCATACCTCTAATCTAGGCCACGCCTTCTGCTGGAAGCCTATATAAGGACATGGAAGAAGGAAGCTTCTGTTCTTTGCTGGTTTGCTCTTGCTTCACTACCAAGTCCATTCCTTCACTGGCCTACTTCTTCCCCAGGATCCCAGTGTATATCAGTGAAGCATCCAGCCTAGTAGACTGAACAATTACTGGATTCTTGGATCTTCCATACATAGACAGCCATTGTTGGATTAGCTGGACAACAGCCTGTAAGTCATTCTAATAAATCCCATGTATGTATGTATGTATGTATGTATACATAGATATATATACACACACATAAGTACATATTTAGGATTTATACATATAGAGAGAGATTCATTCTATAAGTTCATACTCTTAGAGACCCTTAATACAACTACCCCTTCCCTGCCAAAATCCTTCCAATACAGAGTCAAAAATCTTCAATAAAATTTTCTGAACTGTTTAAATACATAGCTAAATCCACAAGAAAATATAAGACCTAGCCAAGGGCCAAAACTCAAAGGTCACAAACACTAGAGTACAGGCTGATAGCACCTAGGGCTTTGGGGCTTACGGACTAGCTGGAGGATTGTGTGAGGAAGGGCACTTGTCCCTGAGAATGTGATGAGAATGAATGAAAATAGAAGAAATGCAGACTGATGTTTTCCTTAGATCTTGAAGACAGTTATGCAATGTTTTGCCCTTATCATTTGGCAAGAGCAAATCCCAGATTAAATACTTTTTTGAAAAATGTTCATAATATATACAAGACGGTTCTTAGAGATTTTACTGCGGTGTAAGTCAAAACAGGATAGATATAAATTGTTTCCCTAAAACACCATCATATTCTGACGAGTTTCTCAGACCTTATTTCAGAAGCCATCCTGTAAGATCTAGAGATATGGCTCAGCACTCAAAAGTGCTTATTGCTCTTGCAGAGGGTCTGAGTTTTATTCCCAGCACTCAGTCCAGTAGCTCACACTCACCTATAACTCCAGTTCTAGAGGATCCCAACCCAAGCCTTCATCTGATCTCCATGGCATCTATATGCACGTGCACATACCCACATATATCATACTTAAAATAGTAAAAATAGATTTAAAAAAAAATCATCTAATACACATACAAGTCCAATACTGTCTTAACTGTGTCAAGTGGTTTCCAGATCTTAAAACTCTTCCTCAAGATGTTTACCACTGGGTTATTAAGACACCCCTCCGATAACCATTACAATTATAGATGTTTCCTAGTATCTGATATGCCACACAAAAATAAATCTTATAGCCCCTACATTTGATTTGGGAGTGGTCACTAAGGACACTTGGCAAAGGATGTGACGGCTAGAAGTCCACAAACTCAGAAAGACCTATAATAGTCAGGAGGGAAGGACTTTACAGCCCAGCATACAAAGGGCAAACAGCAGTCTCATTTGCTTTACTTACATAAAAGTTAAGACATCACAGTTCCCCTTTGCTCACCTTTAGGATTTCATTTCAGGTTGTGGCATGAAACTAGTTCAACCCCAAATTCCACTAAGCTGCCATTCTTTATTCGCTTCAAAAAAATCCGTAATTCTTGGGCAACCAAGTAGCCAAGAAATACCAGTGCTGTTATCTGTATTTTCTTCACGAGGGATATATGTGCCTCTACTAGTTTCCATACTTATGTAAGGCTGTATACTTCACCCTAGACTTCATACACTGAATACACTCTAAAGTTCCATGATAAACGTGTTTTAAAACGAATGTGTGCAGGATGGTTCAAGACTAAGCTTTCACTCCGCAAGGCTACCAGATGCAGGGGAAAACTAACTCGGAGAAAGGCCAGAGCTTGGCCTGGGCTCTCCTCTGCGGTGGACACTGTCCCAGGGAACCCAGGCATCTCCCGGGAGAGAACGCATTGGGTCTCCGCGGCGTAAAGCACCAGTTAGTCATTCAGGGAGGTTCCAAGGGGCGCGCTGCATTCTGGGACTGGTTTCCACAGTTACCCACGTGCACCCAATCCAACTGCGGCCCGGGGGGGGGGGGGGGCTGGGACTACAAGTCCCAGAATTCCGTGAGCCTGCCTTTCCCTTTACACCGGCTCCGGGAGCCAGACCCTAAAGAAAAACCCGAAAGCACCCTCCCGGTGCTTCGGGCGGAGGTAGCTTCTCGCACGCGCGTTGCTATGCCTTCAAAGCGGCCCTCCGTACAGGGTAACAGGTCCTGACGCATCAACCCCTACACCTGATGGTCAGAAATTAGGGAACTGCGTCACACACTGCCAAACCTACGGACCGCCGGGGACCCCGACACCCTCTTATGCTAATTCCTCCACCCCGCCTCCAGGACCCCTGCGGGTCGGGTCAGCTCGCAGACAGCGGCCTCCCGGTCCTGTAACCCCAGCCCGCGCTGACCTCGCTCCCCGCTGCTCGCCAAACGCGGCGGCCACTGCCAGCCTCGGGACATCTCCCGGGTACCCGGCCCCGCCCCCTCTCCTCAGTGCACCCCGAGGCTCAGGGTGGTCCTCTCCTAGACTAGACCCGGCGTCTCCAGGGAGGAAGCGCCTCCCCCAATGCACAGTCCAACGCTCCCCACCCCGCCCCAGAGAGCACCGAACCCGAGGTTGACAGCCCTCCCAGTCCCCGCTCCTCCCCACCTACTCTTCCTCCTAACTCACTCCGAGCACCCTCCCCGACCCCTTTCTCAGCCCCCAAACTGCACCGCAGTCCTGTCCGCCATCCACTCCTCCAGGGACACCCCCATCCCGTCCCAACACCTGCCCCCCAGCCCTCTGGCCACTCCCGGCCGCCGTCCCGCACACCAGACTCCACAACTCTCCCATCCCACCGCGGTGTCTCCCACTCCGTGCCCCCGTTACATCAGCCCCCCAGCCCCTCACCAGCCCCGCCGCTGCCCCATCTCCCCACCCATTGTTCCCGCCCCCGCCCCCAGCCCTCCTTCTCATTGTCCCCGCCCCCGCTCCCCTCGCACTCCCCCGCCTTCCCCGGTAGACCGCACCGTTCGGACCCGCAAACCTCACCCCGTACTCGGACCGTAGTCCCTCTCCCTGCCCGCTCATACCACCCCCGACCCCAGCTGCCTGCGCCCGCCGCCGTCTCCACCTCCGTGCACCACCGACTCTCGGCCCCCGGCCTTCAGAATAGGTCCCCCCTCCCCCCACCGCGGAAAGACAGCCAGTCCCCACCCCCTCCCCGCCACCCCTGCCCCCGCCCCAGCCGCCCGCAGCGTCATGGCCCTCGGACTCCAGGAGGGGGATCAGTCCGCTCCCGGGCCAGGGACTCCAGCGCGGTGGGAACTGGAGAAGTGGAGAAGGGAGCGCGGGAGCGGACAGGATGTGCAGGCCCGCGCCGGCCCGCTGACTCTGTGCTACTCACTGACAGCTGCAGCATCCGAGTGCATTTTCGGGCAGCTCACACCCGCCTGCCGCCCGGGCTCCCGCGCTCCACTCGCGGTCCCCCTACCGACTCCCCAAACCTTAGCTCGCAACAGAGGACCAGCGGCTTCTAAGCTGGCCCGCCCATCCCGCCCTTCTCATTGGCTAGACCCCAACCGGGGGACCGCCCCTCTTCGGCTCTCATTTGACCGAAGGAGTGCTGGTTGAGCCGCCTGCAGCTGGCAAGGCCCCGCCCCTAGGCTGCAACGTGATTGGCCCCGACGCCTCGCCTCCTACCGCCCCTGGTAGAGGCCACAATTTGGAGCCGCAGGTTGGACCCAACGGCTGTCAGTCATTCAAGGGTCCGAAAGCGCGCGGAGGGGCGAAACAGGGGAATTGGTCCACCTTGACCCAGAAGCTCCGCCCTGGAGCGGGCGGATCCTGGAGCGGGAGACCAACCGAGAACCTGGGTTAAGCATCCGAAACAAAGCAGGCAAAGGGACCTGGAGCCAAGCTCGGGCCACTGGGGACCGGTGTTCCCTGGAAGGCAGTCGGCCTGATCCTGCTACTGACCGCGCCCGGGTCGCGCCGGTTCTCATCAGTCGTTTCACATCGCGGGAAATTAGAAGGAAAAAAAATTCTCCGCTTTCCTCCCTTTAATGCCACAACCTTTCTGTGCCCAACTTTGAAAATGCGCCTCCTTTTCAGAGTCAATTATTTAGAGTCATGCGTTACTTGCGCTAAAGGTTTCGAATGCTGCAGGCATTGTCCGTTAGACACCTCTGCGGTCCCCAGACAGCTAGAGAAAAACGCAGTGCCACATTAGGCTCTGGGGTCAACCTGACACCAGGACAAGCCAGGTCCCCTGACTATAAGTCTAAGAAACATAAGTCGAACCTGGCCAAACCGCTGTTTAGCAAAGGGAAGCGTTAATGGGGTTGTGATTGTTAGTGTCCTAAATCAAAATACTGCTTTTGTTGTTGTTGTTGTTTTCTTTGCGTTTCTCAGTACTTGAAAACCAGTTTCCACAATCACCATGGTAATGTAAGAACGCTAAGAGATGTTCAAGGAGGGGCACCCCGCCCCCAACGCAAACCCACACTCCGCTTCCTAACCTCCAACAGCCCTTGCCCCAACCACAACCTAGACAGCCTGTAGATTCCGCCACAGACATTAGACAATATGACCAAAGATAACAAAGGGGTCCAGCGTTAGGATTCTAAATTCTACAGTCCAGGCTCTTGAGTTGCAGAGTACTGAAATCTGGACGGATGTTATAAGAGCAAAATAACTGACAGTTCTTGTCATCTACGTCACTGTGTTACTGTGATAACGTTCCATCTCATCATCTTCTATTTCTCTGTAATTACATTGAATCCCAATAGTTGCTATCTCTCATATCTGTCATTCAAATGCATATAATTCACTTCATCAAATTGGAGTATATCAGAATTGTACCTAAGACAAGAATCATTCATACAGCATTCTTTTGGGTCTCCGTAACAGGACAGAGTCTTAGCTAAGCCTCACAGACAAAGGAATGAACTTGTGAACTCCTAGGTAGGTAGCTTCTTTTTTTTTTTTAAGGTGCTTATTCTGGGCAAAGTCTTCTTGAGTTCGAGATTCTGTTCCTGATTTCAGACTGATCTAGCAAGAACTACAGTTCATTCATGGTTCTGAGATTTCTCTTTATGTATAATATTTTTTGTATGTGTTTTGAGTTTTGTTTCCTATATTGTTTTGGACAGAAAAGGGCTGCTTCTTGGTACTTCTAAATTAAAATAAACCCGTGATTTATATTAGCTATTAATTTGCTATATTGATTTATCTGCAGCAAACTTTATCATTGTGAGATTATCGAATCTAAAGGACGTGCCAGTTTGCCTTCTCCCTGGCTCTCAGAACTTCCTTGACACATCGTATCCAGAAAAAAATATAAATAAAATTCGAACCTTTGCTGTTTCTCAGTTTATGTTCCAGTAGGGTCAGTCTGATTATTTTCAAGTAAAATACAAATTTACCCAGATCAGGGTAGTAGGTAGTGAGTAGGTTCCAAATAGTGGCCTCCTCCAGGGGTCAGAGCCAATCATGGTCAGCTAGAGCCTGAGAATTGAGGGGAAATGTTCTTTCTTAGTCAGCTAAGCCTCACTACTTCACAAGTCTCATGAATAATAAAACAACTAAATGATGCTCTGTGGATATCACCCAGACATTTCAACCTTCCATAAGATTATAAATCTTCATAGTCAGGGAACTTGTTATAGTTATATTTTGTCTTCCAGGACTGAGCACGGTGGCTTCCAATAGTGGACACGGGTGAAGTGGATGACCACTATTGGGGAATTTTATATCTGAAAGGAACCTCAAAGATTCCAAATCCAACTTCCTCATTTTAAGAATATGAGACCTGAAGTTCAAAGGAATTAAGCATCTAAGTTATCAGGCTACACAAGAACAAAGCAGTATTTAAAAACTCGAGTTTCCAGCTTCTTGTCCGCAACTCTCCATTACTACGCTAGTCTAAGGAGAAAAATCTCAGATTCCTGAGACAGTACTCTCCCCAACTCCTTAAAATTCTACCATGCTAATACAAATTCTATTCTTCATATTTGGAATATAGCCTTTTCAAGGAATCATTCAATAAATAATGTTATTTCAATGTTTTCTCATTCAATAACTTTCCCAGATAGCAAGGTCCCCCCTTAGAGATGTTGACCAAAATACCATCTTTATATTCAGATGGGATGGGGGTGGGGGAATAGAGAATGTCTTGAGACTGGAGATGGGCAGATTTGAGAGTATAATCCATCATTTCATTGCACTTGGTTATGATTTAAAACATTAAGTAACAATATGAACAAGTTACAAAGTGTATTTGTCAGGGTTCTCTAGAGTCACAGAACTTAGGAATGTCTCTATATATTAAAGAAAATGTATTGGTATGATTTGTAGTCTGCAGTCCAACTAACCCATCAATGAGCAGCTGTGATTAGAAAGTCCAAGACTCTAGTAGTTGTTCAGTCCCACAAGGCTAGGTGTTTCAGCTGGTCTTCTGTATAAGCTGGAATCCTGAAGAAGTAGGTTCCAACAGATGTGTGGGCAAATAAGTGCAAGCAGGTAGAGAAAAAGAAGCCTTCTTCCTTCCATTATCCTTCTGTAGGCCTCCTGCAGAAGGTATGGCCCGGAAGGTCTGTACCACCACACCTGGACCTAAGCTGTTCTTTACTTAGAACTTGCTCTGTCTCGGGCTGGTCTTGAACTCAGAAATCTTTTTGCCTCTGTCTCCTGGGATTAAAGGCATGTACTACTACCTTGTCTGGGCCTAAGCTTTTCTTGGCCACTATGCCTCAAGATCCAGACCAAAAGTCTGTGGCTTCCAGCTTGAAGATCTAGATCACAGGAGTGCCCTCCATTTTTGGATTATAGTTCATTCCAGATATAGTCAAATCAACAACCAGAAATAGCCATCACTTGGAGTATTCACTGGCACCTGACTTACCTATTTTCTTACTTGAGAATTTGATGGAAGTCTAGTGAGAGAAAGAATAGCACAAGTTTTGGGGGTTTAAATGTTTCCTCGCAATATCACAAATCCCAGTATGTCTGCTTGTCCTGTGTACACTAGGCTTGGGATAATGAACTGAAAACAGCATAGTCATGGAGACGTAAACAGAATTGAGCCTGCTTAGATTAGTAGATAAATGTGTCCCTCATAAGGCTTGAAGTAAGAAAGGAAGCATAGCATGTTGGAATTCATGTGACCTTTGACCCTAGAGAGAGTATGTGAAACTCCTTGAGCTATCAAAAGTCGGGCTAAGTAGGTATTCAGGATATGGGAACGAAAATGAATAAAAATTTAAATGTATTCATAGAGGAAAAATAGTTAATTTCCTAAAACTTTATAGAATTGATGTTAGTAGATTGGGAGCTTAAAAATGCACTTAAATGTGAAAATAAAATAAAAACCCTGTTGTGAGGGGTGGACACTTTAATGGTGCTTCCATTTTCTTAGGAGCCACCACTGTATCTCTAACACAGCCTCAAATGGGAAGCTGGAGAAGTGTCTCAGTGGTTGAAAGCATTACTTTTGCAGAGAACGGAAGTTCAGTTCCTAGCATCCATGTCAAACAGCATATAACAGCCTTTTAACTCAGCTCAGGGGATTCTCAGCCCCTCCCAGGGTACCTGCATCCACATACACACAGGCACACACGTACACATGATAAAAGTAAATGATAAATCTTTATAGCATATCCCCTAAAGATTTTTTTTTTAAGTTAACACGTAGAATTTTAAGACCCTTCTTGAATCAACTCCTCACTGGACATTTTGGCTTAAGGAAAACTGTTCACTTTTTTTTTTTTTTTTTCAAAATAGTAAAAACAATAGTTTCTATAATTGCTTATAATACTTGCCACAGTGTATAGCCCAATCTCTGAATGATGGTTAACACTTTAGACTCTGAGTCCTGAAATACAGGTTCAGTGACCATCCCCTAAGCAATGATGAGACTGTTGCTATGGCTACCACCCTGTCAGTACTACCACATGCCATTGCATGCTGATTCTCACACTCCCTCTCTTTGCCTAAGCTAGTTCCTCACTGGATAGTAGATATTTACTTACTGTGCTAGCTGGGTTTTGCCGACTTGATGCATTCTAGAGTTACTTGGGAAAGGGGGAATGTAATTAAGTTCTTGCCTCCATCAGATTGGCCTCTGTGTTCACATCTGTGTGGCTTCCACTTGATTAACAATTGATGAGGCTGAGACCAGCCCCTGGGCACATTTTCTGTTCTTGAGTTATACATGAAAGCATTAGCTCTAACTTACCTGCTTCAGATCCCTACTCAAAACAAAGTTCCTGCCTTGAGTTCTTCCCTTGGCTTCCCTAGACAACGGTCTGAAATCTAGAAGCCAAATGAACCCTTTTCTCCTCAAGCTGCTTTTAGTCAGTGCTTTCTGAAAGCAACAGAAAGGTAACAAGGACACTTGGATTCATTCTTCTCTAGCTTCTAAAATTATCAGTGAAGGTAGAGACAGGGATGCAAGAGCAAACTCACCAGACAAGTCACCAGTGCAAGCCTACTTTGACAGAAAATGCAAACATTTTGTGTAATGAAGAAAAAGTCACGTTCGTACCGGGAATTCACACAGAGAAGTCCTGTGAGTACAGAAAGTTAATATCCGAAAAATAAGCCAACTGAAGTACATTCTAGAAGATCTTTCTATGAATAGAGACTCATAGTGTATTCCCATAACGAATGATTTCTCTTCTTTGTGCTTTGAAATAATTACTCTTCTCTGAGAGCCACAGTTGCTGATGTCAAACACTGTGTGTGTGTGTGTGGTGTGTGTGTGTGTGTGTGTGTGTGTGTGTGTGTAAGCATATACTTGGGTGCACATATGCAATATTCAGAATGCTATCAAGTGCCTTTCTCAATTGTTCCTCACAGTATTTTGTTTGAGACAGGATCTCCCACTGAATCTGTTGCTCATCTAGAATGGCTAACTAGCAAGCCACAGGGATCTGCCTAACTCCCTCTCAGTGCTAAGATTTCATGCATTTCAAGCATACACTAAGGCACCTAGCTTCTTACTGGCTTCGTGCGTCCATAGCAAACTCTTTTCTACCAAGGCACCTTCCCAGCCCTGCTTAAGTCACTTTGAATTTGGTAGGCTGAGCGTGAAGGCAAATGATTTTAAGTACTACGCATGAGGCAAGCTGGATTAAGAAAGACCCTACCATTTCCAATCATCAAATGAAGACATTAAACTTATCTGAGAACCAGGAGACTGATGCAGGAAGATGAGAAGGTCAAGACTACATAGCAAGACTTGTCTAAAAAACAATGACAACAACACCACCAAAAAAAACAACTTGTCTGGGCTTCAGTTTCTTCATCTACAAAAACAGGAATAGTTTCACCAAAGTGTAATTCAAGTGACCGGGTCAAGTATATAAATCCACTTCTAGGATTAGGAGAACGCAGCAAGAAGGTGCATATGAACTCCCACTGTCCAGGGTCTCTCCCTATTTCCTGATGAGCCTAATGCATGCCTGTCTGGTAAAATTGGCTTCTTCCCAACTCAGGGATAATTTCAACTAAAAATGACTCTTTCTTGATGAAGCAGTCATCTGGAGGATCCCTTAACAGAGCTGAGAATTTTCCAATTAGACTTAACACCATGTTTCCATTTTGGTCTCATTTAGCAATGAATTTGTTTTGCCTATGGCGGCAATGAAGGAATTTTTGAGGGTTTTTTGTTTTTGTTTGTTTGTTTGTTTGGGGTTTTTGTTTGTTTGTTTTTTCTTTTTAATATTTCTAACTTCCAAGATTTCTTGTCATCAGGTAGCATTAATAGATCTTTTAACTAATCATTTTTATCTAGAGCAGATATGGGATGCTTCGGCTGGGTTTTTCCTCTCCATCCAGAGCTTTTCACTTTGTGGAGATTACACCCTCCGAGGGAGTTAACAGAGTTTGAATAAGAATGTATTCATTCCTTACCACACAGTCTCTGAATTGGATTTTCTCCCCTTTCTCCACATCGAGTTAATCAAGTCCTGAGGATGCTGCATTTGATTCAATCTCAGAAGGAATAACTTCCCAATTCTAAACAATGCCTGACCTTGGTGCTGACTCTCGTGAATACAGCGTTTCTTCGATTACCGCAGCTAGCAGGAGATGGACAGAAAGAATAACCATTCTCCTTGTACAATGGCTTCTGTGTATTGTCGTGTTCTCCATTTTTCTGCCTCCTCTCCCCTGCTTTCATGAATATAATGTCTTTTTAACATCCCTCTCAGGGCGGTACAGGAGACCCCATCCATCTCCAGAGTTCAGTGGCTGCAAGGCAGTCAAGCATCTCATTATGGAAGAGTGAAGCATTCTGGGAGAGTGGATGGAGAAGGCAGACTGCACTAGGGAAGAAGGGGGAGGGGAGAGAAGAGAGCAGGAGCTACAGGAAATATATGTTCACTTCGTTGGTGATACTACACCATGGGGTAAGAACTTCCTATTCTAGAAAGGACCAGCTGCAGAATACCCAAACCCCATGACTCAGCAGACTCCAGCCTCACCTACTTAGTTGAAACTGCTTTTTCTCTTCATACCTTCAACCACCTACTCTCCCCTAATGGATGCTACTAGCTACGACCTACCGTGGGTGTCACGCAGATGAGACCAAAGCATGGTATCTTACACACTCAATTAAGTACAGTGATTCCAAACTTGGAATCGATCATCCAAACACACACACACATGTGATTCAAATGCTGGCTTGTATTTATCTACTTGAGAATTATGTCCTTCAACTAATCTGATATTTCCCTATTACTTTATTTTCCTTAGGGCAATGTCCTTAGCACTCTGGGAAGTCTCAGACCCTTTTCAGAGTCATTGATAATTCTCTATCAAAGGTCTGAAACACAGCCATAACCATCCCCGACACTCTCCTCCACTAAGAATGCCTGGTTTGGACATTCATTCCGACTGACAGCTTTGGCCTTCTTCAAGTCCCAGGACTTCAGGCAACAGTTGGTGGTTACCTGTAAGTTTGCCAGGGTGGGATTAATTTCTTTCTGTTAGTTTTTCTCCTAAGCATTGCTGACAACTGTGCCCATGCTCGAATATGAATTCTGTTGTGGGTAAGGGCAGCAGCTTCAGGCCGAGGAGCTCCTGGTGGCGCCTTCAGTGTGACGATCCTGGGCACTGGACAAGAGCGGTCATGTTCTTTGGGACAGAAATGCCAAGAATAGACTTTTATCTTGCTCCAGATTTTTCTCCCAGCTCCAATTTGGACCCAAGCCAGCGCTGCTGCTTCTGAGGCCGACTCGTCCTCCCCGGCTCTGTGCCCTGTCCACAGTCCTCTCCTCACTCCTCTGGCTCCAAATCAACTTCTTGCCCCTTCCTCAAAGGGGGCACCAGGGGTCCCAGCTGGCTTGTCCCCCATCCTGCCTGTTACAGTCATTTACCGCGTCCAGCCTTGAGCTCCACACTGGCCCGTGTTATATTTTCTTTTTTTCTTTCTTTTCTTTTTTTTTTTTTAAGTTTTTTTGGAGACAGGGTTTCTCTGTGTAGCCCTGGCTGTCCTGAAACTCACTCTGTAGACCAGGCTGGCCTTGAACTCAGAAATCCGCCTGCCTCTGCCTCCCAAGTGCTGGGATTAAAGGCGAGCACCACCACTGCCCGGCTCTGTGTTATATTTTCTATCCCGCCATCTCCACCACTTTTTTCTGGCTCCAAAACTCTAACACCACAACCTCCATTTACATTCCATAACTTTAGCTCTGCAAAACCTTCCAAGACACCACACGTAACAGATTTCAGAACAGAAACCTTACTAAACCTGCCACTCACTTTGTGCCAGGGACTGTTCTGAACCTCCCCCACCCTCCCCCACACCCCCATACCCCCAAACCCCCCCCACACACACCCCGCCATGTTAACTCACTCCTCCCAACCATCCTAGTACGTTCTTTTGCAGAACCCGTTTTAAACAAATGAAGAGACCAAAGCACACAGAGGTACGGTAACTTGCCCAGAGTCATCCAGCTACTTTGTGTGGTGCTGGAGAATCTAACCCAGCAGGCTCGCCTCCAATCAAGAGATTAGCCAGCATGCTCTATCATTTTCCTCTCCAATCTTTTAGCCAGGATTGCTTATTCACCCTTAAAACACTCTCGGAGCCCTTGAACACTGATGGTCTGTGTCTATTCTTCTAGCCCGAGCAGTCAGGAACATTGAGCACAGTCCTTGGGCGCAAATCCATTCTCCATCCCCATGAAGTGTTAATGAGAAGTGCAGATCTTTGGTCCAGGACGGGAGCCTTTCTTCCCTTCCTTGTTAAGCAACGGAGCAGATCTAAAGCAGGATCTCATGTTGGGCAATATTAGAACAGGACCCAAAGCAGCACTGTCGTCTGGGGAGGCGCAAGGGCAGAGCTGTGCTCCCTCCCCCATTTTCCCCTTGTGAGCCTTTTGCCTTTCCCAGCTTCTGTTCCAGATACCCAGGGGACCTGGCTGAACGGCATTGCTGACCTATCCTTAGTTGGTGAAGGCAAGCCTCAGTGTTCCTTATCTGTGTTATGGGTTGAAGAGAATTATACTGGGCTTGAACAAAAGCCAAGAAGAGAGCCACAGAGAGGAGCCTGGCGACTCGAAGCAGGAGCCAACGAGATCCGAGTTTATATGAACTTAACGATCCTAGGAAGCTGTTGGGGCTGATTGCACGAGTAGAGAGCATCTTGCAACTTAACAGCACAAGATGGAGATACTTCTTTTTACTGCCTTGGTCTCCCTGCCATCCTTTGGATCTGGAATGCCTCCCTACACCCCCCTGCCCCAAACCCATGATTTGAAGGCTAAGTCCTCAATTAGACACAAATCTTAGGTCACAGAGAAAGGAGGAGTGGGAACAACGACCCACTTGGCATGGCCTTGAAAAGGGCTGTGGTGCTCTAATCTCTCTTTTGCCTCTTGAGTCCCCTGCAATGTCCATCTTTCCATGCCGGCCATGAGCTCCTGTCATAGTGTGCTGCCTTACTACAGATCCAAAATAACAATTAATCAGTCACCGACCTGAACAGTGGGGCCAGGGGCCAAATAAACCTTTACTTTTCATCTGGTTTTTGTATTTACTTTTATCTCTGGTATTTGGGCTTCAGATGTGAAGGCTTCCCCACACAGACCTTGGGATCGGTCTACTTTAGCGCCAATCAGACTTCACCCCCATCAGAGTACAGACCTTCAGGGAACCAATCAGACCGCGCCCGAAGGGAGCAATGCATGGATGTTGTGACCCATTTGCTCCTGTCAAAACTTGCCTTTCCAATGTTTCATTTCCTCAGACCCTTGTGGATGACAGGCTTGCTGTTCTTGGGTAAACTGAGTTGGGGGAAAAGAGAGATCGGGTAAGAAATTGATGGGGGAACACCCCAACCTACTTCCTTCAGTTCCTAGTCCACGCCTCTTGTACGTCTCTCCACTGACTCACCACCATTAAGCCTTGCTTGACCAAGGCTGCCCACTGTCATGGCTTTATCCACAGGTTTTCTCTAACAGTGAAACGGAATTTTGCCTCAGAATCAAGACAAAGGGATGGAACACGAAGCTGAGGCACATTAAAGGTGAGCTCAGAAAGCTACCCCCACCGCCAGCTCGGAAGGTTACAGCAAGGCCTGCAGAAGCATAGATAGGTGACAACGACCCTGCCTGTTTAGCAACCCCATCTTTTACTCGAAGGACAACCCTCCTTTTTGCACCCCAATATTTAACAAACACAGCCATGATGAAACTTGCCAGTCAGGAAGCCCCACCCCAACTCCACGGAGCATGTGACCTCAGCTGTACCAATCAACTCCCTTCCCTGGAATTTTAAAACAGTAAAGGCAAAACCGAGGCTCTGGCTGTGGGCTCACAGCAGCCGGGGACTAGAGCTCCACCTCAGGGAAAAGACAGTACTGGGGAAGCAGATGACAGAAACATTCATTTACTCCCGCAGCCATTCACTCGTTCATTCTCAAAACAATTGTTAATCAAGGGTTTCTGATGTGTCAGCAGACTCAGCTCTAGAAACAACAAAACGGTCACAGCTCCTCCCTTCATGGGGCTTCTGAGTTTACGAGGCGACCTTCCTTAATTATACGTCCCTTAACTAGCAAAATAAAGCCGCCATCTTAGCGGCTTAAAGGACATCTTAGGCACTTAAAGGACAGTTTTCCAGAGTGTGTACAACCAAAACTGTGGTTCAGCTTCTGTGAACAACTGTACAGTTTGGGCACTGTGCAAAGTTAAACTCACGTGGATTGAGATCACTAAGCCATGAGACCTGCTCTGAAGCCATTCATCTCCAGGAAAGGTCAGGAAGCCCCACCCAACTCCGGGGAGCATGTGACCTCAGCTGAACCAATCAACTCCCTTCCCTGGAATTTTAAAACAGTAAAGGCAAAACAAAGGCTTTTCAATGTTGGTTTTTCAAATGTTGGTTCTATCCTGGCAAACAGGTCACCCTTTTCTGATTTGTTCTAAAGTCATGAGTAGGCCAGCTGAGACTCCAGGAATGATCCAGTCAGGAAGAAGAGTGGTGGGAGAGGATAACCCTGTGATGGCTAACTCAGAAGTCAACGTGTTGAAAACCACCTGGAAGCTATGCCTGCTGACATACCTTTGGGAGACTAGCTTTAAGAGATAATTGAAGGGAGAAGACCGACCCACTGTGGGTGGTACCATTCCCTGGACTCAGATTCTAGACTACTTAAAAAGAATAAAGGGCCTGCAGAGATGGCCCAGTGGTTAAGAGCAGCTGCAGGAGGCAGAGGCAAGCCTCTCTATGAGTTCGAGGCCAGATTGGTCCACAGAGTGAGTTCCAGAACAGCCAAGATTATACAAAGAAAGGGACCCAGCATCTTCCTCTGCATCCTCAGGCACCTGCCATGCTCATGGTACACATACATGCACAGAGACAAAACATTCATACAATAAAAATAAGTTTGAAAAATTTTTTAAAGGAGTCCGTGAGCAAAGCATAGACTTCCATAGTTCTGTTCTCCCTGACTGTGGGCACACTGTGACCAGCTGCCTCAAGCTTCTGCCATCTTGACTCTTCACCATGAAGTACTGTCAAACAGGAATTATAAACCCTTCCTTTCTTAGGGTGCTCTCATCAAGGTATTTTTGTCATAGCAACAAGAAAGCAAATAATACATTCCCTGAGGAGATGACTGGAGTCACAGCCATCAGGACCAATAGATGAGGCTAATGACTAATAGATGAGAAGAAGAGCATTCCAAGCACACAGAAACTATACATCAGCCTTCTCTGGAGAACTCTCTAGTCTCTGGACCCATTCACCCTTAGCCTCTGCCCTTCCAAAATGCCTCTCTGTGGTTCAAATTAGGTCTCTGTCACAGCCAGGGTCTTAAGAGGCAAAGCTTGTCTGGCCTGCCCCTCTGAAGTAGCCAGCCTTCATTGCTTTCTACCAGGCTCACCTCCTCATGAAGTTTCCATGGAAACATCTGCTCCATGTGACCACCAGAACCTCTGTGCAAAACCTCAAACTTTGATGACTTAACACTGTCTCTAGCAGAGAGTGGAAACTCAACCAACATTTCCTGAATCACAAGGATTCACTTGTGGACATTTTATCTTAGGCACCAGGGACAGAGGCACAGCTACCCTCTCTCACCTGCAGGAACCTAGAGCACACTCCCAAAATTGTTTAGGGACTCAGGTAAAACTGGTTTCCTGACTTGGAAGCAGAAGAGAATTTTAAGATGAGTATATTAGGTTTCCTAGAGTCACAGAACCTATGGAATGTCTCTATATATTAAGGGAAATTATTGGTATGACTTACAGTCTGCAATCCAATTAACCCAACAATGGGTAGCTGTGAGTGGGAAGTCCAAGAATCTAGTAGTCGCTCAGTGCCACGAGGCTAGGTGTTTCAGCTGGTCTTATGTATAAACTGGAATCCTGAAGAAGTAGGCTCCAACAGATATGCTGGCAGGTAAGTACAAGCAGATGAAGAAGAATGAGTCTTCATTCTTCCAATGTCCTTACGTAGGCCTCCAACAGAAGGTATGGCCCAGATTGAAGGCCTGGACCTAAGCTGTTCTTTACTTGGAACTTTCTCTGTCCCAGGCTGGCCTTGAACTCAGAGATCTGCTTGTCTCTATCTGCTGGGATTAGAGGCCTTCTTGCTGTGGCTTCCAATGACAGAAAATGATGAAAAGCACCAAAAGGAACAAACACCACATCCTCTCATGGAGAGCAGAAGGACAAAGAAGACATGGCAAGTTCCCTCAAGCCTTTCACAAGGCATAATTCACAATATGGACTCTGCCGCTCATGGCTACCTCTTTAAGACCCTACTTCCCAATATTGTCATGAAGGAGAGGGCTTCCATGTATGACTTTGGACAGGACAGATACCTTGAATCCATATGAGGCCAAATAGGGACACTAACCTCACCTTGAAGACAAAAGTAAATAACACACTCAAGACGTCTGGCACCCCATGTCCTCAGCAACAAATAAGATAGACAGATATCCATTGGTACACAAAAATGTTCCCAAGGGGCCAGGATTGGGAAAGAGTTTGATGCTTAAGTTTGAGGACCCTGTTTCAAAACACATACACACACACACACACACACACACACAAACCGAGAGAAAGCTTCTGAAGAACAACACTGGAGGTTCACTTCTGGCCTCTACACACATAAGAGCAGACACACATGCACATACCTGAATATGTATACACATCTCCACACCCACACAAAGAAAAGGTATTCAACATCTCATTTTTTAGGAAAGTGTGATTCCAAACCACAATGGGATGCTATTTCACGCCTGCTATGCTAGCCGATATTGAAAATCTTGTCTAACAGGTGGAAGAATGGCAAATGTTAAGAAAACTGGAACCTTCATGTCTGAGGAGTGAAAATGTAAGGACTACCACAGACTTGGAGAACAGTTGGTAATTTCTCAAAGGGTTGATCATGGAGACTCCCCATAACTCACCCATTCTCCTTGGCACCGATCCAAGAAAGACGAACACATATGTCCACTTAAGAACATAGAAATGTTCCTGGCAACATTGTTTACCCATTAACTAATCAACGAATGGATGAATAAAATGTAACATGCATGCACACACAATGGGGCATTATTTAGTGATAAGAAGGAAGTATTCTTGTATATTGAAACATGAACCTTGAAAAGACTATGCTAACTCAAAGAGGCTATATCCTGCACAGTTCCAGTTTGGGTGAACTGTCCAGAATAGGCAATCTATATAGGTAGAACAATTACTTGATTCTTGTGAGGAAAGAGAGTAAAGGTAGTGTCCACTAGTAAGAATGAAGTATAGCTATAAGAATATTTCAAAACCATAGTGCCCATGATTAGACAAAGGCCTGCCATTCAGAGTACGCAAAGAACGCTCATGCCATGCCTGTAACCAGGCTCCTGGGGAGGCCGAGGCAGAGGGAACACAAGTCCAAGGCCAGAGGGTAAATACTGGGAAGGAGCTACTCAGTGGGAAGATTTCTTAATCACGGTGTTGAAATATTTTTGAGCTAGAAGTTGAGAGTAATTGTACAACCTCAGGGAAAACCTAATATTTGTTTTTAAAACAGTTTATTGCTATGTGAATTTCACCTCAGTAAAAATATGTAATAAAGCAGTTCAATTTAGGCATGCTATTACGGATAAAAATATCATACTGGCGACAATCACTGTGACCAGACACTGCGATCCAAAGTGCCTTCATGTAAGGATATTGCTTCAGTTTCTCTTGGCCTTAACACTCACCTTTCCCCTCACACAGTCACACGTGTGCTCCCCGTGCTGCAGGTGCATGGATTGCTAAGGGCTCATGCAGCTGAGACATGCAATTCATTTCGGTTTCTCCTCTATCAGCTGGCATCTTCAGACGCATCAGAACAGGGCTTCGGATTCCATTACAGACGGTTGTTTCATCATGTGGTTGCTGGGAATTGAACTCAGGACCTCTCTGGAAGAGCAGTCAGTGCTCTTAACCACTGAACAGTTGCTCCAGTCTGAGACAACACTCTTAGATTGTCTGGGTTCAGTGGTTAAAGACAGCTCTGAGGTCTTATCTTTTCCCTCATATTAACACTAAAAGTACTCTTTTTTTTTTTTTTTTTTTTTTTTGGAGACAGGGTTTCACTATGTAGACCTGGCTGCCCTGGAACTCACTCTGTAGACCAGGGTGGCTTTGAACTCAGAGATCTGCCTGCCTCTGCCTCCAAGCACTGGGATTAAAGATGAGGGCCACTTCTGTCCAGCAATACTGAAAGGTAATCACCATGCAACTACGCTGGCATTCCTCAACAGCAAAGTCTCTAGATCACCTACTAAATCAAACTCTATGGGGATAGCCTTAGGAATCTGTATTTTTAGCAAGCTGCCGCGGTTGTATGCTTGCCTGTACAGGCATGTGAAAACATTAGCTTTGTTCTTTTTCCCTTTAATAACTAACTTAAGTCGAATGTCTCTCAAGTACCTACACAAAAACTGTACTACATGCAGCAATGAGAACATAGTAGAAACTGTAATTTGTAAATGAGGTTTGCAAAACAGACAAATCCCATCAGGCTTCCTTGTACAGCACAAATTGCCTAAACTTAAGTAGTTTTAATAGCAGCTCATTGGAGCCTGTTTTATTCTAATATAAAACCTTCTTGAACTGGGGAATGTAGATCAATTGGTAGAGTGACCAAGAGTGCTTGCCTACCATGCCTGAGGCCCTGAGTTTGATTCACAGTGCCCCATAAACCAGGCATGGTGGTACACACTTTGAAGAATAGAAATATAGGGGCTGGAGAGATGGCTCAGTGGTTAAGAGCACTGTACTTTTCCAGAGGTCCTGAGTTCAATTCCCAGCAACCACATGGTGGCTCACAACCATCTATAATGAGATCTGGTGCCCTCTTCTGGCCTGCAGGATACATGCAGGCAGAATGTTGTATACATAATAAATAAATCTAAAAAAAAAAAGAACACAAATATAAAGTCATGGGGAAGCTACATGGAGAAGTTCCAGTCCAGTCTGGCTAGAAATTGTATACAAAAACAAAACAAAGAAATAAAAAATTTCATAACATTAATTATATAAATATATATATATATATATATATATATATATATATATATCAATTAGAGATAGCTCCAGCCACTTACCAGATTTACAAATTCAGTCAGCCTTTGCCCTCAAACTACCCTCTGTCTCTGAAAGTTCAAATCCCACAAGTGCCCCTTCCCTAGTTTTCTCCTTGGAGGAGATACTACTAGCTTCTGTCAGGTCAGAGTTCTCTTTAGTAAGATTTTTATCAAGTCAGCTCACATAAACGGCAGGCTTCCCTGGTCTCCTTTCTGTGAGGCACCAACATAAAACAGTTATTTCCTCCATGAATTATTATTTACCCAACTTGCTATTATTTTGTATTCTGTTATGCCTGATGCTATGCTGAGAATCTAAATGTGTTATTTTTGTGAATATTTTCCTCTTGAGGCACATCAGTCAGGATGCGATCATGGGCTACTTGAGTATAGACATCGCTGTTTCAGGCATTAAAGGTGCTGAAACAATAACTCTCAAATCCATAATCGAAGCCACCTGACGTCTGTCTACATCCTGTGACAGGAAGAGTTAGGACTTGTGAGAAGTCTCCAGGGCATCTGTCTCTCAGTGGAGATTTTGTCTCCTTCATGTTGTCCAAGATCAGACAGTATCTTTACCCTAATGTTATTATTGTTAATATGTACTGTGTCTGAGTGCGTGTATGGCACATGGTGCCCAGGGAGGCCAGAAGAGCGTCTCAGATCCCTGAAGACTGGAGCTACGGACAGTTGTGAGTTGTGTGGATGTGGAACTTAGATTGGATCTTCTGGAAGGGCAGCTAGAGCTCTTACACGGAGCCACCTCTCCGGCTCGTTTTCCCTGCTCTCTCTTTGTCTCTGCTCTCAGTGTTTGCTTCCACCCAAAGGTGGAAACTTCTGAGCCGTCTACTGTTTACCTTAGCTTTTCTCTTGCACTGGTTTGTTTCACTGTTGCTCATTTCTATGCAAGCATCGCAGTTTGCTCTTCCAACAGATCAATGAAATCGTCAGCTACGAGCAATATTCAAAATGACACATTTTTGAGGCATTTCCACTTCGTTTAATGAATACACTGTCTTCTCAGGTTTCCTAAGTCAGGGTCTACCATGATGACTTAGTATATCCTAGATATTTAATAACACTTCCCACCCTGTTTCCAGGCCTCCCAATTCACATGTTGAATAGGACGGTCTCAAGAAGCAGATTCTGTGATAGGTGATTATGGTCAGCCTTTTTCTCATAAGTGGAACGTCTTCATAAAAAAGGTCTCTCAAGAGCATCTTGCTCGTTCTACCACATGAAGGCACAGCCAGGAGAAAACAACACCCATGAACCAGGAAGTCAGCCCTCACCAGATTCTAAGTATACTGATGCCTGGATCTTGGACTTCTGCTCTCTAGAACAGTGAGAAATCAATTTTAGTTGCTTGTAGGCCACAAGTCTATGGTGCTTTGCTATAGCAGTCCAATCAAACTAACACAAAACTCACCCCCAATGTAATGGTGTTTGGTAATAGGGTCTTTGAATGGGAATTAAATTTATATGAAGTAATGGTGTTTGCCCCTACAATGAGAGTAGTATCCCTATAGGGAGACCACACGGCCCTTTCAAACAAAGACATAATGAGAAGGTAGCCAGTTGCAAGCCAGAAAGTAGATACTTAACGAAGACAGTGATAGGCCGATATCTTGCTCTTGGTCTTTCTACAATACAATGCTGTATAAATATATATCTGTTGTTTAAGCCACTGAACCTGCTGTAACATGGGAGTTAAAGACACTATGATAGTTTGAATAGGTATAGCCCTCCTAGACTTGTGAGTTTGAATGCTTGGCCCATAGGAAGTAACACTATTCGGAAGTATGTCCTTGTTGGAGAAAGTATGCCACTGTAGAGGTGGGCTTTGAGGTCTCGTATATGCTCAAGCTAGCCCAGTGAGACAATTCTGCTGCCTGTGGATCAAGATGTAGAACTCTCAGCTCCTTCTCCAGAACCATGTCTGCCTGCACATGCCATGCTTCCCACCATGATGATAATAGACTCAGCCTCTGAAACTGTAAGCCGCCCCAATTAAATGTTGTTCTTTATACGAGTTGCCACGGTCATGGTGTCTCTTTACAGCAATAGAACCCTAAGACCTTACTGTATTCCATTGGAATCATTCTCAATAATACTGCAGGCCAAAGCCATGCTCACCAGGCTGGATCTACCCCTTTCTTCAACATCACGTTTGGAGGTGGCTCTCCAGACCAGCGACTGTGTTCTTGGCATCAAAAGCAACAAAACTAGAAATCACATAGATAGGTACATCCTCTGCTTCTGCCTTCCCCATCCTCCTCACAGCTATCGTCTCAAATTCCTTGACACTTCCAATCTTGTCAGGTAGGTGTATACCAAGACCTACCATACCCCTGTGATTTTATTTTAAAGACTTCTTTTTATTTTATGTGAATGGCTTTTTGCCTACATGTATGGAAGTGCACCATATGTGTGCCTGCCTGATGTCCCCAGAGGTCAGAATTGGGCATGGGATCCCTTGGAACTAGAGTTTATGAACAGTCATGAGTGATTTTGTTGATACTAGGATCTGAACCCAGGTTCTCTGCAAGAGCAGTGAGTGTTCTTAACTATTGCGCCATCTCTATAGTGCCTCCTGAGATTTCTATTATACATCTTCTGCAACCCCGGGACCCAAGAGATCACCTCTTCAAGGAGCCATGTCTGCCATCTTTGTCCCCATACTGGGCTCCCAATGAGGCAGGTACCATTTCTTGGGCCCTCCCACTCCTGTGAGATCTCTTCCCCTGCCCCCTTCTGTGGCTCGGATGATGTTTTCTCCTTCTGAGGGTAATGCACCACGATGATGGAGTGATGGAGAGAGCTGCGACTGGGGAAACAAAGGACATCACAGGATGATTGAAAACTAAGAATCTCTGTGTGTGTGTGTGTGTGTGTGTGTGTGTGTGTGTGTGTGTGTGTGAACATGTTCATGTAGGTACATGTGTACGCATGCTCGTAGAAGCCAGAGATTGACTTAGGTGTCTTCTTCAATTGACCCCCATTTTATCTCTTGAGACAGACTGTCTCATTGAATTGAGGCTGGTTGGACAATAAGTTCCAGGGATCTCCATGCCTCCACCTCCACAGAGTTAGGATTTTAGACATGCTTTACTGGCCCTGCCTTTTACATGGTTACTGGAGATCTGAACTCAGTCCTCATTATTGCCCAACAAGCACTTTACCAAACAAACCACCCTTCCAGCCCCTGAAAACTGAGCAATCTTAAACCAAAGGAATCCTTCCGAGCTTTCTGTAAGGGCGTTGTCTGGAAGTCACACATTGTTGCCTTTTATATCTTGTTAGCAAGAACTCAGCTCATGGCCATGCCTAGCTGTAAGATACGATGGGAAATGTAGTCTGTTGTAGTCTTTTCTCTACACAGAAAAGACTACATGTCCACGTGTATAAGTCGGGTTCTCTAGAGTCACAGAACTTAGAGTATGAATCTCTCTACATATAGAAAGGGGAATTGTTAGAAGGACTTATAGGCTGTGGTCTAGCTAATCCAATAAAAGCTGGCTGTGAACAGAAAGTCCAAGAATTCAATAGTTGCTCAGTCCATGAGGCTGTACATCTCACTGGTCTCCAGTATCTGCTGGAATCTGAAGAAGTAGGCTCTAATGCCAGTGAAGAAACAGACTTGCTAGCAAGTCGAGGACAAACAGGCAAAGAGCAAAGGCTTCTTGTTCTCCATGTCCTAATATATAGGTTTCCAGCAGAAGATGTGGCCAAGACTAAATGTCTCCAACCAGATCTATCTTCCTGCCTCAAATATCTGGATTAGAAGTAGATCTTCCTATTTCAAATTAAGCAAAAATCCCTCACACAGGTGTACCCTCCATTTCTGGATTTTAGTTCATTCTGGGTGTAGTCAAGTTGACCACCAAGAAGAGCCATCACACCCATTTCCAGATAAAACTAGAAGGTTCTTACACAAGACAGAGAGGAACAAAAGAATCATAGAAACAAGTTGTAGTCTCTGGAAATCTATTATTGATAAAGTGTCCAAGCATACTGACAAACTATTTTAGAAACATACATAAATTTGAAGCCATCCAAGTTCACCCTTGCTCTCTCTTCCTTGAATTCTGGTTAAGTTCTCAAGAGAGATGGTATTCAGTTAAACAAGTCTTATCTATGCTTCAGCCTGTGGAGAACTGCTGTTCATATTGTGGAGGGTTATCTTACAGTGCTGTCTGACTCTGGTAGTTTTGTCAAACCTGAATATGTCACTGACAAAGCTCATGCGTTTATCTTAATGACAATCATCTTGACTCTTAAGAGAAAAAAAAAGTGAAGATATACTACACAGAGCTCTAAACCATTTATCAGTTCTAGAATGTCCACAGTTAAGGGTAGATCAATTCTTTCTGTGTGCGACCACTTGCAGTGTGTGCAACTTCCTTGGAAAGGTTGATAATGATGAGGAGCTGGAGGCCCATTTTCTACCCAGAGAATCACAATCTCTGGGGGTGAAGCAAGAGCCACCATCTCCCCCTCCCAAAAGGATTCTCTTGTGTGGCCAGGGGTCTTTAGTGACAAACTTTGAGCTGGCCCAGCTGTATCCAGCTGTGAAGATGAAGCATTCCTGGCAGGAGTCAGGATTTGTCCTCCAGGGTAAACATCCCTGCAGCTTTAATGGTTGTTCCTTGCAACAACATGATGTTGAACTGCTGCAGTGGGCAGCAGCTGGATTTACTGATGTTTCGTGCAGCTTGCAATTGCGGTGGGAAATTACATGTGACTTTCAAATATATGTTGAACAACCTCGTTCACTGCGGTCCCCACCCACCTTTAGTTGTCAAGGCTTCTGAACAAATAATAAATACATCAGGTTTTGGTTTCCATATGTGGAGTATTCCAATGAGCTTGGGGACTAATAATCTTTCTGCCCCAGCAGGCTGGGGAATATAAACTACTTCTACTGTGGAGTCCCCATACAGGAAGAGAAAAGCTGAGTATCTGCTTCCTGCTCAAGCTTACTGCGTGCTTTGAGTGTAGACCAGCACACTTAGTTCTCAGGATAGCAGGGGCAGGGTAAGCTCTCACTGTAGGGAGTGGAGGAGCCTGGATGGAATGGAGTCCTGGGTAATTGTGTGCTGTCTGTGGATATTACCATGTCAAGGACTCTAGCTCCAGATCCATGAAAAGACACCAAAGCCCTTGCCCTGGGGAGCGGCTCAGAGGGATAGCAAAGCCTTCTACAGGCCGGAGTGCAGATGTTGATAATACATAGAGGAAAACGTCCACCATACCTTTCTCCCTGCTTATTTTTATGACCTGAAGATTGTTCTCCTATAGATACAACTTCGAAACGGGTCCCCTTGATGTAGCTGTACACTGTAACCCTGCCTCTTATTTACTGGGTATGTAATAAGCCCGAGTCCCTATCCAGCTGTATACAGTAACTCCTCCTTTCTGCTCAACTGTATATAATAAACACACTGAGCTCCCAGGGTGCTGTGGCTTCTCCAACAGAGAGCCCAGTTCACCCTGCCCCAGCTCTTCTGTATGTCTGTCCTGGTCCTTTCTTCATTCCCTCAATGCCACAGCCAGGTTAAGCTCCTGGATCCCCTCAAGGATTTGGCATCTACGTTTTGCTTCTCTCCAGAGGAGTAAAGTAATTCACCTAAGTTCACCCAGGAAGTTAAAGACTCAAAATGACACCCACACCCCATCCCAGGGCTACTCGTCAAGATTAAGAAATAAGAGAATTTGCAGCTGTCACTACAGCACTGTCTTCAGATGGGATTGTCTCAGACTTCCGTTGGTAAGCTCTCCAGTATTCCTCATATATGTGCGCTTATTTATATGTGTATAATATACACTGGAAACTCATTTGCTCTGCAAACTGTCACAGTTACCAGAATGACATGCAGTTGGAAGTACAGATCTCCCAGAATTCCCATCCTGCAGTAGGACTGAGATGGGACCATGAATTTGCATTTTTAACAGGAAATACTGACTCAGCCTGTGAGGATCTCCTTGGAGGCATCACTGTAAACAAAATCTAAAAGTAGAAATTCAGAATATTGGAGCACAGTGAGATACAATGAGGAGATGAGGCCGTTGGTTCAATGCTTGCCAGACAAGCAGGAGAACTTGAGTTTGGTGCCCAGCATGCGTGTAAAAAACCTGCATACCTGCCTATGATCTAAATGCTGGGAAGGTGGAGGCAGTTTGGGGATTTGCTAGGCAGTCAGTGTAGCTGAATCAGAGCGCTCCAGGTTCAATAAGAAAACCTGTCTCGATGACTATGGTGGAAAGCAATGGAGGACGATATCTGATATTCAGACCCTGGACATACACATGTAACATTCTGTCTCTCCCTTCCTCCTTCCCTCCTCCTCTCTCTAGTGAATAGTTTTCTGGCACCCCATGGAATTGTCTCAGGCAGATCTAGAAGAAACATTGAGAACCCATTGCACTAAGCGGAGGCACATGGCTTTCCTGAGCAGAGAGGCTAGCCAGAAGGAAACCCACAGAAATTGCCCAGGCCTCCCACACTCCTAATGAGGAAGATGAAGAGGATGCTACAACCAGGTAGAGCTCACTAGTGTCCCCAACGATACACCCTCACAGTGCCCAGGTACCTGCTTTCCATTTTCACCTGACTCTGATTCTGTAATCTTACCTTCGCCTTCATTTTCTTCTCTTCATGAGAACACCTACCGTCACTTTTAAGCAATGCAATCTGTAGCCCGCCATTTCTAGGGGCTGTAATGCACACTCGACTTGACAACCACAAAGCACAACCTTCTGAGTGAATAGTGCTTTAATTGAATTTGAATTTCTTGTACTTTGAAGTCTGGACTCTGTGCACGTGATGTGCTGTGCAGCAGAGCTACAGCCAGGAGTGCCTGGAGGGGCACCCCTTTCCCCCTCTTTGTATCATCCAGTTTTCCCAGATTCTCTTCAGCAATGTCATTTAGTGTAAAATAAGGAAGGCCTCTAGGCAATAACTAAGGCAAATCCCAGAGCTCTGAAGGAAGGAGGTGTTTGCAAAGATTTAGAGAAGGGACTTAAATCTCCGGGATGTTCTGAAAAAAAATCCTGCTCTAACAAGAACTGAGGAGAAGGTTGGTAGTCGCCTCTGCTTCAGCCAAAGAAAGGAAGTTTCTTCTGATAGTTTGAGATAAAGGAAAGTGGAAAGAGTTTATCCGTAAAGACAAAGAGCCTCCTGTTAGATAAGAGCAGGACTTCCTACAGAGGAGCAGAGCAGCAGATGCCATGCGGAAAAAGCCATTGTGTCTAGTGTGGGGACTCTCTGCAATCCCAGGAAGCAGGAGGGCTTTGGTGAATTTAAGGTCATCCCAATCTGCATAATGAGCTCCTAGCCCTGTGGTTCTCAATCTGTGGGTAGTAACTCCTTCCGGGTCAAATGACCCCCTTCACAGGGGTCACCTGAGACCCATCAGACTACGCATTTATTTACATTACGATTCGCCATAAAATAATTTTATGGTTGGGGGGGTCATATAACATTAAAGGGAACTGATTTAAGGGGTTGAAGCGTTAAGAAGGTTGAGAACCATGAGCATGGGAGATCTTTCCATTTCCTGAGATCTTCTTCAATTTCTTTCTTCAGAGACTTGAAGTTCTTGTCATACAGATCTTTCACTTGCTTGGTTAGATTCACCCCAAGGTATTTTATATTATTTGTGACTATTGTGAAAGGTGTCATTTCCCTAATTTCTTTTTCAGCCTGTTTATCTTTCACGTAGAGGAAGGCTACTGATATAGCCAGAAACTGGAAAGAACCCAGATGCCCTTCAACAGAACAATGGATACAAAAAATGTGGTACATTTATACAATGGAATATTACTCAGCTATTAAAAACAATGAATTTGATAAATTCTTATATAAATGGATGGAACTAGAAAATATCATCCTGAGTGAAGTAACCCAATCACAAAAGAACATACATGGTATTCACTCACTGATTATTGGATTTTAGCCCAGAAGCCTGAAATACCCAAGATTCAACTCACAGACCACATAAAGCTCATGAAGAATGATGACCAAATAGGGGAGCCTTCAGTCCTTCTTAGAAGGAGTAACAAAATACTCAAGGGAGCAAATATGGAGACACAGTGCAGGACAGAAACTGAAGGAGGGACCGTTTACAGACCATTCCACCTGGATATCCATCCTATGGCAGTCACCAAAGGTAGAGGTTGATGTGGATGTCAGGATATACACGCTGACAGGAGCCTGATATAGCTGTCTCCTTAGAGGTCTGCAAGAGTCTGACATACTCAGAGGCAGATGCTCACAGCTAACCATTAAACTGATCATGGGGTTCCCAATGGAGAAGATAGAGTGAAGGCTGAAGGAGTTGAGGATTCGAGACACATGAGGAAAGCAATAATACCAACCAACCAGAGCCCCCAGGGTCTAAACCACCAGCCTGGGAGCGCTTAGGGAGGGACCCATGGCTCCAGCTATATATGCAAGGGAGCTATATATAAGTAGGAGAAGAGATCCTTGGTCCATGAAGGCTGGACGTCGTGTGGGGGGGGGGGATATTCGAGGGTGGGGAGGTGAGGTACTGGGGAGGGTGGAAGGGGGTACACCAACGTGGATGCAGGAGCAGGGGGAAGGGATAGTGAGTTCCTGGGAGGGAGGGGGGAAATGGGGTAAGGAAAGAACATCTGAAATGTAAATAAAATTTCCAATTAAAAAAAAAAAAAAGAAGGTTGAGAACCACTGTCCTAAGGAGACTGAAAGTCTGCCTCCAGAGAAGGAAAGCACAGTCATTGTTACTGGGCAAGAAAGTTACTGAGAGATGCGCCCTTGCTTTCCACAGACAATGTCTCAGTTTAAGGACTGATTAGT
>JAJTUV010001108.1:417500-490000 GCA_021653895.1 Mastomys natalensis
GGGGGGGGTAAACCCGGTTTTTTTCCCCCTTTAAAACCTTTAAAAAAATTGGAAAATTTTAAAAAAGGGGAAAAAAAAAAAATTGGGGGTTTTGGGGGGGGAAAAAAAAATTTTAAAAATTTTGGGGAAGGGGGGTTTTGGGGGGGAAAAAAAATTTTTAAAAAAACCCCTTTTTCAAAAAATTTTAAAAAAATTTTTTTTCCCCCCCGGGGGTTTTTTTTTTGGGGGTTGGGGTTTTAAATTCCTCCCCCCAAAACCCCCCCCTTAAAAAAACCTTTTTTAAAAAAAAAAAAAAAAATTTTAAAAAATAAAAAAAAAAAAAAAAAAAAAGGGGAAAAAACCAAAAAAAAAAAAAATTTAAAACCCCTTTTTAAAAAAGGGGGTTTTTAAAGGGGAAAAAAAGGGGGAAAAAAAAAATTTTTGTTTTAAAAATTTTTATTTTTTTTAAAAAAAAAAAAGGGGAAAAAAAAAAGGTTTTTTGGGGGGGGGAAAGGGGGAAAAACCCCCCCAAAAAGGGGGGGAAAAAAAAAAAAAACCCAAAAAACCCCCCAAAAAAAAAAAAAAGGGGAAAAAAAAGGGGGGAAAAAAAAAAAAAAAAAGGGGTTTTTAAAAAAAAAAGGGGGGAAAAAGAAAAAAAAAAGGGAAAAAAGGGAAAAAAAAAAAAGGGGGGGGAAAAAAAGGGGGGGAAAAAAAAAAAAAAAAAAGGGGGAAAAAAAAAAAAAGGGGGGGAAAAATTTTTTAAAAAAAAAAAATTTTTAAAAAAAAAGGGGGGGGTTTTTTTTTAAAAAAAAAAGGGGCCCCAAAAAGGGGGGGAAAAAAAAAAGGGGGGGAAAGGGGGGGAAAAAAAAAAGGGGGGGGGAAAAAAATTTTTTTTTTTTTTTGGGGGGGGGGGGGAAAAATTTTCCCCCCCTGGTTTATACATTGCCCCGTGTCAAGCTATGACAGCCCCTCCATAAGAATGCCAGATTCTATTTCAATAGAAAAAAAATGAGGAAAAATAGAAGTTAAAGTGACATCAAAAATAAATGGGAACAGGGAAAAAAAAGGAGAAAACAAGTGTTATTCTCATCTTAAATATAAGAAAATATAAAACCAACAGTAATTATTTGTCAGCCAGCTTCACTTTATAAGAAAAAAGAAAGTGGATAGGTTCCAAAAAAAATATTAGAAAGTGTTTACAAAGATATTATTAGGAAGTTTCTGTTATGGAAAAATACTGGAGAAATATTTATATAGTGTTTTACTCTGCTAATAAGCTGGGCAAACAGGAGTGATCGCGTGCTGTCCTTCCCTACAAAGGGAAAGAAATTGGGCTCCAGAACAGCTCAGGATCCTGGATTCAACCATAGAACACTAGCTCTGGTGTTAGTATTAGCAAGAGGCCCAAATTTCCATAGAAGTTATTTAATTTCTATAGATTTCTTCCAAAGTCGAAGACCATGTGACATTGTGCTGAGTTCAAAAGATTACAACAGTCTTTAATGATCTCAATCACGGTACCATTATCTCGTTTTTTATTGAATATTTTATTTACATTTTGACAACTTTCCTTCAACTATTTGTTAATTCTGATGTTAAATCATTTCAGGGAATTTTTTTATTTCGTTGTAATTTTATTTTTAAAGTTCTAGAGTTTATTTTTCTCTTTTTCCAATCTGTTAGGTGAGTCTTTACACTTTTAGTTTCTTGCCAAATGTTCCAACCTGGCTTCTCCTTAAACCTGGAAACTGCATTTACTTTGTAGGCTGGATCTGATGAACCCTATGCTGGAAGCGTTATTAGTTAGGTCTACTTTTTTTGTCTGTTTCTATTGATGGTGGCTTATGGTCAGTCATCTTTGACTGTGTGCTGGACAGTGCATCTGAAAACACTGAAGAAATAGTTTTATTCATATTGTCTTACCCTAGGATTATTGATAGAAATAAAATTATTTTATCTATATCAGCCTGGCACTCGTTGACTGACTAGATTAGCTGATTACTGAGCCCCTAGAACCTCTCTCTCTGTTCCTCCCAACATTGGAGTTACGGAGGAATGTCGCCACAACCAGTCTTTTACAGAGATGCTGGTGATCCAAACTCAAGGCAAGGTCCTGATGCTTGTGCAGCAAGTTACTTACCCACTATGCCATCTTCCCTAGCCCATGTTGTTAAAATAATCACAAGTCAGTGGTTTCTTTTTTCCTGTATCCTGCTCACTTTATTTCTGGCAGTGCTGAGAACTGAAACTAGGGCCCCAAGCACAGGAGGCAAGCCCTTTTCCACCAGCTCCAGCTCCAGCCCTGAGCTTAACTTTCTTATATTATCACATTATTTTATTTTTAAACAAAAGTAAGTTAGAGAGACGCCTTTATTAAGCAACATAGCTTATGAACTGATGGAATTCTCATTGCATGATGTCACTTCTTTCCTTCTTCTTTCTTCCTTTTTTATTTAACTCCTAAGGTTCTTCATGTGTATTCTCCCATTTTCATTAAACTCTTCCTTGGGCTGTTAAATAATTTCTCCGTTCAAGATGACTTCTTGTCCAAAAGGGTTCAAACAAAATATTTGGGTGTATTCATGTGAAAATGATGGTTGTTCTCATAATTGTGTCCTTCTTTGTAGGAACCAAATCTAAAAAGAGAAAAAACTCACATGGAAAAATGTCACAAGATACAGGTTTGAGTGTGTGTGGGTGTGGGTGTGTGTGTGTAACTATAGATAGATCATGTTATACTTTTTCCTTACATTTATCAGATTGGTATCATTGCGTAGTATATAAATATACACTAGTGTCAGGGCAGTGAGGTGACAAAGTGAGGCTTTCCCATGCTCATACCCTCACAGAAACATCAGTTTAAACAACTATCCACACTCAAAAATACCTTCACATGAGCTAAAGAATTCAGGTAAAATACATAATAAAAGTACTAGAAAGACGTGTATACCACCTAATCATTTATTAACAGATGTATGATACACAACATGCATGAATTGGTTCATCAATAAAATGGTTACTTCCATATCACTTCACACACTACTGTACCGATAGCCATATCTTCTCGGGCCAGTCATTATCACAGCTCACAGTGTTCACAGGCATGTAAGATTGTTAAGTATCTGTCTTCTTTTGTAATAGACATAAAACCTCTGGCACAGTGAAATCTTGTCCATAGGGATGAGGCTCCCAGGTCACTATCATGTCCCATGACTTAGGTATGTGGTGTCTTCGGTAATAAGATCTTCCCATCAGATTACGAACAGTAACCAAGAGCAATGGCAAGAGCCTGTAATGTTTGGGGTATGGAACTCTATGGAACTCTACTGACCAACATCTCAAAAGGATATAACCCATACCTGGCACTGGGCTTCTTATTTGATAGCTTATGGTGTCTAGGAGAGGTATTATCCTGTTGTGATATGGCAGCTCTGTTTAAACCGTATATTAGAAAGCTTCTACAGTAGTAGGTTTCCATATAGCATTTTCTTTAGTGTTAGTTGATGGCTTCCAGGGGACGAAGAATAAGTTTTCTTCAAGATTGCAATCCCTGAGAGGTTGCCTTTCCTCCAGTAGATAGTCCTCTACCCATACACATAAAGGCACCAAATGGGCTGAGAGAGAGAGAGAGAGGGAGAGAGAGAGAGAGAGAGAGAGAGAGAGAGAGAGAGAGAGAGAGAGAACATGAAATTGGGCAGGGGGAGTGATGGGGGATAGAAGAATAGAAGTGAAGGGAAGGAAGGAGAAAGGGGGAGATATGGTCTTAGTAGAGTTGTGAGATGTTTTGTATAAGCCTCATGTAATTACAAAAAAAATCCTCAGTAGATAAATCAAGTCAAAAAGGAAGACATCAGGAGAGGAAGAATGCAATAAAAGAACCTCAAAGCCATAAAAAAAAAATGATTGTTTAATAGAAATGTTTGTAAGTTCTTTCCTATCAACTACCTTAAATGTAAATGGATCAAATTCTCCACCCATGAAACAGATTAAAGTCAAATGAGTGTTTTTGGGTTTTTTTTGTTTGTTTGTTTTTTGTTTTTTCAAGATCCAACTTTAGGCTGCCCATACAACTCAATTTATCATTAATAGCTTAAACAGGCTGAAAGCCAATGGCTGCAAAGATGTTCCATTCCAACGACAACTAAGAGAGAACAGGATGGCTATGCTCACAGCAGAGAAAATAGATGATAAGTCAAAAATTGTCACAGGAGACAAAGAAGGTCATTGTATAATCATAAAGGAGTCAGCTCATCAATGGACTACAACTGTGAGTATATGCACACTTAACATCAGAGCACCTAAGTATATCAGGAGAGATCCCAAAGGATGGCATTAGTAGAAGAGGAAGTCAACAACAGATGCAGGACAGAGCATATACAATACAACACTATAGCAAAATGAACTCAACAGATATCTACAGAACAGTACAGGAGCTGATAAAACACTCTTTTCAAATTCATACATGGAACATTCTCCAGAATGGATCCTTTGTTAGGCCACAGAGCAGTCTAGATAAATTTAAGAACATGTGAGTCCTATCAACTATCTTTTCTAAACACAGAATGTGAAACTGGAAGTCAGTATCCAGAAGTAAAATCACATAAGTCACACATACGTAGGAATTAAAGCAACATATTCACAAATGACCAATGACTCAAAAAAGTAGTAAAAAGAAGAAAAAAATAAATATTGATGTGAGTTAGAAAATATATAACATATCGAAACAGACAGGTATAGTAATACTGGTTTTAAGAGAAAAGTCTGTGGCAATATTTTTCTGAATTAAGGCAGAAAGACTTAAAGAACTAAACTTTATGCTATAGTAAGTTAGAGAAAACAAAAACAAAAAACCAAACAAACAAACAACAACAAAAAACCCACTAGAGTCGACGTGAGAAATAAAAAAAAAAAAAGATCAGAGTAAAATAATGAAAAGATAGAAAAATGGAAGATCAAAGAGACTGAGGGTCAGCCTCTTGAAAAGATTTTTAAAACTGGTAAACCTTTAGCCACACTTAATAACAATAAAGAGAATCCCCAATAAAACCATGAGTGAAAGACACCACAGAAATGCAGATCACCAGAGTCTACCATGAGCAATCATACACCAGCAAATGGGATAACCTGGAAATGGACTCATTCACAGAAACACACAACCTACCAGGACTAGATTTTGAAGAAATATAAAATATAAACAATTTAGTAATGAGTATGAAGTTTGAGTTGGTTATCAAGTCACCCCACAAAAAAATCAGTTCAAGACCTGGTGGAGTTGATGATCTCTGTGCAACATTTAAAGAAATGTTAATGCCAGCCCTCTTCAGACTCAACCAAGAAGTTGGGAGAAAAGAAGAGGAAGAGGAGGAGAAGGAAGAGGAGAAAAAAGAGGAGGAGGAGGAGGAGAAAGAGGAGGAGGAGGAGAACACTGCAAATAAACACATTTTGACTAGGTCAGAATTTTGTAGTCAGAAACCTGACAAAAACGCATAGGAGCTGAATAGCTATTTCTCAAAAAACAAACAAACAAATGTCATTCTAACAGCTGACAGTTATATGGGGGAAGTGCTACCAGTCATTAACCAAGGAAACACAGGTAGAATCACAAGGAAGAAGATGCTCCTGTAAGATGGCCGACTAATGTTGCCTCACTATGACCTGGTTAAAGAGAAAAGTCAGCCTAAGAAAGAATACACTCAGGCTGGTAGAGAGCCATTGGTAGAGAGCCTGCCTTGCATACAAGAAGCCTTGAGTTCAGTACTAGTACTGCATACACTTAGCGTGGGATAGAGATCCTGAGAGAGGAAGGGAGGAGCCAGGAGGGAAGGGGAAAGAGAATAGGGTTAGAAAAGAAAGAAAGGCGGGAGTGGGGGAGAGGTGAAAATAGTTTACCAAAGAGAGGAGGAGCTTTGGGAATTCACAAAGGTACTGATAGAACAGCTTAAATGTACTGAAAGGAAGATTGGTGGTAAAACGGCAATAGGAAGCTAGCCTTGTCGAACCCAGTTCTGTGTGGCTTTCCACTGGAGAAATAGAAACCCCATGCAGAAGGGAACCCAGGCACGCCCCACCTCCACCCTACCCACCCCCAGTGAAAAGTGAATTAGTAATCTTGCCCTCGGGCCGTTTGAACAGTGCTCACAAAAACCTCCAATCCAGTTGTAGGCTTTGGTGAGACGGTGGCTCCTCTCAGCATCTAGATGGGTCGGTAGTGGAGACGACACCTATTGCCCCACCCTGAATGATTGGAGGGGTGGCGGTTGGTGTAATATGGCAAGGAACCTATTGTTTGAAGCTAAGCCATCCTGAGCACCTAAGAACGAGGGAGAACCACAAACAAATCAGAAAGCTTGAATTTAACTAGGCGGAGCCTCAAAGTGAGGAAGCGGAAGTTGTGGAAAGCAGCAAAGGAAGCAGGTGCTGGCAAGCCAAAAAGAACTCATTGCAGGAAGCTCTGCTTAAGCAGGGATATGCACTAAGACAGGAAGTCCCACAACCAGAGGCTGAGAGCAGATGTCATCAGCAGAGAATAACCCTGGACTTTGATGGCCCTGAGCCTGAGGTCAGCAGGTGGATCGCTGGGAACACTGGCACTCTAGCAGAATAGTTGACAGCCACCATGGTGTTGCCTAGACGGGATGATCAGTTCTTGTGGGAAGAATGGAGATCTAAGTTCTGTGGTTGCTTCACCCTTTTCTCACATATGTGAAGATGTCCTCCTTTGGAATACCCACCACCAGAGGCAGGAAGGGTGAGAGGAATCTTAAGGAGTCTTGGGAGTATCAGAAAGCCTGCCCAGCCTACAGACAGCAAAGCTAAGTGTGCCCTTGGTACTCAAGAGAAGCTACTTAAATGAAAAAGCTCTGGCAGATATCAGACAAGTGTCTAAGACGAGCTCACATCTGCAGAAACACAGAGAAGATGAGAGTCTCCGAGATGAGTGGACACAACCTGAGTGCAGAACTGAAGTCCTACCAGTTTTTTAGGATCCACAAAGAAGCTAAGCTGATTCTGCTCCTTTTGTGTGCTTTTACTTTCTCTTTACTGCACACTCATTTTCTCTTAATTATACTCAAAAAAAAAAATCTTGACGGGGCCTAAGGAGATAGTTATGTAGTTGAGAGCACTTGTTGCTCTGACAGAGGACCTGAGTTCCATTTTGGTACCCACGCGATGGCTTATAGCTATCCTAACTCCAGTACCAGAGGACCCTGTACCCTCATCTGACTTCTGTAGGCAACAGACACACACATGGGTTCACATTCATATACGCAAGCAAAACACTTGCACATAAAACAAAATCAATACATCCTTTAAAAAAATCTTTATAATGTTTTTATTTTTCAATTCCTTTCAGGCATTGGATTAATTTTGTATGCACTTTTTCTCATTATCAGGAAATCTTTAATCTTCTTCTTTTTGTGTTCATTTATTCTTTATTTTTCTTCCCCCCACCCCCCAGAAACTACTTAGTATTGGCACAGAAACAGACATAGAAACTAGTGGAAGAGAATAGAAGATCCAGCTATCAACCCATACAGCTACAACAGCTTAACTTTTCAATAAGTTTAGCAGATCAAGCTGTACTACATAGCAAAAGTGATTAAAAGCTACATGGTATTGGTATAGAAACAGACAGGTTGATGAATGGAATGGAAGTGAAGATGCAGAAATAAATCCACACACCTATGGACACTTGATTTTTGACAAAGAAGCCGAAACCACACAATGGGGAAAAAGAAGGCATCTTCAACACCGGTGCTGGTCTAACCGACCTTGCATGTAAAGAATGCAAATAGATCCATATTTATCGCACTGCACAAAACTCAAGTGCCCATGGATCAAAGAAGTCAACATAAAACTGGATATGTTAAATCTGATAGAAAAGAAAGTGGAAAATAGCCTTGAACTCATTGGTACAGGAGACAACTTCCTGAGCAGAACACCAATGGCTCAAGCTCTAAGATCAACAATTGACAAATGGGATCTCATGAAACTGAAAATCTTCTGTAAGGCAAAGGACATTGTCAAGATAACAAAATGGCAGCCTACAGATTGTGAAAAGATGTTCACTAACCCCACATCTGATAGAGGGATAATATCCAAAATTTATAAAGAACTCAAGAAGTTAGGCACCAACAACGCAAATAACCCAATTTTTAAAATGGAGTACAGAGCTAAACAGAGATCTCAAGAGAGGAATATCTAATGGCTGAGAAGTACTTAAAGAAATGTTCAGCGTCCTTAGTCATCAGGGAAATGCAAATCAAGACAACTCTGAGATTCCACCTCATACTCATCAGGGACAGCACATACTGGTTTTTGAAAGATGGTTTCTTTAACAAGTGATCCAGAAAGACTGAATTTCCACGTGTGGAAGAATAGACACTAGGGCCTCACTCTGCTCCAGAAGCAATTCAGGATGAACTGGAGGCCAGAATGTAAGTCTGAAACTTTGAAACTTCTAAAGGAAAACTAAGTAAAGCACTTGAAGATACAGGCAGGTAGAGGGACTTCCTAATAAGACTCCAGTAGTACAGAAAATAACCAGAACTGAGCAGTGACATTGCATGAAACTTGACAGTTCTGCGCAGCAAACGAAACCATTGCCAGGGGACAGAGAAAACCTCCAGATTTGAAAAAAAAAGCTTTGCCAACTATTCATTAATCAGGTAATTAATGTCTAGAATACATGGAAGAACTGCATAAAATAAATATCAAAAATCATCCAACCAGTAAATTGAGCAATTAAATGAATAGACAGTTTTTCAAGAGAAGGAACATAAAAAGTCAATAAAATATTTGAAAAGTATTCAATACCCTTAATCCCATGGGAAATAAATTAAAACTGCTTGGGGATTCCATCTTACCCCAGGCAGAATGACTATTGTCAGGAAAATAAATGACACTAAATGCTGGTGACGATGTGGAGAAAGGATGCTTCTGCTCTGCTGGAGGGAATGCAAATGTGTAGAGCCAGCATGGAATCAGCTTTCGGAGGACGCTTTCGAAAGCTAAAACTGGAACTACCATGTGACCCATCCATAGCTCTCCTGGGTACATACCCAAAAGACTATAAATGGATATCCCTGCAATAAATGTATATTACCTATCTATTTATGATTGCTAGGAAATGGAACCTCCCTCGTGTCTATTGACCTGTGAGTGGATTAAAATGTGATATATACACACAATGAAATTTTATTCAGTCACAGAGAAAAACTAAAATTATGTCTTCAGAAAGTAGATGCAACAGGAAATCAAATAAGCCAGATGCAGAAAAAAAAACAGATACCCCATGTTTAATTTGTGAAATACAGATTGAAATGTGCATGTGCATATGAGTGTGTCTATGTGTGTGTGTGTTCATCTGTGTGTGTGCATGTTCGTGAGTGTGCACATGCTGTGTGCACCTGTGTGTGCATGCATGTGCATGCGAGTGTACCTATATATGTCCATGTGTTCATCTCTGTGTGTGTGCACATGTTCCCATGCATGCACTTATCGTGTGCTTCTGTATGTGTGTGTGCATGTGTGTGTGCACATGTGTGTGTACCTGTGTGTGATGAAAGTTATAAAGGAGAGAAAGAGAAGTACAGAGGATGAGGAGGTAGGGAAGAGACAGAAATAAACACATGTAACAGAACATCTATCACGGGGAAAGAGAGTTGGAGGATGGCAGTGGGGGAAAGAATGAATTAGAATATAATAATATATATGCTTTTAAATGGCATAATGAAACCCATTACTTTGTAGCTAACTTAAAAGTTGGATTTAAAAAGGGGTCTGAAGAGATAGCTCAGTCAGTAAAACGCTTGCTGGGTACCATGGAGATCTGAGTTTGATTCCTAGGACCCTCATTTTAAAAGTCAAATGTGTGGTAGCATGCTCTTGCCAACCAGGTGCTGGAGAGACAGACAAACAGACAGATGGAAAAAGAGCACTGGTCCAGCCAGCTTAGTCTAACTGCTGAACTCTAGGCTAGCAAGAAAAAATATATATATAAAACCAAGGATATCTCCTGAGGAATTAGGAACGACATACCCAAGGCTGACCCAGGTCCATGCTGGAATATTATTCAGCCCTAAAAACAAAGGAAATGCTGCCTTCTGCTGCACCATGGATAAACCTAGAGGCACTAGGACCAGTGAACTAATCAGACAAGTGGTGCTCAGTGCCACCTCACCACCTGGGAAACAGAAGAAGGAGACTTGAGCCAGTTCGAAACCAGCCTGGATTAGATAGCAAGGCCAAGGTCATCCTGAGCTACATAGAGTGAGACGCTGTTTCAAAGAAAAATTAAAAAACAAAACAAAGACCTGAGATGTGGCTCGTGGCTGAGTGCTTGTCTAGATTGTGCCAAACCCTGTTTGATCCTCAGGAGTAAGAAGTTGGGAGAGGGGGAGAGCCTGCAAGCACGAGAGAGTGTGTTCTCTCAAGTAGAGCTTTTCAAAAGTTAGAGTTTGCAGAAGCAGGACCAAAGTAACAGGGTTTGCCTAAGGCTGACTGGCAGAAGACGCGGGTCCAAGGATGTGATTTCAATTGTACAGGGTGAGCAATCTGCTCTTAGGCATTGTGACTGAAGCTAATGATGATGCAGAGGACAGTTAAGGCTGCCAAGAGAGTACGTCTTAAGTTTGTGAGCAGCCCTCCCCGACACCTCATCACTCTTGTAACAGAACAAGAAAATAGACCTAGCTCAGTCCCAGCTGTCCTGGCTCAATCTGCAGTTGTGGTTTCACTAAAAATAGGGTTTTTTGGGGGGCTCTTGGCACACTCTTGGTATATGAAGAATAAAGAGAGAAGAAAATCTTTTCTGCCCAAAAGTCTTCTTTTCCATTTAAGAAGTCATCTCATTCAACAAAAAGATGGTCTCTAGGTTGCTCAGTTTTATGTCAACTTGGTATGAACTAGAGTCATCTGAAAGAGGGGAGCCCCAGTTGAGAAAAATACCTCCACAAGATTGGGTTGCAAGCAAGCAAGCCTTTAGGGAATCTTAATTAGTGATTTAATTGGGAGGGCCCAGCCCACTGTAGTGATGGTCACTGCTGGATGGGTGGTCCTGGGTTCTATAAGGAAGCAGGCTTGCCTCTTGTCACCTGTAGCAGTTAGGAGAGCTGGCCCTGGGGTCATGAGAGCTGGTGAGCTGGCCCTGCCCCTTGCTACCTGCGGCACACAGGGGAGTGGGCCCTGGGCAACACAGTGGAGCTGGCCCTGATGGAAAAGAATGGGTGAGCAAGCCCCCGAGAGTATGAGAGCAGAAGAGCTGGCCCACCCCTCACAAGTTCCAGCTCATGGGAGAGTGGGTCCCATGCCTTGACTGGGCAGCACAGTGGATCTGGGCATGGAGGTGTGTGTGAGTGAGCTAGAAGGCAGGAGAGCTGACCCTGCCTCCTGCTGATGGTGACATTGGGTGGCCTAGCTGGAGCACAGCTGAAATGCTTGCCCTGGTAGTACAGATAAGGGAGAGCCAGCACACTAACCAGCTCAGCTACCACCTAGGCCCCATCCAGGGCTCTGCGTTGGCCCACCCCAAAATCTCCATCATCTTTGAACAGTTTGGTTGTGGAAAGGGCCAGTCCTGCTAATCCAACACTGCAGGATCTCCATGACACAAGGCAAGAACAGGATAACCAGGAGGAAGCCTGGTAGGAGGATCCAATATGGATGGTGTCACAGAAGACAGATAGCTCTGATTGCAATGAGCATTTGCAAGGGAAGATGTGTGGATATAGGGATATACTGTGGGACTCACCATGGCATATACTACAGCTTCCATGGTCAGATCTTCTCTATGCTTTGGATTTTTTGTTTTTGTTGTTGTTGTTGGTGGTGGTGGTGGTGGTGGTGGTGTGTGTGTGTTATTTTGATGGGGAGACTGCAAAGGCAAAGAGAGAATATGAGGGGACAGGGAGATGAACGGGATTGGGGTACATGATGTGAAACTCACAAAGAATCAATAAAAAGTTAAGAAAGAAAGGAAGGAAGGAAGGAAGGAAGGAAGGAAGGAAGGAAGGAAGGAAGGAAGGAAGGAAGGAAGGAAGGAAGGAAGAGCTAGCTAGCTTAACAAGCCATAGAGAGCAAGTCACTAAGCAGCATCCCTCCATCGCCTCTGCATCAGCTCCTGCCTCCCAGTTCCTGCTCTGTCCTGATTTCCTCTTATGATGAGCAGTGATGTGGAAGCATAAATCAAATAAACCCTTTCCTCCCCAACTTGCTTTTGATCATGGGTTTCATCCTAGCAATAGACACTCTCAGCACATGTTCAGAAAGTGATACACATTCATGGCAGTGACCAGGCTAATGACATGCGGTTCCATCTTTTCCCTGGCAAGAACACAGAGGCTGACCCCACCGTCACGTACATGCCCAGCAGATGAGAAACACAGCACAAAGCAAGGCATTAATCACTACACTCTGGTACAGTTGTCCCCAGGAAGTACAGGGAACTAAACAAATGAAGTGTAGTTTTGTCCCTGACAAAGGGAAACCTGTTGCAGCTATGAGCTAGAAACGTAGAAATGTCAAGTGATAATGTCTAGGGCTCTCTCAGACTCTGGGTAGGCACAGAAGTCCTGTCTCACCATTCACTGTGGCAGAGAAAAGCACATGCTTCAAATCATACCCTTGGCTACAAACAGATGTCTTAGATAACCACTTTTAAAAACTAAGGGAAATGAAATTCAATAGCTCTTTCCCAGCAGGCCACCTACCATGTGAAGGAATTGCCCACACTTCAGTCTCCGTGTGAATTGCCCATTCGAATAACCTGGGAAGAATTTTTTAAGTCCCCTAACCAAGCATCGTCACAGGGAGTCTCAATGAGTTGATTTGGGACAAGACTTAGCAGTGCCTTTTTCAAATGCTCTCAGGCTGAATGGAAGGTTCAGCCATCGAGAAATCGCTGCAACCCTGTGGTGCTAATGGGCTTCCTTCCTCCTCAACAGCTCTGTCACTGAATAGTCACTTAAGCCTAATGCAATAGCATTCCTCAGCCTGAACTTCCTCCTCAATAAAATATTGGTAACAGCAGTTAGTTAACAACCCAGTGAGCTAAACTGAGGCAACACATAAAGAATCTAGAACAGAGCTGGGATATGGGAACACTCAAAATATTCACTGTCATGGTCATGTTAATGGTGGCAGTGGGGGTGGCAGGGATGATGATGATGATGATAGTGGTGGTAGCAGTCATGGTGATGGTGACAAGGATGATGGTGTGGTGGTAGTGATAATAATAAAATAATGGGACTTTTCCCTGGGGCTAGGGCTACAACACATTTCATCACAGAAAGCAAAAATCATAACTCAACCCATGAGTTATAATCTTTACCATGGCTTCCTTCACTTGAAATGAGCCTGTAGAATCTACCACAATCTTGAGCATGTATGAGGGGACGCCTGGGCTCCGCAAGGACATATGGTAGCTTGTATCTGCTGTCTACAGGAGGCAGGCACTCACTCAGGCACCCACTCACCTGGGGTTGAAATGAATGTGCTTAGGGACTCCTCGGCTGTCTATGACGACTTTCTGGTTGTCTCTGTAGTTGGCAGAATCATCCGGGATCCTGAATTTGGCCATCTGAATCTCAGAATCACTCAGCTCAGCATGAGAAATTCTTGCATAACCCAACCTGCAGTAGAATTAGAAGTGGTTTCTAAAATGTCTCGTTCTAAAGATACTCTAATGAGTATAGCAAAGGCCCAACCAAAACACAGCCAACTCTAATGGCTAACACCTTCTGTATTAAGCTAGTTTCCCATTTCTAACTTGACACCGTGTATCATGACTAGAACTAACGATTTATTACCCTAAGTATTAACAGAAATACTGTTTTCATAACATGGTAAATGAATAAGGAATATGGACATAGATTTAATTAACTCCACTTAGCAACCTTGCTTTACTTTTGTATTCAGATGAATGCTCCGTCTACACAAACTGCTTCCCATATAATTACCCTTTGAGTTAATAACAGGATTTCTTCAGACTGACAAGTGTGCACGCTTACATTTTACATTTTTTTTCTTTTTACCAAATACCTCGTGCATATTTCTAGGCACATTCCCTAGTCTAAAATCAAAGATTTTATATGTCTGGAAAAAAAAAAGTCCACATCCTGTTTGACTTCTAGCGTTCAGCTCTCTGGAAAAGTCAAAACACTTTACAGACGCTATCTAAAGAGTTCTCAGTGAAGTTCTCAGACCGGAAAAGTGGATGGACCTCAGCAGCAAGAACTTCATTTTCATTCATTTACATCCTGCCTCTTCCAAAAAGGGCATTTGCATCATTTTTAATTGCTTGTGGATTTGATGAAGGAAGTTTCCATTGTAGCATTTTAGGTTGTGGGGGGTAACCAGGAGGTTAGATGAAGTCCTTGCTCCCAGTGACCATTTGTGCTAGTTGGAGGACAAATTAAACAAGTGTGTATGTAAAACATCACTCGGGTGGTGATAGGTTAAGTCCCGTAGGAAAGGACTGGAAGGAGTCCAACATACAGGAAGGGCTAAGAAAGGCAAAGGCTCGGAGGTAGACATGTGTGGGGTTTGGGGACTCAACCAAGACTGAAAGAAGAAAGGCACTGGACTTGAGATAGAGAAGAAGTGAGTGTCAGAACCCTTCCTCTAATACACCTGTGAGGACTCAGACTCCTATCCAAGAGGGAGAGGAGAGAGTGGGAATCCATCAGAGGGGGTGAGGCAGAGATCTGTGGTGGATGCCGGGTAGAGTACACGCCATGGGAAGGTAGAAATGGAGAGACTAGGGGAAAGGTAAAAGAAAGGAGGCTTCAGCCAGAGTGTGGGGACCTGCAAGAGAGAAACAGAAAGAGTCAGGATGGGTGGAGGTAGCCACCTTCCCATGACAAAGAGAAGGACACGAGTTGTGGCCCTGTCAGATGGGGGATCTGAGCTGTCACAGGTTACGGTTTGGGCTAAGCTCGTGCACTTGGGTCATTCTAAAGCACTGTCTCTGGTAAATCTGGGCTGTTTATTTCCTGAATCTCTAAGATTGAAATTTAAACCTGTTTCTAGACCTTTGAGAATATAACTGGCTTTTATTTAAACTACCCACTCATTCTGTACTATTTTGCTCGGGCAACCAGGGTGGAACAATGGATAAGCTGTAACACATGCACATGCATGCAAGCATGCCTGCATGCACACACTCCCACATATACACAGAGAAGCACCACTTATCTTAAATACACTGTGTCCTGATGGCTAGTCATTTTGTGCAGCTCGCAACTGTTGTACCTATTTCAGTCTGCACTAGAGCTTGTTTTCTAGAATTCTGATATCCTGTGACAAACAAATACTTGAATGCAGAATGAAATAGAAACAGTATTCTCCATCTTAGATATGAAATGATTTATGAAGTAGCATGTTCTTCTATCATAGCTCCTTGGAAAAAAATGAAACAGTCATGAGGTTAGCTCTCGGGCAGCTGTCTGAAAGCAATGGCTGGGTCCTTGAACAGTGTTGTAACCAGAGTGACTGTTATAGCCCCTAAGTGGTTTCCTGGGCTTCCTTCAGTAAGTACATAAGCCAACCAGGTGAGACATCCAAGGGCCAATGAGGTCCCTATATGCTTATATTCAAAGTTCTTAAGAAGGGTCCGTAGAACCTTACAAGATCCACTCCCCTCCCCAGCATGATACCGTTCACCTGGTACCCCATCCACCTTCCAACCCCAGCACATACTGCAGCTTCTCTAACCTCACCCCCTTCAAACAGAATGCTCTGTGTTAGGGCCTCTGTCCCTGTATCTGAAAAGGCCATCTCCCAATGGTACCTTTCTTACTGTGCTTCAGTTATACACCGTTGTATTTAATGGTCTACAAGGCCCTTACGATAGCTCTAACTTGGCTTAGTTAGTTCTGTCTTCTTAGACTGTTAAATGTCAAAGCCGTTAAATCGTGTAACCAACAAAATCAACATTCACAAAAATTAATTGCCTCCATGACCCCTTTGCCTTCTAGAATTCACAGAATGTGTTTTTTAACACGGGGGCTCACCTGATCAGGCCCCGATACATGATGTATTCGCACCATCTGTCTCGATCCGAGCTGTCAATATCCTATGTGAGAGCAGAGAGGGGAACACTTAAAAGATAGAACACAATGCTTTAATGTGAATTGCTCCAAAAGACAGAAGACAGAAGAAAAAAAGAGAAAGAAAGAAGGTGAATTAAGCACAGATAATTCCCTCGCCACCCTCCTGCTGATCCTCCATGCATGAGTTATTCATTCACTCTAGAGATGCTTTTTGAGTAGTTCCTTTGTCCCTCTCTATCTCTGCACTGGATGCTGGGAACACAGAATGATGGGTAAGTCTGCACTTGCGCTGTGGTCTCGCCTCCTGCAGCTCTCCAAATCTGTCAGCTCCAGCAGAACTGAGAGTCTTGACACCAGTCCCCAGCCTGCCTAGCCAGGCTCTGCACCCCAGCAGTACCCAGGGCCGTGTTTGGAAAAAGCACAGAGAAAGGATGAGAAATGGCCTGGCTTCTTCCTTTGCTCTTCCTTGCCTCTCTGTGCAAAAGAAATCCTGTCAATAGATCTCCAGCTGCCTGGTACTTATCTTCAAGCCTGGTGTTTTGTGGGTGCTTGGTCTGTGTTTACTAAATCAGATCATGGACAGAAACGCATTCAGGAGCAATCAAGCATCTTTTGATGTTGAAGGCTTGAAACCAGACTCACTTTTTCATCAGAGAAGGAGAAAGCATTTTTTTTCCCATAATGTACTGGAAAAAAACTATGAATATGGAGATTTGTGAGTGAAAGAAGAAATCTCCACTTCCTTCTTTTTAAGTAGCCTATAAATACTATATCTATATTTGACTTTTTACCACCTCTAACTTTTAACTATTAAAATTTAACTTAAAATACATTTTATAGTACTCTAAATGTGCCACACAATATGATTTTTATTTGCTACAAGATGTGTACCTGAATTATGTTATATACTCCATTTGTATACAAAAGAAAGTGTAAATAAACCTTAGAAGCTTAAATGTCTAATAACTATAAAAAGCAAATAAATAAAAGAAGACATGTTCAGCTTGCCTTGGGAAAGAGATAGTAATTTAGTCATTCAGCTATAGACACCATGGCTAATCAGCTATACATCTGCTTAGCTGTTATTTTACTGCATCAGAATTGACGATGTTGTAAAATTTTAAGACTAGAGAATTTAATTACTCATTTATTAAGAAGAAAAATCTGTTCATCCAAGTATTTATGATTAAAATTCCTCTATATGTCAATGAACTTCCTCGTAGAAAAGCAATGTTAGAGACCATTACCATTCAATGCAGTTTTTAACCACTATACAGGAAACCAACAGAGGGTCAAATGAAAAGCCAAATGGAAGGCTGCTACTCACACAGAGAACTGACAAGTCCATGATTCCAAGCCTTAGGTCTGATTCCCCTGGCTCTTTCTTGAGAATTGGTGCATTCTCTTCTCTCTCTCAGGATCAATGGTAAGGCCCTGTGTGACCTCCATCTTTGGTAACGCCCTGTGCGACTGGATGCCCCTCTTTCTGATACTCCATTTCAGCTTTTACTTACAGCCCTATAACTAGCTTTCACAGTGTGGCAGATTTCATTTGTAAGTACAGTTACAATAGCATCTCACTGCCCCGTGGTACCTTCCTAGATGTCTTTGACATCCCTCAAATCAAGAAGTGCGGTTGATGATCCTTCAGGTGCATGTGACAAAAATTTTGATTAAAGCAGAGGTGACACTGTGCCACTTAGAAGGTCAAGTCCTAGAGGCCAGTGCAGGCTCTCCTCTTGTTTCCTCACTCCAGAGCCGAGCCACCATAAGGGAAGAATGGTCCTGAGCCAAAAGCATCACTTGTAAATCCTCCATACAGAAAATACTGTAGTGCCCAAGAAATGGCTCACTGGCCCTGGGTAGAGCACCACTGCGCTGTCCCCACTGAGCCCTGTCCATAGCACAGATTAGTGAGCAAGCTGACATACGTGTTCTGCTGTTTTGAAGCAGTGAGTGACATGCTTTTTGTGCTCACGAAGCACAGAATACATTAAGTTGTCAGGGTGCTGGGAGGGTTACTCAGTTAGACACCTGGGCTCAGATCCCAGCACACATATAAAAATCTGACACAGCTGGTACACATCTGTGATTCTAGCCCTGGGAAAGCAGATGCAAGCAGATCCCAGGGTCTATTCCAGGAGCTCCAGGGTCAGTGAGAGACCCTGTCTCAAAATAATGTGAGAAACAATGGAGGTCACATAATGTCAAATTCTGATCTCCAACCACACACACAAGCACACACACACACATGCACACACACTCACACACTCACGTGCGCACACACACGCACATGCTTGTGCATGCACACACACATATGCACACATGTGCATGCAAGTACACACAGACATACATGCACACACACAAACACACACACACACACACATATAAGCTTCTTGGGTTGGATTTTTTTAAGTGTATAGGAATAAAGAACCATTTAACTTAGTAGATCAGCAGTCATATTAAACTTGTGTTACCTTGACGTTGCCATGCTCAGTAAGTTGTATGTAATCTCTGGAACCAGGCTCTGAAGTGATATAGCCCAGAAATATCACTTGATTCGAACAATTTTTCAGCAGTTTTGAAACTGCAATAGCCTGTAGCTTCCTGTCAAGGTCATCTCTAAAAAAAAAAATGCAAAAAAAAAAAAAAGAGTCTCTTCGTTATATGTGTAAAACAATTAAAAGAAAAACAGGTAACCAAATTCCCTCAAAATATCTTCAAACAGGGTACAAAACCAGAGCAATTTCTGTTGGGAACAGGTCTGAAGTTTTACAATGGACAAGACATAGAACCACACTTCAAACTGGGCTTGACACACACTTGACTAAGAAAAACCTTTCTGTAGAAACCAGTGAGTCAAGTTCATTCAAAAATCTTTCTTAGGACTGAGGAGGTAGCCTAGCACTTAAGAGTAGTCGCTGTTCTCACAGAGGAATGGAATATGGTCCTGTCAAGCATCCCTGTCAGCCAGCTCACAACCATCTGTCAAGGCATTTGTCACACTCGTCTGGCCCTTAGGCCCCCACACTCATGTGTACATCTCCACTCATGGGGACACACATACACGTAGCTCAAAATAAAACAAATCTTTACGTTTCTTTTCCAAACACAGACTCTGTCCAACCTTTCTTCAGCCTTAATAAATCACGGCACATGCGGAGACGTGGCTCCGTGGTAGGCTGATTGCCTCACACACACACAAAGGTTCTGTGTTTACTTCAACATTGTGAGTAACTTGAATCCGGAAGTACAAGAAGAAAGTGTGGCATGATGTGAGACCCCATCAGCAGGATCACAGCTAAAGAATGAATGTCAAAGTAAAAGATGAGGGGGTGCTCATAAGAGGAAGAGCTATAACCTTCATAGGACAGCCCAGGCTTGTGTGACCTCCACTGTTACTACAAGGGAACATTTCCTGAATGTCTCCTCTGCTCTCTTGCCCACATACTGGCTGGGTATCTTGCCTTTAACATACTAATACTATAGGCATGAAACAGAAAAATAGGCAAGTACATTGAGCTATCAAGGGACTTACAGATCCAGAAACAAAAGAGAGAACATCATGTTTGATAGGACCTATCAGGAGAATAGAGGCACCTGAGGAACTTCAAACAAAGTGAATTTCATATTGGGAATTGGATGCCTGAGGAATGAGAATCTAGTCAGGGAGCAGAGATACAATCAGAGGTTGGCAGCAATGAGACTCTAGCACCGTCTCTACCATGGAGGACAGACAGGCAGAGGTTACACTACAGAGTCAGTGAGGAAGTTGGCTCTGGCTAGAGGGGGATGGGCTAATGCGGGGGCTTCCATAATGGAAGCCGGAGAGCTGGGAACTGCAGCCACGGAAGAGACTCGACTGCTGCCAGAGATACCAGAAAAAGCCCAGAGAAGGGGTAAGAGAAGGGGTAAGAAATGCTCTGGCTTCTCCCTTTTGTTGCCTTCCAACCTTATGCCTCTTGTTGACTAAATCCACCTAGAAAGCAGAAGGCAAAGGACTCTGGGAAATATCATTCCTGGCACTGTAAAAACACGGGTGCAAGGGATAGATCCTGAGGTAAATGCATAGTTGACAAACAGAGGCGTTTTCCTAGAAAGATGGGTGAGTGTTACAGGGGCAGAGAGATGGGGAAGATCACTGGGAACCGAGAGGACTGGAGAGATCTTGAAGAAGGCTCGAAAACAGAACCTAGCAGAGCGTATGTGTTGGATGGCCAGTGTTACTTATCTATCAGTTGTTTGTGAAAACATGAAGAAAGAAGGGGATGTCACTTAGTGCCCTCAGATCCCAGCAGTACAGCTCTTTGTGCCAATGACCCTGTAAGGACAGGGGTTGTTGTTGTTGTTGTTGTTGTTGTTTCTGTAGTCTGGTTTCACGTGTAGATCCAAGCATAACTGAGCTCCAGCTCTGTCCTGAATTCTTCCTTGTTGTGTGACCCTGATGGTGCACACCATCTAAACTCTTTTCACCTAGTGTCTTTATCTATAAAAAGGACAACAATATAGCACTTCGCTCATACAACATGAAGATTAAATGTGGCCACACATGTATGGAGTGATACCACCCAAGAAGCAGTCATGGGTTCGTCTGTGTCTCAAATCCACAAATGACCAGCAACACAGGGACAATAATCTAAGGGTTTTTGTTTTGTTTTGTTGTTTTGTTTTGTTGTTTGTTTGTTTTGAGATAGGAAGTAAGAAAGGCTATTTCATTTTTTAAAAAAAATCAAAGTAATATGTTAATAGTACTTCCTGGCATTTGTATACTATTAAGTAATCCAAAGACACCCACTCGTGATTCCCGAAGTGTGTCACCACAAAATCCACCATTCTGTTGGAGATGTTAACTGTCATGGTTATAGCTGGTGCGATCTCGCCCTTGGCGACGGAAGAAGGTGATGTTCTGATCTCACAATTGGGTACCGAGACAACACCATAATCCTGTAGAATGAGAAAAAGCAGACAGGTTCTCAGCCTGTCATGGAGATGAGATGAAGGAAGTGCATTAAAAAGTCATGTCACATGACAGGTATCCACCGAGGGGCACTCAGAGGAGGAGAGTGATGAAGACTTCTATGAAGTCGGCTTGCTGGTTCATTGCCTCTTCCTTTCAGCCATCTTGCTGTGTTAATCACAGTACCAGGTGCGTTGCAGCAAATGCCATGGAGACGTGTGAAAATGGCAGCATTGATAAAATGAAAAGCCCACTGGTTTGTATTGTTTCTGTAACAATATCCCACACTGCTCGTGCGCTCGCTCTCTCTCTCTCTCTCTCTCTCTCTCTCTCTCTCTCCCCACCCCCAGCTTGTTTTTCCACACACAGCACTTATCACAGTCTCAGACTGTCTGGTTTATTTCTTTGTGAACATGTTTCTAGTTGTCCTTTAGTCTCTGCAGAGGACTGGTTCCAGGAAGCCCAGAAAAACACACATGTTCAGATGAGTGTCCCATGTAAAATCATGTCACATTTACGTACACTCTATAACACGTCTCTCCGAGTGTGTTAACTCATCTCTAGGCTATCTTATAGTATCTAAATTAAGGTCCATCCATTAGTTCAGTTACCTGAACTCAATAGAGTATACAATGAGTGGCGAACTCAAGTCTTATTTTTCTGAAACATTCTACTTTTTAAAGACTTTTATTTATTTAATGGGGGTTGGGCATGCACCTGTCTGTGCTCACAGAGGTCAAAAGAGGGAGTCAGATCCCTCAGAACTGGAGTTCTGATATTTGCAGAGATTCCCAGTTTGCTATGTGTGGTTGGATCTTAACTCTGGTCAACATGATTGCGTAGCAACTGCCCATAGCTGCCGAGCCAGCTTTCTAGCCCCACTCTTTGGAACACTCTAGACTTTTCAAATCTGTTCAATTTCAACTGTTTGAATCCAGGAGTAAAAAAAAAAAAAATGCTGATATGGAAAGCCAACTGTGTTCTTGTCTTTTACAGTGCACTATAAGCTACCTGAAAATATCAGACAGGCCCAACATTGAGACTTCACCCCAGCTTTAAAGAACTGATCTACGTGAAGAAGCAGTAATGTCCAGCCCTCAGGAGTCACTGTGAAAATTCATGGCTGTGCATAGAGTTAGCACTTCCCTGCCTCCCTGTCACTGGGTCACTGAGACAGTCACAGGACAGTGTCAACTGCCCAGCCCAAGCCACAGTTTAGTCCTCAGGTCTCTGCTTAGCATTAATTCCCAAGCTCCACTCACCCCAGGTGTGATCCCTGGTGCTTGGCCCAAAGTCTGTATAGAAGCCCAACTTCTCCCCCAGCCACATGGTTAAGTCGTTGTTCCCCATATAGGGCTTAGAAGCATCACTTTCCAAAATGGTAATAAAATCTGCACCTGTTTGGGGGAAAGGGGGGCCAAAAGCAGCCAGTAAGGAAACAACAATATAAAAAGCAATTAGCAAAAACTTTATGGATATTGTTATTGTTTTGTTTTATTGAGGCAAGGGTTCATTTGGTAGTCAGGGCTGGCCTCAAACTCATGATTTTCCTACTTCTATCTCCCAAGTACTGGGGCTACAGATGTATACCACCACGCAGAATGCTATTCTCGACCCTTGACTTTACTCATAAACCCCAAAACAAACCATTCTTATGTGGCACAAGATACAGCTCAAATCTGTGCTGGGCACTTAGAATTTAATTAAAGCACAGGATATTTTAAGAAAGGAGAAAAGCATGACTTTTTTCTATACTTTTAACTTTTTAATGTTGTTTTGTTTTTTGTTTTGTTTTCCTTTTGTTTGATTGTTTGTGACAGAGTTTCTCTGGGTAGCCCCGGCTGTCCTGGAACTTGCTCTGTAGATCAAGCTGGCTTTGAACTCAGAAATCCACCTGCCTCTGCCTCCTGAGTTCTGGGATTAAAGGCATGTGCCACCACTGCCTGGCTCGTTTTTTTAAAATAGTCTTGACACTTTGCTCAGAAGTTCAAATAACTTTGTCATTTACAAATTCCCAGCTTGTATTCAATAAAATAGTGTACATTGGCTTTTTATGTTTTTGAGACAGGGTCTTATGTAGCCCAGGCTGGCCTCTTAATGTAGCTAAGGATGACCTTGAACATCTGTCCTATTTCCACCCCCAGAGAGCTGGAGTTTGCAGGTATGCACCACCATGCCTACTTTATTCAGTGGTGAGGACTGAACCCATGGTTTTGCTTATAGTGGGCAAGCGCTCCACCCACGAAGCCACATCTCCATCCCACAGTGACATTTTTGTCCAAGGCAAAAAGCTCCATGGTATTGGTATAAAAATGCATTTATCAGGTTTTCTTAGACTCTGAACTGATGTGCCTGAGCCTTCTAACCAGGACTAAAGCACTGTGCTCATAAAGGCCCCGGAACACGTCTCAGGCGGTGTGCTTCACCTGGAGAGCAACCAGAACCTTTAACCCTTTACTATCATGCTGCACCCACCATGAAGTGTGCACACCTAGATCCCCACACGCTGCGGGATGCTACATAAAAAGAAAACTCCTCAAGGGCACAGAGACAGGTAAGACTGGCCTTGGGGCTTTACGAAAACAATTTTCTTTTCCTTTTTTTTTTTTTCTTTTTTATGTGCGTTAGTGTTTTGCCTGCATGTATCCTTGTGTGACGACGTCAGCTCCCCTGTAACTGGAGTTACAAACAGGTGTAAGCTGCCGCATGAGTGCTGGGAACTGATCCTAGGTTCCCTGGTAGAACAGTTAGTGCTCGTAACCACTGAGCCATCTCTCTAGCCCCTGCAAACAATTTTCACCTTGCATTCAACTCTTTCTGCTTTACAGTCCACTAGTTCCTTAGTCCCCAGCAATAGATCCCCAGATGGCGAGGGCTACCAGCAGGAATGTCTCTAACAACTAAGGCATGAGGTGAATCTCCTGGAGCTACCCAGTAGGATAGGCTGTTCGGGATCAATGAATTGATTGCTCTAAAGGACAGCGGTGGCGCAGGATTATACATCTGGGCTGACCACAAAGTGAAGCGTCTTTAGGAACTTAGCGAACCACGGCAATCCTAAGACTCGGGGACTTGGCGAGAATGAAGGGAGCAACAGTGGTTTCTCTGAGCATGGAGCCAGTTTCAGCAGGACTCACCCGTCTGCTTGAGCAGTTGAGCAGACCTCTCTAGATTGGACCAGCCTTCGTTGTCATATCCAAACCTAAACGGCCAGATGGCAGCCGAGATCACTTTTGCTGGTGCCTGAGGAATTGTTGAAGCGATACTTTTTGTATAAACTATGAACAATGGAAGTTTGGCATCCCAGCCTTCTCTACCTCTCTATTACTAAAATTCACATTTCAGCAAAGAAAATCCCATAGACATTTACCAAGATTTAATTCATAAAAATAAGGAGCTTACTCTATGGTCCTCTCAGAGCAAATCTGTGAACTTCTAGCTTAAACTTGGATGCTCAGACAAATGTTTGGAAAGTTTCTAATAGCCATTGCTTATAATAGCTATAGATAGATAGATAGATAGATAGATAGATAGATAGATAGATAGATAGATAGATAGATAGATAGATAGACAATAGGATATGATATGATATATATGTGTGTGTATATATGTGTGTGTTGATGCATAGAACACTACCTATCCCCAGTAGTCCCACCACAGAAAAATCACTAATAAATGAAGTTACACACATGTAACACAACCCTATACAGCCTTAGCAGATGAAGTTGTGCTATACATTTCCATGGGAATGAATCTCATAAAGATGGTTTTAAGTTTTTAAAAAAAAAAAAAGTGTTAAAGTAAAACAATAAAAGTAAAAAGTCAGGCAGTGGTGGCACACTCTTTTAATCCCAGCACTTTGGTCAGAGGCAGGCAGATCTCTATGAGTTTGGGACTAGCCTAGTCTACAGTGCAAGCTCCAGGACAGCTGAGGATAGATATATATATAATTTTAAAAAACCCTGTCTCAAAAAAAAAAAAGTGCTAAAGTAAGTTGCAAGCAATTTAGTTGGAATAAAAAAAACAGACACAACAATATTGTTTGGGGTTCTATAATATGCAGTAACACTGAACAAATTAATTTTGAGAATTGATTTTTTTTTAAATGCTTTGGGATGGAGAAATGGCTTGGTAGTTTAAAATGTGTACTGCTATTGCTGAGGATCTGAGTTCAGGTCCCAGCACTCATATTCTTTGGTTCACAACTGCCTGGATCGAATGCGGGATCCAGCTCCAAGCGGATCCAATGCCTCTGGCCTGTAAAGGCACCTGTACTGAACTGCACATATTCATATGCAGGTACATGCACAAGCATGTAATCAAAAATAAGATAAATCTCAAACAAACCAGCAAGTAAGGAAAACCCACCTCCCACTTAAAACATCCAGTTTAAGTTCCCCAATGCTTAAACTACCGTCTGGGGGACTGTAGTGCTGACTTGGGAACTTATAGAACATTTTGGACGTGTAGCCACACTGGCTGGTGAGGGTGTAAGGGCAAGGCTTGTGAGTTTATTTCCCTGATGTGCACAGATTAACAGGTCACCAAGCAAGCTACCACCAGTCCCAACCACTATGCCTCCCCACCCTGAAACTGTGAGCTGGAATAAATTCCTCTCCCAGGCTGTTCTAACAGGCATTTTGTCCCAGCAATGAGACAAGAGCCTTCAATTCCAGCACTTGGCAGAGGCAGGAGGATCTTTATGAGTTACAGGGAAGCTAAGGCTACCCTGAGAGATCCTGTCTTAAATGTGTGTGTGTGCACGCATGTGTTTAACTGTGTGCATGCATGTGTTTAAGTGTGTGTATGCACATGTGTATATGTACGTGCGTATGTGTGTGAGTGAAAGTATATGCATGAGTGTATTGTATATGTATGTGTGCATGTTCACATGATATTTGTGTGCATTGTGAGCATGTGTGCATGTGAGTGCATAAGCATGTGTGTGTGTGTGTGTGTGTGTGTGTGTGTGTGTTCTAAATCCCCAAACTTCTCTGTACTACTTCACCCAGAAAACCTCTTTCTTGGACCACTGAAAAGTCTCATACATTTTATTTTTTCCCTTTGACTTTAGCAACTATGTCCGCATCTATTATTTCTTCATCCTTCACAGGTGCCCCACTGTGGTTAGTGAAACCCTGTGTGATAAGGCCCGCCCAGCCTCTGCACCTGCGTCAGCCTCCACTCCATAACACCTCAGCCCTGCAGGCCACTCGGATGCATCTCCAACACTCTAAGCTGGGTCTTCCTCAATCCTTTATACAAATTTCCTAGCTGAATTACATCTAAATAATTGGATTTTTAAAAAAGATTTATTTATTTTATATATGTGAGTACACTGTCGTTCTCTTCAGACACACCAGAAGAGGGCATCAGATTTCATTAGAGATAGTTATGAGCCACTATGTGGTTGCTGGGAATTGAACTCAGGACCTCTGGAAGAGCAGTCAGTGCTCTTAATTGCTGAGCCATCTCTCCAGCCTCCAGATTTTTTTTTGAAAATCAATTTTCAAGTCTCATTTCGAACATCACAGAAGTCTTCCCTAATTACCCAGACACTAACTACATTCTACAATCTCACTTCCTAAAAGGCCACATGGCCTACTGCTGGAGTCTTTCTTCATTTGTTCTCACGAATACCATCTTTATCCACAGAATGCAAAATCGGGGAGAGTAGCGATCTTGTTCAGCTTCTCCCATGTACCTCTGGCACCGGGCATAGCCAGAGGCAGTCGGCAGACACTTGCCAAATGAGTAAGTGAAAGAATGAACAAGCAAATAAATCAAATTCAAACAATTTCTCTTCAAAGAACTTTTGTCTGACACCATGCATCCTCTTCATATGGAGAATATATTGTAACAACAATAACTATCACAGAAAAGGCATCCAAAAGTGCCCGTATTGATGGCTTATTACTATCTACTTACTTAGAAAGAGTTACTGGGTGAGGCCTGGGTTTGGCCCTGAGCAGGACATGGGGGGGGGGGGAGTGAGGAGAAAGAGGAGGAAGGGAGGAGAGCCAGAGAAACATGGAAGCCCTCTCCTTTCTTAGGAAAGCATTTTATTTAATATGTGTAGTATAGATACTAATTTTGTGTCAGATGTATAGCTGTCAAATGCCTTCACTTCACTGCTTCTGTTGCTATTTCTTTCTTTCTTTTTTTTTAAGACTTTTTTTAAAAAAAGATTTATTTATTTTATTTATATGAGTACATTGTAGCTGTCTCCAGACACACCAGAAGAGGGCATCAGATCCTATTATAGATGGTTATGAGCCACCATGTGGTTGCTGGGAACTGAACTCAGGACCTTTTGAAGAGCAGTCAGTGCTCTTAACCACTGAGCCATCTCTCTAGCCCGCTATTTCTTTCTTTTTTTGGGGGGGGGTAAAATATTTATTATTTTATTTATATGAGTACATTGCAGCTGTCTTCAGACACACCAGAAGAGGGCATTGGATCCCATTACAGATGGTTGTGAGCCACCATGTAGTTTCTGGGAATTGAACTCAGGACCTCTGGCAGAACAGTCAGTGCTCTTAACTGCTTAGCCATCTCTCCAGCCCTTCTGTTGTTATTTCTATATCACTACTTTGACTCAAGGCTAGACCTGGGTCCCACTCCCTTTGCTCTTAGGCTGGTCGTAGGATGGAATGGTTAAGGAAATGATAATGGTAACTTGCTCATGCTTTTCATAGGCAGTTAGTTTCCCATTCATGATTTCATGAATATAAATTGTAAAAGAAGAGAGTATTTTGTAGTTGATAAAGATTGCTGAAGATGTGAATATGCCATCTTCTATTCAAGGAAAATATGAGGAAAAAACCCTTGGCTTTGTATATTCTGTATATATTGTTGTTGGCATGGTGTGAACATTTTTTTTTTTAAAGATTTATTTTATACATGAGTACACCACCATTGCTTTCTTCAGACACACCAGAAGAGGGCACCAGACCCCATTACAGATGGTTGTGAGCCACCATGTGGTTACTGGGAATTGAACTCAGGACCTCTGGAAGAGCAGTCGGTGCTCTTAACCTCTGAGCCATCTCTCCAGCCCCTGGTGTGAACACTTTATTGTCCTTTGAGTTTTGCAATTTTAAACATTTAGACTCTCACCCACTCCTCTAGAGACAGAAGCAAGAAGAAGCCATTGCAAAGCTATGTGTTCCATCTGTTCTGGTAAAAACATAACTGTATTTCACAGTGCAGCCAGAGTTACAGTTTGAGATAAAATAAAATTTGAGAGTTATTGCTGAATCTTAGTAATCTGTACTACCAGGAAAAAATGGTTTCATATTAAATAAAATAAAGAAATACAGTCACCAGATTATTTCTTGTTTATATTTATATTAATAACAATTCATTTACTATCTCATATTTTCCCTCATATTTATAATTGAAATAAATACATATATGCTATGAAAGTAGAAGGGAGGATTGTGGGAGAAAAAGTTATCCAAAGAAAAGACAGGGGGACAAAGTAATTGGAGTGAATATGCATAAGATGTATAGCAAATTCCATGGTGAAAAATATTACTTTATATGCTAAGCAAAAATATTTAACTAAAAGGGAAAAGAAAAAAATAGAGAAAAAAGGTCAGATGTCAAAATGTCTAAGAGTGGTTTAAAATCATATATAAATCATAGATTTATATACATACATATATAGCTATATGTATATATATATGTGTGTGTGTGTGTGTATATATATATAATATATATAGAGAGAGAGAGAGAGAGAGAGAGAGAATATTCATTTCAAAAATATTAATTACTTACCCCTTGGCCTAGCCTTCTCTCATAGGTTCTGTGCCGTAGTCCTAATCCCAATAACCCCACACCAACAAGCAGCCACAGAACTAAACAAAAAGAAGAAAGAAACATTAAAAAGAAACTAAAAATTTTAAATAACTCTTTCAAAATTATATCTATTGACGGAGAAGTCTGTGCAGGACAGAAGCCACACTTTAAAGCCAGACCTTTAAAGACTATTCCCTCAGAACATTCCAAGAGCAATGGACATAGAGTCAAAATAAATCACAGAATACACATGAAAAAAATATTTTTTGTGGGCACAAAACAACAGGAACAGATGTCCTGATCAGCCAAGCACACAAAGACCTTAGATGTCAGAAAGTTAAGAATTAGAATATAAGGCGAGCATGGCTAGCATGTTTAAAAAGAAGAGGGCATCCCAAAGAATGGCTGAATAATGTAAGGCTAAAGACAAAATAATCATGGACGTTTGTAAATAAATAAATAAATAAAGCAGACTTTTAGAGATAAAAATATAGCGGTAGAGTGATGGCTCAGTCAAGAGCACTGGACCCAAGTTCAACCACAGCTCGTGGCAGCTCACAACTGTCTGTCACTCTGGTTCCAGAGGATCTGACAGACTTTTCTGGCCTCCATGGCCACCAGGCATGCATGTGGCACACAGACATACATGCTAATGAACACACACACATATCATAAAATAAATTTTAAAATAAATATAACTAATTTAATGAGTGAGAAGAGGTCAACGGGCGAGATTTAGACCACATTAGACAAAGCTCACAGGAGAATTAAGACAAAAGGCAGCACAGAGGTCTGGGCCAGCAAGATGGCTCAGCAGGTAAAGACTAAGCTGCCAAGACTGAAGGGTTGAGTTCCATCCCCAAGACCCACATGGTGGAAAGAGAACAGAGCTGTCCTCTGACCTCCAGACACATGCCCTGCCCCCTCACTGAATAAATAAGTAAATATGTATTTTTCAATTTAAAAAAAACAGAGGCAGGAAAAATGAAAGCACACAAAAACACAAAGAACAGATGAAGGTCCAGTCCAACAGTTGGCATTAAAAAGGACCGAAGAAAGAGAACAAGAAAAATAATGCTAGGATTTCCTAGATAGAAGTCACTCGGGAATCTTTGAAGTGGAAGCACCCACAGACTCCTGAGCAGGGTGAGGACAAACTCCACCTCCAGGTGTATTACGGTGAAGCAGTGATTGCCAAACGCACCGAGAAAAGTCGCATTTTAAATATGATCTTCCCGTGCTATGATGAGACATATACGACAGGTTTTACGTAATGGTGGTTTTACGTGCCATTGCATTTAGAAATATTTTTTAAGACCTATAGGCATGGTAGCTATATAGATAGCTTCAATTGTTGTCAGTCTCTTTTTACAATAATATTTTATGCCCTTCGGTAAAGTTTCAAACTCCTAAGGGTAGAAACCAGTATTCACATGTCCTTGTGAATTAGGTAACATAACAGTTACCTAATTAGCACACTGCACACATTCACTAAACATTTGTATGTAATCCAGTTCATTTAAAATGATTCAGATATTAGGTGATGAATTAATGTCACGTGTGAGTCTATAGCTTATCAACATACTAATTAAACATGTTTAATCTTCCAGAAAATAAGAGGTGGAATGCATGGTATTAAGTACCCAAAGAAAGCATCTTGGAAATTCTACCTGCTAAATTTTCTATAGTAGAAGTAAAATAAAACCATACAGGCTATTTAGGGTTGAAATGCCACAGTATTGGGGATTTGCTTAAATATGGTTCAACAAACCAGAAATAGGCAGGAAGATAACAGAGACAACCAGTAGGAGAATACAGCTTGGTGGTACTCTTAAATTCCATGTTGGAAAAAATAGACAACGTGAGCCAGGCATGGTGGCATACATCTTTAGTCCCAGCACTAGGGAGTCAGAGGTAGAAGGAGGTCTGTGAGTTCAAGGCCAGCCTGGGCTACATAGCAAGTTTCAGTACAAACAAGGCTACATAAAAAGACCTTGTCTAGCAAAAAAAAAAAGGGGGGGGGGTAGGGAGCTGGGAAGAAAGGAAGAAAAGAAGGACGGAAGAAAGGAAGGAAGGGAGGGAGGGAGGGAGGGAAAAATATATATACCAAACTTTCTTAAAAGCAAGTAAAACTATACTTACTAAGTTTCATGTATTTTTCACTGCTTCTCAAAAGCATTTTAGGACTGTTTTTTGTCTGAAGAAGAAAGTCAAGGTTTTTCTTAGGTCCAAACAGCATACTCAATCCAATAATTACCATGATGGTGCCTGTTGAGAGAAAGAAAGAGAGAGAGAAAGAGAGAGAGAGAGAGAGAGAGAGAGAGAGAGAGGATGAGACATAGCTCAGTGGCAAGGTTTTTCTTAGTATGCATGAGGCCCTAGGTTCAATATTCAATATCATAAAAATTAATTCTTTAAAAAAATGTGGAGATTGGGGCTGAAAAGACCCAGTGGCTAAGAGCACCAGGTGCTTTAGCAGAGGATAACATGGAGAAACGTAGCTGGCACTCAGCTGCAAGACACGCCGACTGGTCTGCAGTGGCAGGGATATTACTGGAGTAAACAACCACTTCTTTTGTTGTTGATGATGTTGTTTAGACCCACTCACAAACATGAAAGTTATATCTGACACTGAGGCCAAGAACGTAAAACTAGACAGGTTGTACGCCCTAGAGGAAAACCTACTTCTATTATTCTACCAAATGGGTATAGCAATAAAACGATTTCTAGTGACATACTCTCTATCCATATATAGATCAGTACCTCACTCAAGCCTGATCATAGATGCTTCTTCTTGCAGAAGATGTTAATTAACACAGAGACCCACAACCGGACAATGTATGGAGAGTGAGAGACTTCATAGTGCTCAGCCCTAAGAGGGATGCTCTTCCACACTTCTCTCCCCTCAAGGCTCAGGAGCTATGCAGATGAGGGGACTCCAAGGAAACAGCCCTTCCCAGACTGGATAGAACTGATACAGAGACTGTGACAGCATGCACAAGACCTGCACAGGTTCAAACCAGATGAAATGCCAGCACAGAGACAGGGAAGTGGGCACTAAGTACCACCACTAACCAAGAAGCCATTTGCTAAGGAAGTCTTCTGGGAGAGGGCAAATCAGTTTTTCCCAATGGAATGACATTGGATATTATCAACCACACTCCAAGGCAGGCCCCATGCTTAGGAGTGGTTGGCCCACATAAATCAGACTCCATGCCTTTTTGAGCACTTTTTTTTATCTTTTTTATTATTATGCTTGTTTTCATAGAGAGAAAAACTGTGGAGTTAGGTAAGTAGAGCGGTGGGGGAAGCTCTCAGAGGAGCTGGGGAAGGGGAAAGAATATAAAAATATATTGTATGAAATTCTCAAAGAACAAGTAAAGATGCTTTGTAGAAACCTACTCAACATTATCAACTTTCCTTGGCCTGTTACAATGCCATTCCAAATAAAGAAGGTTCTCGTTTGCTTGAAGCTTCAATAAAGCACAGTTTCCCAGTCCTAGGAGTAGGGAGAGTGAGACGGCAAAGCTCATCTTCCAAAGAAACAAAGGTAGGCACAGCACAGCTCTTACTTACTCCTGTCCTCTACCCGGCAGCACCCTGAGCAAGCTGGAGTAAGAGAAAAACAGGACACCGGAGAGAGCAGAGCCCGACACAGAGTAGACCCACCTGAAAGAAACCACAAGAGTTACAAAGTTTGCAAAGCCCGGCACCTGCAATGCGGGAGATTAGGCACAAAGTTGCACCCCTTATCAAAAAGCTGATTCTAACTGGGATCTACTGGGAGAGGGAGAAATCAATTGTCCTCAACAGAGTGACACTGGGTGTAAGCCAAACTCAGGGTAGGTCAGGCACACAGAGTAGCTGGCCAACACAAATCAGACCCCATGCTTTTTTATGGTTTGTTTGTTTGTTTTAATAAAGAGAAATAATGTGACGTTAAGTGGATAGGGAGGTGGAGAAGGATCTGGGAGGAATTGGGATCATAGCTATAAGTTCCTAGCTTCAGCTGAGAATGGAAATAGGGAATTCTCAAACGCTTTTTCTCAAAGATCCTGTGTCACTTAGGGGTGAGTCTTCCAGAGCAGCTGTCCTGGCAGAGGTTTAGGTTGGTTAGTGTGAGATGCAGTGACTGGTAGAATTGTAACGGAGTGTGTGTGGAAGCCACTCTCACATCTCCCATCAGGTACCCATGCAGGGACTGGGAGAACTGTGGTGGAGGGTGCGCGGAAGCCACGCCTCTCCCATCAGGTACCTATCCCCTGAAAGCTTCCTAAGGATTTGTTTACTGTTTTACCTAAGAATGGTCCCTACCCCATTCCAGCAAAGTTCCGGGTAGGGAGGAACGCGCCGTGCTTTTCATCTCCAGCACCTGGCACGGCGCCAGGAGCGCAATGATACTGTGCATAATGATACTGTGAGAATAAATGGACGAGTATAAAACTGGAAGCATGGACCAGCCGGAACTGGATCCCTATCAGCTCCGATGCCTCCGCTCTCTAAGTTTCTACTGTAGAAGGACTTGGGGCGCTTTACTTCCATATTAAAGAGGTAGGCAGTTCTAATGGCTCACACCTATAATCCCAGCACTTTAGAGGCCAAAGCAGAAAAGTCTGCATAAATTCAACAGCAGCCTGATCAACAGAGTGAACTCCAGGCCAGCCTAGGCTACAAAGCAAACTTTGTCACAAAAAGAAGAATGAGAGGGAGATATTGACAATGTTGGTTTCTAAATACCTGCTATAAATCAGTAATTTCCTTTTTAAAAAAAAAAACTTTTAACATATTAATTACTATAAATTTATTATGTAATAATTAAATAATATAAATTATATTTGCTATATAATAAATATGTAATTACATATAAATTAAATAAGTAAAATATATTATATTTAATATGTAAATAAAATAAATGTATATATTTATATGAAATAAATTAAAATAAAATAATAGATAAGAATAATACTTAATAAATTAATCATTTAATATATTTATAATAATTAATTATAATTAAAGAATATATTAATTAATGTGAAATAAGCTTATGAATGTTAATTTTGGTGAGTTTCTTACACTAATGTTTATACACAGCTTTACCATGGTTTAGATATATTTTTCCTCAACTAGTTCATTTTACTTGCTTGTTTATTTGAGGCAGTCTTACTATGTAGCCCAAGCTGGAACTCAGCATATAAACTGAGCAGACTAAAACTCACAGAGATCCACCTGCCTCTGCCTCCAAAAGGATGGGATTAAATGCTTGCACCACTCATTTTAAAGGCCAGCAGAGTAATAAAATTGTTGAAGTGTACTTAATTGGAACAACATTCCAGTTTTGACATCTTCTGGGTTTTCTTTACCTAGAGTCTGACTTACCAAAAACACGGACTGTCCTTGCCCTTGTGCTTTTTCTAGCCATCATAGAAGACGCCGAGTCCTAGCTAGTCTTAGAGAACTTGGGTCAGTTTCTTTAACCGGATCTGTTAGCAGGTACTCACCCAAAAGCACATCAGATCTTTCTCTAGCGTAGACACCTCGGGAACAAACTTAAAAGCTGTACACCAGGCACAGAAAAATACTTGTAAAACATAAAGGGTCATGCCAGTGGCCATGGCTTCTCTGGAGTTTGTCCCTGAGTTCACAAGATGTCCAAGTACTTGAGGCCACCCAGACCCCGTGAAGGCTGCCAGTACACATCCAGAAACAGCGGCTGCCCATGTGCGCAGGTAAAGGAGACCCATGGCCGAAACTGCTCCTGTTGTAAGAAACAAAGCAAAAAAAGGGAGAGGATGCAACAGTCAAGAGAACAGCAAAGCTCCTGGCATGCAGTTCATAGCAGGTGTGAACCCGAAAGGACCTGAGGAGGCCACTGGTTCAACTCAGCTCCCCAGTAAACCAAGGTGAGGTGGCTTAATGTTAATGTGGTCTGCTCGAGGTCACAGCCTGGCACTGGCCCTCCTAAAAGTTGACTGGTCCAGCAAACCTCAGGCCAATGTTTGTTCTTTGGGAAGGGGTAGGAGTGGGCATCGCAGTAGCTAGCCTTACAATCTTCGTGGTGATAGAAATTGAAATGATTTGAAAAAGTTAGAAATATGTTTATTAAGTACAACCATCCAGATGCAAGAAAGCAGGAAACATAGTGTCCAGTGCTGTTTCTAGAACTTTTCTGCAAGGATTTTCTAAGTAATCAGTTGACCGTTTGTGTGCTGTCCAGCAGTATACACCCTGGTACTTCAACCACAGAGACCCAAGAGAGGATATCATTAAGATTCCAGAGACATTCGATGCTGGCACAGTCTACACTCTGTCCACTGACTTCCTAGAGCCTGCCTGGTCAGGACTGTGCATTCCCCCTGGTCCATGACAGTCAGTGTCTTAACCAAAGTTGAGCCAACACTGAAGTCATGGAACATTCCTCCCAATTCCTGTGAAATCAGCTTTAATCCATCCATCTGTATGTATGTATGTATGTATATGTACGTACATAAGTATGGATATAGGTTTTTTGAGATAGGTTTCTCTGTGTAGCCTTAACTGTCCTGGAACTCATGCTGTAGACCAGGCTGGCCTCAAACTCATAGAGATCCACCTGCCTCTGCCTCCCAAGTACTAGGATTAAAGGCGTGCGCCTCTACCACCTGCCTAGCAATGGTATATACATTTTCGTTATCGTTCTTCAAGATCTCCTCACTGTTTGAGGCAATGACAATGGTGTTTGCAGGTCAGTTTCACATACCTGTCACCCACCAGGCTAACCCAGCGTCACGGAGCCACGATGAGCCCGATAGCATCAGTCCACTTGCAAAGCCCAGCAGAACCGCACCTCTGTAAATAATTGAAAAATCAAAAGCAAAATGAACAAGCAAGCAAGCATAGATCAGAAACATATCTACTGTCTCTAGCTACATCCATTCCGTATCGCACCATGGATATGAAACTGTAGAGGAAATGAGAGCTTTGGGAACCAATCCACAGAGCACGCGAGGAGGGCTAGTGACGTCACTCAGCAGAAGGGTACCTGCCTAGCATGCAGGAGATTCTGGAGTCAATATCCAGTGCCAAAAACGAAATAAAGCAAAATAGAATGTTGAAGTAGCCAAACATCTAACAGATGGCTCCTGTCAATGTAGACCAGCAACTGAATTCTCAACTCTTAAGTTACTGCTCATCGCAACCCCTGACGTTTCAAATAACTCTGCCAAAGACCAAAGGAGAAACCACTGGCAGAGTGTGTTGTGGCGTTTTCCTCTCTCTGTGTCTCCATTCTATCTCAGTACTGCCTTTATCTAGTGTCTGCAGTGCTAAAATAGGTGATAGTTTGGTTTATTTTTAGCTACCACAAGCTAGTCCATTGTTTTGTAATGTTTACAAAACCTTAATGGGAGGAGAATTTAAAATGGGCTGGAGAGATGGCTCAGCAGTTAAGAACAGTTGCTGCTCTTGCAGAGGACCTGGGTTTGGATCCCAGCACCCACATGGTGGCTCACAACCATCTGTAACTGCAGCTCCAGAGAATTGGACACTCTCTTCTGGATTACAACCAGCATCCGGTACATATACATTGTACACGCGCCACACACTATACATATATAACATATATATGTTATATATACACACATATATATACATATATATCATATATCATATGTGTGTGTGTGTGTATTAATTGAAGTAAACTTCAGTAGAAATCTGGTAGCAATGGGAGCGACAACAAAGCATTGTTTAAGTAGCTGAAATCTAATCTGAAACTCAGCTCTTATGACACACTAGGCACTGTCTTAGGTCTGTCACCTGGGTTATTATCCATTTAATCCTCTTAAGTTTATCAGGAAAGCAATACCTCTCTGCCATCTGCAGAGAACACAGGGAAGAGTCTTGGCTTCTAGTGACACTGATCAATCTAACAAATACCCAGTGCTAGCACCAGAGGGCTGAGAAGAATGACCAACTGACGCCATGCCTTCCCTGCCACAGGCAAGGAATTCCTCAGCTTCCCAGGAGGGGATGTGGGAACCTATTCAGCCCTCAGTTCCATTCAGTTTTCCCACAACACTCCAATACCAAGCAGACACCCTTCTGGCTCCTCCCCTTAGCTAACAGAGCTTGACTTACCCATAAGGATTAGGATCGGGCCCTGGGTGGGATGACCGCTCACTGCCCATCTGGAAACAATGGAGACCTCTCCAAAGATCCAGTGAGTGAGGAACATGAGGCTCCCAAAGGCTGCACCTGGCAACAGCCAACTAAATCGAGAGACCGTACCAGTCACTGGGCTTCTTCCCCTCAGGGGTTCTGTAATCACCATCTAGAATTTAAAAAAACAAACAAAGAAAAAAGAAAAGAGAGAAAGGTCTCTCAGTGATTTGGAAATGGCCCATGGCCTCAGGAAGTATCATAAGAAGCTGAGTACACTCAAGCTACTGGATAGAGGGGTCATTTCTGGCTAGCTCCGGGTAGTGGTGTAAGGGAAAACAGGTAAACCTGACAAGTAAAACTGCAGAAAGCTACTAACTTCATGTGAAGCTAACAGGGTGAGAAATTTGGGGGCCCAAAGAAAAGGGCATCATCTCAAGAAAGCAAGCGTTATCCAACTTGAGTGCAACATTCTTGCACCAAAACCTGCTTTCTCATGAAAGGACAGGATCTTCTGGAACACTCCGGGTACCCAGGATCCTAACTGTGTGTTAGTGAGCCTCAGCTATGTGCGTTCCCTAGTCCTTCACACAACTCCATTCACCTTTACCGATGTCTGAGGTGTGCTCTGTTTCTAATCCCAGTTTACAGGTTAGAATCCATGCCCAATGAGATGACACAGCTAATGAAGAGACGCTGACATTGATGCTAAGGCCGTGTGCCTTCTTAACTGAGTGTCCTGCTGGCCCGAACCAGAGCACACATCAAAGCCATGGATTCACACACTAATTGAGGCCATGGGAGGCGGTGTTAGCAGGAGAATTTCTTTGTACCCGCACAAGAACCTACTGCAGAGATACTTCATAATTCACAAAGGCTTCTATGTACAGAAGGCAGCCCTGAGGCCTGACTGTGGGACCGGTGGTCTGATTTTTACTGGGAAAAGGAAAGTTACTACGACAAGAACAGGATCAGCGGAAGGAGATGGCTGAAAGCTATGGGGAGGGTGGGTGGTGAGGACAGAGAAGGTTCAAGGATCTGAGGATCAAGCTGAGAGTGCAGAGAGAAGGGGCCATCTGTGCTGTATTCATTGAATGAAATACAGTCAGCTGCGGCAAGGGTCTCCAGCCCCTAGAACCCAACACATCTTCAAACAGAAAGGCAAAGAACACCGCTGTGTTCACACACCCAAAGGGTCTGAGGTTTGGAAATAAGGGCATAAGGTAAATGGATGCTGAGAATGGAGACGTCCATCCTGTGCTAAGAAGTGGGAAGAGGATGGAGTTGAAGTACAGGATTTGCTTCAGTCTCCCATGGACATGTGAACATGCCCAACCACAGTTCCCCCTCACTTTCTGCCAGCCACGTATGTACTTGAAAGGACCTGCCTTCTGCCTCCATAACAGTATGTGTCCGTTACTACTCAACAGGAGGGAAAGTTCAAATGGGGCTCTATCACAGGAAATCTATTTTTACAACTTGTCTTGAGACTAGGGGCTTGAGTTAGTCGATAGAAACTCTCCCTGCATGCTTGAGGTCCAGGTTCCATTCCCAGCTCCACCACAGAGGAAAATTCTTTTCCAAATGTGCTATCGCACAGGAAAAAGACAAAACCACCAGAGAGAAGATCCCCAAATAAACAGAGTACATCCTTACCCGTGCCAATTTGGTGGAACACAGCTATGGTACTCAGATGTCAGAATCACTCTGTTGGACATCTGATAGCTCCAAATTGGGTTTAATGATGTATACCATATTCGGAGGACAAGAAGAAGAATGTATCCCAGAAGGAACCCCAGATTTTGAGTACCTGGAAGTGGAAGTCGCTTAAGAAAGACTATAAGTGTGGATTTAATGTGCCCCATCCACTGTGAATTCGTTTCACAGGGTGTAGATCTACAATTCTGTTGCCAGTGATCTTCCATGATGTCCCTGACTTAGCCTTTCTAGAGTCCAGTACAAGCCTACGTATAGGTCTAGGCAACTTATAATAATTTTCCCAACAAAATATTTTTATTATTTGGGAATTAAATACAATGCACCCTGACCACACTCGATTCTCATCCTTCCCAATTCTACCTTCCCACCATTTTGCCCCTCCCCACCGCAAAAAAAAAAAAAAAAATCCCACCAAGTACAATTTGTGTTGCCATGGGATCAGCGAGATGCCTTAGCAGGGTAAGGCACTTGCTGCCAAACCTAACTACCTGAGTTTGAGTCTCTGGGATCCACATGGTAAAAGAAGAGAATTCATGGGCTGGAGAGATAGCTCAGTGGTTAAGAGCACTGACTGTTCTCCCAGAGGTCATGAGTTCAATTCCCAGCACCCACATGGTGGCTCACAACCATCTGTAATGGAATCCAATGCTCACTTCTGGTGTGTCTGAAGAGAGCCACAGTGTACTCACGAATATAAAATAAATAAATCTTAAAGAAAAGTTTTAAAGAAGAGAATCTATTACTGAATGCTGTCCTTGAGCTCCACACATGCGTGTACACTGCACACACACACACACACACACACACAACACAATATATTTTTTAAATATATAAATCTAATTTTTAAAAATGTTTATACTTTACTGGGGCTGGAAGTATAGCCAAACAGCAGGGAGAAACTGAATACACATAATGCCTGGGTTTGGTCCCTAATATCAAGAGCAAAATGAGATTGGTGGCAAGTATTTGAACCTTTGCTTTTAGAAAAGAAAGGGGGACTTTTACAAAGCCCAGTGAATGGGAAAACTGCCCTGACACCAATGGGTCACAACTTCCCCGGGGAAACTGGTTACACCTGTTTGTCTGTAGGTACAGAAGACTTGAGTCATACCTTTGCAATCCACTTCCTGACCACCAGGTCACAGTTTGCACTATTAGGGAAGAAGACACCCCAAGGGCAAGGACCATCAGTCGAAGCTTGGCATTTGGAGCCTCGAAGGAGGCTATGCTGCCTACAAACAGGAAAAGGAAGGTGAGCTGGCAAGCGTGCCCTGGCACCTGACAGTCTGCATTTGATAAGCACTGTGTCTGGTATGGTCTTTACCCTGAAGAAGACAGGATTAACATATACCTATACATATCTTTAATCTGTGTTCATTTAGGTAGGATTCTCACAAAGATTTGCAACGTTAAAATATACAACTTAATCAGGTTGTTTGCGCACATTCAATAGTTGTCAACTATCACCTACTGATTTTAGAACATTTCTTTCCAGCACCCTCTAGAAATTCCCCTGTCTCCTTCTCAAAATACACCCACACAACTATATCAACCTAACTATTCTGTCTCACGACCTTTCCTATCTGGAATTTTACATAAGTTGAATCTGCATTGTACCCTTTGTTTGCTTCTCCATCAGCATAATGCTTTCCAACGGCACTCCAAATTTACCTAGATTAGTCCTCTTACCACTCTTAACCGACTAACATAATATTCCACTGTACTTGTAAATCTGGTATTTTAGTTTACCACTTGTCAGTTGATAGCACTGCTTTGTTTTCTGTGCTAACTTTCATGATAACGCTTCTAAGACACTTGTACTACAGTTTTCTGTACAAACATATACTTGTCAATTTTTTTTTGACCTTGTTTAATATCCAAGGTCTCTGCCAAACATTTCCAGCAGCAGCTAGCACTTGATACATTAATTATTTCTTCGTTAACAAATGTAGAATTCCAGTTGTTCCACACTTGCCAGCACTTGGTATTGTCTTACCCTTCTTTCAGTTGTATCTTTAGCCATCCAAATGAGTCAAAATATTTATAGTCAAAAATAATCTAGGTCAATGAGTGTAAATTAGATTCCTAATAATTGTCATGGTGATTAATTTAAATACCTGAGATGTCAGAGGGAGAGTGTGTATAACAGTCAGGGGGTGAATACAGGGGAGCTTCAAAGCAAATCATGGCCCAGTGAAGCCTCTGTAGAGAGTCAACTGTGCCCAGTAGTCACCAGGGTCATCACTTGGCAGAGATTACCTCTTCATCCTCCATCCTCAACTCTAAGTGACTTCCCTGCCTACCCATTTCATTTCTTTTCCTTTTTATAAGATTTATTTATCCTTATGTGCATTGGTGTTCTGCCTGCATGTCTGTGCTAGGGTGCCAGATCCCCTGGAATTGGAGTTACAGACGGTTGTGAGCTGTATGTAGGTTCTGGGAATTGAACTTGGGTCCTCTAGAAGAGCAGTGGCTCTTCACTGTTGAGCATGTCTCCAGCCCCTTGCCTACCTATTTCTATAGTTCTTCCATTAAGAGAACTGGGTTTTCATGAAGCAACACAGGGAGTGTCATTTCTAGCTGCCATGATGGGCAATACTGGTTGTCAATGTCAGGATGTACCATCACCTAAGAGACAAACTCCAGAGCATGCCTTCAAGGAATTTCTAGGGTGGATTGATTGTGTTGGAAAGACTCGTGTGACCAGGTGTCTCACCTTCCAATTGTGATGGGCTGTAGCCCCACACTGAGCCAAAACAAACCTTCCATCCCTTAGTCTGCTTTTGCTAGGTGCTTTGACATCGCAGTAAGAAAGGCTATACAAAGACTATATCCAGATTTACTATGACATGCTTAGTGTCATGGAGAAAATCCTGCCATAGAAGCCAGCTTGGATTATGGTAAGAAACCAAGTCTTGTAAAGCAAGGCCACATGACTCATATGCAGAAGCCGTAAACCTGCTGCTGTTCCAATCAAGCCGTTACTGCAGTCAGTGCCAGCAAGTGGCTTCACTTCTGTCACCTGCAGCTGGTCACTTCTGATGGACACTATCTTTGCAAAGTGAAGTTTCCAGGACTTTCTCCCACCATTCCTCCTGAACCCTGGTTCTAAAAAACAGAAGCTCAACATCTTCATGGGGAGTCTCAGAACTCTCTGCACCATGTTCTGCCTCTTTTGAAGACAGGAGAGAGCAAAGGGCTGCTCTGCTTTCCTAGCGACTCCAAACACTGTAACTGGAACCGTGATAGGTCAGCTTCCAGTGGCGCTCACCAACAGACCCCTAAGAAAGGCTCAGAGAAGCCCACTGGGGCCGGGCAGGAGGGTGAGAATCCCGACTTTCAGCGACAGCTCCAAGTAGTTTCAAGGTCACATCTTCCTTTTTTAAAATCTATTAATATACTCCCTTTCTGTAGCTGTGTAGTATTTCCAAGTTTCATAAGCATCACTTAAAGATGGCATTTGGCTTGTTTCTGTCCTATCATTATAAATATCCCTGCAATGATTCATATGTTCAACATATTGTGTATATGTGTATGCTTTGGTAGGGCACGTTCTTTGTGGGGTTGCTGACGGAGAGTGTGATGGTTTGTATATGCTCAGCCCAGGGAGTGGCACTATTAGAAGGTGTGGCCCTAGTGGTGTGAGCCTGTGGAGCAGGTGTGTCATTGTGGGTGTGGGCTTTAAGACCCTTATCCTAGTTGCCTGGAAGTCAGTATCTGCCAGCAGCTTTCAGATGAAGATGTAGAACTCTCAGCTCCTCCTGCACCATGCCTGCCTGGATGCTGCCATGCTTCCTGCCTTGATGATAATGGACTGAACCTCTGAACCTGTAAGCCAGCCCCAATTAAATGTTGTCCTTGTAAGAGTTGTGTTGGTCATGGTGTCTGTTCACAGCAGTAAAACTCTAACTAAGAGAGAAAGGCTTTGCTCAGGTTTGCAGTTTGGGCAAGTGCTGCTATAAACTGACCTCCATAAGCCTTGTGCTGGTTTATATGCCCACCAGCCATGCACCAGCACCTGTGTCCCACCCTTCTAATCCAGAGTTATGTATTTTTTCCTCTGCCAATCCATTTGTGAGGCTATAAATATGTGTGCATCCTTATTGCGATGAGTTTTTAAACAGTTTTTATTATATTTGTTTATTGTGTGTGAACACGTGTGTGTAAACACATGTGTGTGAGCACGTGTCTGCTCACAATGAATGCCTCGTGTAGAGGCGAAAGGACGACTTGTGGCCATTGGTTCTCTTTCTACTGACTGGAATCAGGGATAGAATTCCAGTCGTTGGGCTTGGCTGCCAACAGCCTTACTGACTGAATCGTTTTGATAGTTCAATTTTTATTGCATTTTAAGAACTAAGTGTATTTCCTCTCCAGGAACTGCGTACATCTTCTGCTGGTTTTTCTGGGGCATTGTTTGGTCTTTCAATATTGGTTTATTGAAACTGAATCAGCAATGGAGTAACAGTGTTTCAAACAGTTTTCACCTGCTGGGATATTTCTGATACATAACTCATTCCTTATGTAGAACTACTGGGCTATCTTTCTCATCATTCTAAGTCTTGACATAGTTGGCCTGTTCTGAAAGGCACCTTTCCCTCCTTATTCCAGTGAATTTTTAGATGTTTCCCTCTCGGGCATAGACATTTTTTTTTAAAAATGCATTGACTCGGTATGGCTTTCCAATTTCACTAAAACTTTTCTGAGGCGATAGTAAGGAAAAGAAACCGACGACTTTTGAAAGTTAACAGTTCTTCAGGCAATGAGCAGTCTGCACCGTTTTGCTTTTCACTAACAGAAGAATCTCAGACACTAAGACCTTACCTACAGTGACAATCCTCAGCAGAGAGAGTGCCCACTTCTTATTGACGAGTGTCCAGAGTGGGGGAATTGTTAAGAGTATCGGAGAGAGAAAGGCCACACAAAACAACTCCAGTCCTGTGAGCTCCAGCGTTTGCAGGGGAAAGTAATAGATCATGGGCCCCAGTCCGTGGTAGAGAGACCAGGAGACGTAGCCTAGGAAAAACGTTTAAGAGACAACGTGAGTCTGGCACAGTTCCTGACTACAGCCTGGCACTCCACTCTGCTCTGAATTTCCTGCCTCTGGCATCACTGGGTATTGAGACACAGTTCCCTCCCCAGCAGGCAGGGTGGAGGACAGACAGGCTGTTGTGAGTCTGTCACCACCTCTTTTGTTCCCATAACTATGTAGTATAAAACCATGTCTATGCCTGTAGATAGTCCCTTTAGTAAGATGGCATAGGCTGGACCATCAAAGATGAAACAGGCTTCCTGTCAGGATTCTGATTGATAAAATATTTTCACCTAATTTATCCCATACATATGTAATGAGAAATATCATAAAACTAAAGAAGTAGTGTTCCCTCCACCCTACCCCAACTTACAGCCTCGAGCCCTTTAGTTAAGCAACAGACTTTTACTTGTGAGTAGACCATTATAAACCTGCCTTTACTGGGCATGCCTGGGGAGTGAAACAGATCTGAAGTCAGAGGCACCTCTGTGGGCACAGGCTGTGTGATCTTAGACAATAATGATAATTAAGGCAGTGGCATTCACCCTGTGCCAGGCTGAGCTGGGTTTTAACCAAATGGCTTATTCCTCATATAATCCACATCCTAGTAGGTAAATGTATACACCTTACCCCTACTTCTACCAAAACTGAAAACAGTTGGGGCAAACCAACAACGCAAAACCTCTGAGAACCGGAAAGTTCAGTGATTGTCTGGAGTGCCCCAGTACTAACTGTCACAGGGAGCTTAGATCCCAGCAGCGCACTTAACTTTCTCCCAAGACCCTTCTTGGCTTCAGATTAATTAATCCGCAGACGTCACACCACCTCACAGTTCTCAGAATGAGATCAAGCCTCCCGGAGGAACTCAGTGTGGCTCACTTCAGACCTCCCAGTTTACTAGGCACCGAGGGAGGCAGAAGAAAATGAGAATTTCAATCCCTCCTGAGACATGCTGCCTGCAGAAACTCTCCTTCTCAGGAGAGCGCGTCCACGGCCAAAAGGATGCTTGCTTTCAAATGAACCACACGACTTAGTCATTTCCCAAACTTTCCCTTTTTAAGTATATTAAACTCAAAGTTTTAGTATACATCTCCCACAGAACCAGAATACTAAATCCCGGTGCTCGGTGCAAAACTGCTAAATTAGACCAGGAGACTAGAAGCAGACGCGTTTTGCCAAACATACTAGTATACTCGCAGCTACCAAGACCCCTCAAACAGGGAGCCAGAACCAAAGACAGTTACCCTGGGTGCTCACCTACAGCCCCTGGCAAACACAGGTGCACTTTCCTTGGGAAAGCTAAGTCCAGTAATAAACTGTACTGAGGTAAACTTGAAGGTCACGATCCGGAGCTGCATGAGATCAACGCAGACGCAGGGAGGACTCTCTATGCAGCCCCAGGGCGGCGCGGGAGCTGCAGATCCCGGGCCTGGGAACCTGTATCTGGTCTGGTCTCCTTCGCTTCCACCCAGGGCGTGATAAGCATCTCCATTCCCGGCGCCGGGCCTCTTCTCCCGCTCTGTCACCCTCGCTGGGAACAAGCCCAGCCAGTGTGAGCCAAGACAGCCTCGACTTACCCAGCAATGTCTCCAGGGCGATTGCTCTCCACAGGCCTGGCATGACTACGGCCACCCAGAAAGCCTCGAGGACTGTCCCTCCCGCCCCGCGTGCTCCCCGCGCTCCCTGCGGGGTCCTTCCCGGTCTGCCTGCTCGGTGTCCCCGAGTGGCTCGCGGGTCTGAGGCGGCCGCGGGAGTCCTGGCAGGGTGCGTCACCTCCTTCCTGGCACACCTGCGCGCCGCCCCGCCCGACGCCACCCGTGCCTTCAGCGCTGCTGAAGACGCGCCACCCTAGTGCAGCCTGTGCTCTCCAAACCTGTCACCCAGCCCGAACGAAGTCTGCTAGTCCCCATCCCACCCTCTACCTCCTAAGAAAGAACACATGGAAGATGGAGCCCCCCCTCCCGCGGAGGAAGGGAACAACTCAAATAGTGATGTCATCGGTTAATCTAAGTCGTGCAGAGCGGTTTGTACTGTGCTTGCCTCAAATGCACCCAACTTTGGCTCTCCTGCATAGACAGGCTGTGGTGGTGCATACCTAAAACCCCAGCATTTAGAAGATGGAGACCAGAGAATCGGGATAAACAGGTTGGATTCCCAGACGCTTGAGTCTCAGTAGAGCTGGAGACTCCTCCTAAGCAGGAAGTAGTGTGAGACCACCGTCTTCTTCAGACCAATGTGACTCCACGCCGAATCCCTTATCTTTTTTCTTAGCTTTAGTAGTAAACGCAACTAGGCACTGTCAGCGTCATCCCCCATGATGGGGTGCCTAAATTTTAAAAAATAGCTCAAAATGCTCATTGTTACAAGTCCACAGCAGCCTTGAACTAAGAGTTCCTGGTCGCTTTTGAGCACAGACATAGCTGGATAAATTTACAGAACAAATAGGCCTCTAGAACCCTATCGCTTGGCATCAAATGATTTTTTTTTCATGACCTTAACAAGACAGTTACACAGGACAAAGAAAACTTTTTCAGCAAATGACCACAGGGAAATTAACTACCCAAGTGGGAAAGGATCAAGTTGAACCCCTACCTCACACATGCAAAAAAACCAACTCATTCAGGCTCTGTAGTTGTTTGAATGAAAATGTCAGTATCTCACAGGCACAGATACTTGAATACTTGGCACCAGTGGGTGGCGCTGTTTGGGGAGATGGTACAGCCTTCCTGGAGGAAGCACATCCCTGGAGGTGGGCTTTAAGAGCTCACAGCCTCTCCAGACAGGCAGATTCCTCTTGAAGATGTGCTCCCTGGGTTTTCCACTCTGGCCTCCCTTGATGGGCTCTCACTCTGGAACTGTAAACCCAAATAAACTCTTCCTTGATTGTTTCCGTGATGCTTTATCACAGCAACAGAAACACAACTAATACAAAGACCAAAGACTGTATCAACCATGAATGCTTTTAAAGAAAAAAGAAGAGAAGAGAGAGAGAGAGAGGAGAGAGAGAGAGAGAGAGAGAGAGAAGATCTTCATGGTTTCAACTCTTAGGTAATAGATTTCAGTTCAGCATCAAAAGCATAAGAGACAGAGAAATGGTACATAAAGAATGTCCTCTGAGATTAAAAGCTTTTAGCCAGGTGCATCGGTGTGCCCTTGTGGTGGGGAGGTAGCTAGGGAGGCTGAAGGGAAGATCATTAGCTCAGGAGGTCTTAGCCTGCCTCTGCAACAAAGCAAACCTTCATCTCAAAAATAAATAAAAATAAACCAACAAAAAAAATGGAAATATTTTTGCTTCAAAAGACTGAAAAGAGGGCTGGCGAGAAGGCTCAGTAGATAAAGGCTCTTGCCACTAGGTTTGACCACCGAGGCCGTCTTGGGGATCCACATCATTGAAAGAGAAAACTGTCTCTTAACAAGTCTCTCTCTGACCTCCACACTCATGATGAGACATGTGCTTTCTCTCTCTCTCTCTCTCTCTCTCTCTCCCTCTCTCTCTCTCTCCTTTTCTCTCTCTCACACTTTCTCTTTCCTTCACACACACACACACACACTAAAATATCTTTGAAGAGAGTGAAAAGAGAGCTGAATGTAGTTTAATGATAAAACTTGTCCTGGCACACCCATGTCCCTAGTTCAAACCCTAGCATGTACTCATAGACACACTGAGGGCAGGGGACGGATAACCAGAAAGGGAGACAATGTTTCTAAGCTATACATGTTTCAGTTGTTCAGTTGCCAGGTTCTATCTCCACTTGTTAAGATGTCTGCCCTGCTTCCTCCTTCTGACCTACTGAAAGCTGTCTGTGAGTTTTTCTACTCTGGATATTTTGCATAGATAGACTCATACAATGAGCACATGGCCTTCCACTTCTGGCGAGAAGTCCTCGGGCAATGTAGTGAAAGTATGATGCAGTTCTAGAAAAGGTGTTGGTGGTATTGGTTGCTTTTTTTTTTTTTTTTTGACTAGAAAAGACACAGGGAGGATTGAGTGATCTCTTTTTGCCCTTCCAGTGACTTCTCATGAGCTAAACCGAGATGGTATCTCATAGAAAACCAGCTATCAACTCAGTACAAGTTTTCCTCAAGTGTGTAATCTTGTCAGTCTGTAAATGTATTGATTCTGAATGAGCCGACTCTCTGTGACAGCATGGGGAATTTCCATCCCAGGGCAAGCAAAGGCAGAAGTCTCCCCCTGCAACTCTGCAGACATCCACTGCAGAGCGTTCTTAGGGTTAGCCTCAAGTTCCTCTTCAGTACTGACTGGATTCATAGCTGGGTGGTGGAGTGTTATTTAGTCATAAAAAGAAATGAAGCAGTAATGGTACAAGCCTAACAAGGAATGTGGAAAGTATCCCACCACAGGACCCATGAGATTACCTGGCTCATTCATATGAACTATCTAGAGTAGGAATCCCTAAAGGCAGAAAGCACTGTGGTGGTAACTGGGATCTAAGAAAAGCGGGAGACCAGGAAGTGACTGTTCAGTAGGTGAGGCTTTTCTTTTAGGGTGTGGTAGTTTGAATATGCTTGGCCCATAAGGAATGGTATTGTTAGAAGGTGGGCCTTGTTGGAGGAGGTATATCGCTGTGGAGGTGGGCTCTGGAGGTCTGCTCCTGTGCTCAGGCTCCGCCCATTTCAGAAGAGATCTTCTGAGCTGCCTGAGGATACCCGTCTTCTGTTTGCCTTCAGAACAAAATGGAGAACTCTCAGCTCCTCCAGTGCCATGCCTGCCTGCACACTGCCATGCTTCCTGCCATGATGATAATGGACTGAACCTCTGAACCTGTAAGCCAGCCCCAGTTAAATGTTTTCCTTTATCACAACATTGGGAGGGGAGGCAGAAGGATAAGGAATTTCAGGTCATTCTCAGCTATGTAGTAAGTTCAAAGCCAAACTGAGAAAAATGAGCCTTTAGAATGCAAAAGCTAAATCAACAACTAATGAACGAACGAACAAAAGAAATAAAAGAAATGGCTCCAAAAAAAAGATACTCCGGGGCTCAATGAGCATCAATGTTAAAGACAATTACATAGGAGAAGTCCACTTCACACTCACTACAATGTTAAAGACAATTACATAGGAGAAGTCCACTTCACACTCACTACAATGTTAAAGACAATTACACAGGAGAAGTCCACTTCACACTCACTACAATGTTAAAGACAATTACATAGGAGAAATCCACTTCACACTCACCACAATGTTAAAGGACAATTACATAGGAGAAATCCACTTCACACTCACTACAATGTTAAAGATAATTACATAGGAGAAATCCACTTCACACTCACTACAATGTTAAAGACAATTACATAGGGAGAAATCCACTTCACACTCACTATGGAATTCTGATTTTTAAAAACATCACATGCTAACATGCTGACACGGATGTGGAAACAAGCGAGGGACAGAAAGTGGTGCACTATGTTGAAAGCATTCTAAACCGGTTCCTCAAACAGTTAAATACAGAGGTTAACTGTATGACCCAACCATTGTAACTCCAAGGTACAGGTACGGGAGAAAAGGGCCAGTGTCCAAAACCCAAACACAGTGTTGAAAGCAGTACTGCTTCCAACAGACCCAAAGGGAAGCAGTCCAAATGCACAAGCAGTGATTATAGTGTAATATACAACAATAGAACACCATTCAGCAGTGAGAAAGTATTACTGTATAAGATGGCACAGTTGAATCTTGACACTGTGTTAAGGAGAAAGAAGCCAATCATGAAAAGAATGTTGTACAATCCTGTTTATGAGAAATAGTCTGAATAGGCCAATAGCCTGAATAGCCACTGAAGAGTGACTAAGAGTAACTTAGAGGTTACTTGGGGATATTCACATAGGTGGAGAAGGAAATGGGTTGGTGAATCTAGTTTCTCATATAGTAGATGACACTTCTAAAATTAGCTTGTGATCGGTAACTTTCCAACTGTCAGTGTGCTGACAGCACCTCCCTGCCCATGTTATGCTAAATTCATGAATCACATGGGGTGAGAATTACATCTCCAAAACACTTACAAGTGTTTTTGGTGGGGCTGCAGTCTGAATGCCAGGCTTTCTCTGCAAATGAAAAAAAGACATTAGACCCTGCCCTGTCCTCCCTGGGTGCCTCCCTGTTTCTCTTTGTACTGATAACATGTTTCACTGTGTCTAGCAAAAGCAACTGAAGGAAGGAAGGAAGGGTTTACTAGGGCTCATGATCTGAAGTTAAGGTACAGTCCACGACTGCGGGAAGGCATGATGGGGAAGGTCTGGCGGCCAGGAAGGCCTGGCTACTACAAGAACTTACTGCTACACTGCATGCACAGACAAGAAGCAGAGAGAAACAAAAGCTGGCTCCTGGCTCCCTTGCTCAGTTCAAGAGTAGAGCCCAGGCTGAAGAGATGGCTCAGTGGTTAAGAGCACTGACTGCTCTTTCAGAGGTCCTGAGTTCAATTCCCAGCAACCACATAGTGGCTCACAACCATCTGTAATGGATCCTATGCCCTCTTCTGGTGTGTCTGAAGACAGCTACAGTGTATGCACATTTTAAAAAAAAAAAAAAAGTAGAGCCCTAGGGATGGTGCTGACCACGTGTAGGGTGGGTCTTCCCTCCCCAATTAAACCTCAGAAACACCTTCGTGGACACACCTTGAGGTAAGCTTTCCTGGGTGGCTCTGAATCCAGTCTGGTTGACAATGAAGAGCAGTTTTCAAATGCTCTAAGCAAAACAAAACAAAACACAACACACACACACACACACACACACACACACACACAACATCTAATTGAGCACAGTGTGTCCATTCATTGCTTTGTTAGTTCATTATAAAGTTTGCTTCTTTTCTTATTATCTAACTTGCTACTGTTGCTCTTGGCCTTCTGTTTCACTTCATTCTCTTTAGTACTTCATTGAAGCTCACCACAGGTGTGTCTGGAAAATGCCTTCTGTCTCTGAGCCCAGAAACCGGAACATGAAATCTTAGTGAGCAGCTGTCCCTCTCTACTACAAAAGTTGACTTTATAGAGACTTATTTTTGAGGTTTAAATAGATAAAAAGCTAAGGCCTTCAGGGTAGCACCTGTGGTGTTCACAGAACTCAGGATACTGGGGGTTGTGAGGAGAGTGCCGTTTGTTAAACCACCATGATGTTTGGCCTAGTGCAGGGGAGGTCTTCCAGACGAGTCTGGCAAGCTTAACACTGATATCTCTGTCCTGAGAGGATTTTAATTGCCTTCTTGAGGCTTTCTGTAATCATGTTGGCATTCTCCCAACTGCAGATTCCACACCAGCACTCAGGTACAGGGAAGGGTTTCATCATCCACCCCATCAGTCTCCAGCGAGAGAACAGTACCCCACTCTGGTCATTTCTCTTTCTGGTTTTCCAGTCGGGTCCTTCATGGCACACATGGCTCCTAAGACTCTCCTATGCCCCTTTAATGTATAGTTGCATTAATGTATCCATAGCGGGTTAGTTACGAAGCTGCTTCTAATTTCCTTGCTAGGAAATCATATGATACATAGAGGGCTCATATGAAGTTTTAATTACCTGACTCTCCACCTATCTTATTGCTTTTTAACTACAGAGATTATAAAATGTTTCCACCCAACACAGAGGATATGAGTTGTTTGGATACTGATAGCAGTCCCATTCAGCCTGGCCTGCACAGTGTGCGCGCAATGGCCGCCACCTATCCATGGCAGACACTACCTCCATTTTCATATCTATAATTCGTTTGGCTCACACTTACATCTCAAAGGCCTCAGCCACTCACTTTTCCATAGGATCTCTTTTTCATCCTGAAGCTGTCCTTGACATTCTCACGTCACCTGGAAATGAATAAAGTCCCTGACAGTCATGCCAGCGGCTTCCTGGTCCCCTCGTTTGTAGAGCATGACCCCATGAAGTTCGGTCAGAACACGCTGAGACTGTTTTTCGTTTTATCAGAAAACAATGATCTCTGGTGTGACCTAACACCGAGTGTTGTGATACAGATCTGATCTCCTGGTGAGAATTAGGAACGCTTTGCTTTAAAGAGGTGTGTTGAGAAGAGCCATCACCTCCTCCACCCGCACCCCCTCCTCTACCACCACCACAACTGTAGCAGTCTAGGCTCATTTGGTTTATAAAAATATCCACACTGCCGTAGAATCAGTTCCTGGTTTGCAATGACTTACATCTGCGTCTCCCTGGGATCCCACCACCATCCCAGGTCAGGCGCAGCAGTATGAAGCACCGTGAAGCTGGGACCAGGGTGAAAAGTCAGCCTCCTACTGCATGTCTCATGAAGGCACCACATGGTTTTCCTTCCTAGCCAGCGAACCACTGATGCATTCAACCCTGGGTTCTATCTCTGCTACTGCTAAGGACAGACATGGGAGAGGCAGAGGAAGAGAGAAAGGAAAAAGAAAAGAAAGCAGGCAAACCCACACTCTAGCCTTTCCAAACCAGGCAGCCTTGTGGCTCTAGATGTGTCCTCTAAGAGGTAAAATCCAATGAGAGGTTTTGTAGTCACAGACACACACCCTTAAGGTAGGTGTTGAGACCCCAACATCTCCCTTTAGCTCTCTTTCCATTTGGCCACCTCCCATCCCAGCTGTCACCCCACAGGCCTGATTCAATTGAGCAATTGAATCTTCTGCAGCTTTCTTCCAAGCCTCCCGGCCCTATTGTTCTACTTCATAACTGATTGGCACCTCTTTACTCATTAGCTGTGATTGTTTTCCTTTATTTGGCTTGAGGATTTCTTCATTGCTGTTTGCTTTTTTTTTTTTTTTTTTTGCTTTGAGAACATTTTCTCGTGGCAATAGATGATCCTTTTCCATATGATCTTTAACAGTGTAATGATTCCGTGGCATAGTAACATATAATTTACTCAGTTACCCATTCACTTTGAAATCTGTTTACGTGATTTTATTCATGGTGAGTCTCGAATAAACAAACTTCTTCACTTTTTATCAGTATGCAGATTGCTCAAATTAGAATTTATGTCTTCCACCCCCATCACCAAATGAAATTAGTCCTCCCCCACATGCTATGGAAGAAGAGGAGGAGGACTGGAGGGAGGACGCAAGTGAGGGAGCTCAGAGGCACCGAGTGGATGAAATCAGTAACCTCGCAGATGCTCTGACACTCAGCGATTATTTGGACAGACTGTAGAAAAGCATTTCAATATCCTGTTTGATTTTGTTAGAAAAAATAGGGAACAGAGAAAGAAAGAAAGAAAAGAAAGAAAGAAAGAAAGAAAGAAAGGAAGGAAGGAAGGAAGGAAGGAAGGAAGGAAGGAAGGAAGGAAGGAAGGAAGGAAGGAAAGAAAGAAAGAGTGTTATCGATTCTGATAAAGAAGTCATCTATGAGGCGGAAAGACTGGATGTAAAAACTACGGGTCCTCTTGTTTTGACTGAAGTTCTCTTTAATGCAAAAGATAAGAGAGCAAATCAAGAAACCAAGGTACCATTTCCTAAGACATTGTCATAACAACAAAAAGGTAAGCGACACCTGCTTTGTAGTCTGGTAGTGTTGCATCAAACTCAGCTCATCGCCAAGATTCCACCTGTCTTAAAGGAGATGTGAGAGGTAGACCTTTTAGGAGTGGTCATCATCAGCCAATCAAAAGGCCTCGCAGAAGTATGCCTCAAAGGAAGTTCCCAAAGAGATTCGTGTCAACACAGAACCACTTATCCAATGGTCAAAGGAAGCAGAGGAAGAATCCTCCAGTAGTGAGGAAGAAGATGAAGATGAAAATATTGAGATGGTATATTTGAAGACTGTCAATGTACCAAAAGTTGAAACTGAGAAATCAGCCAGCACAGATGATGACATTGATGCGGGTGCCTTTTGAAAGGATGGATACAATGTAGCTGAACAATGTAATGCTACAAAGGTTTCTCCATTCTCAGCCAGAAATGCTACATGTACGCACAGGGTAAAAATGGCTGACCATGATGCCCCACTAGCTACTAAAAAGACATCACTGTGAGTGGTCTATAATTAAGCCCAATGAGATGTCTAGAAAGTCCATACATACCAGTGAGCAGCTGGAGTTTGGTGGACACATTTGGATTGCATTTATACAGTTATAAAAAATAAAGATTTGATTTTGGTCAAAACAATTTTTTTTTCATGTGTCTCTGAACTTCTCAAGACGACAATTCCTAACTCAGTTTCAGCGAAAGTCACCATGGTGCCATTAGTTCTGCTTAAAGGGTTTCCTTCAGTCCCTGGCTCCAGAGAGTGGGATGTGCTTTTTGCAGCCCCTTCAGGGTAGTTAGGTCAGTTTCAGTCTTGGGATGGGAACACAGGAGAAACTTGCCATGAAAGACAAGGTTACTGTCTGTGCTGGCTGGTTTTGTGTGCCAACTTGATACAAGCTGGAGAAAGAAGCCTCCCTTGAGGAAATGACTCCATGAGAGCCAGGCATTTTCTCAATTAGTGATCAAGGGGGGAGGGCCCATTGTGAGTGGTGCCATCCCTGCGCTGGTAGTCTTGGGTTCTATAAGAAAGCAAGCTGAGCAAGCCAGGGAAGCAAGCCAGTAAGTAACATCCCTCCATGGCCTCTGCATCAGCTCCTGCTTCCTGACCTGCTTGAGTTCCAGTCCTGACTTCCTGTGGTGATGAACAGCAATGTGGAAGTATAAGCTGAATAAACCCTTTCCTCCCCAACTTGCTTCTTGGTCATGAAACCCTGACTAAGACACTGTCTTCAGGTTTTACTGCAGTGAACAGACACCATGACCAAGACAACTCTTGTAAGGACAACATTTAATTGGGGCTGGCTTACAGGTCCAGATGTTTAGTCCATTATCATCAAGCCAAGAGCATGGCAGCATCCAGGCAGACATGGTACAGGAAGAGCTGAAAGGTCTACATCTTCATCTGAAGGCGACTAGGGTTAGGGTCTTAAGTCCACGTCCACAGTGGCACACCTACTCCAACAAGGCCACAAATCCTATAATGCCACTCCCTGGGCCAAGCATATACAAACCATCACAGTTACCTAGCTACCAAACATCCAGATTGTTCTCCTCTGTCCATCAAATACAGTTGGTGCTAGAAAGCAGCATCAGACTGGAGACTACCCTGCTTAGATGACCAGGTTAATGCTGACTGTCAGTTTGACCAGATCCAGAATCACCACAGAGACAAACTTCCAGGCATGTCTAAGAGGAAGTTTTAAATGGGTTCACTGAGGTGAGGTGACCTAACTGTGGGCTGGGCCATCCTATGGGCAGGGATGCCAGGCTGAATAAAAAGGAGAAACTTAATAGCTTTCATCTTTCTCTCTTCTGTGACTGCAGATGCAATGGCACCTAAGGCTCCTGTGGCCACTCCTTTCCTGCCATGATGAACTACCTACTTAAACTGTGAGCTAAAACAAATCCTTCCTCCTTCCTTTCTTCCTTCCTTTCTTCCTTCCTTTCTTCCTTCCTTCCTTCCTTCCTTCCTTCTTTCCTTCCTTCCTCAGGTTGCTTCTATTAGGTGTTGTCCCTCATCCCTGGGAAGTAAGTACCACACTTGGTGTCTCCCTGGGGTCTTATTAACTACTTCTCACAGCGGAAGGGACCAGAGTATACCTGTGACTGCTTAGGAAGCTCTGCTTATCTCTGCCCTGTCCCTCTTCTGGATAGGAGTTGGTCCTAGGGAGTGGCTGAGCCCCAAGGGGAAGGATGCACAGATCCTTGAGCCAGCACAAGGAAGAAGGTGAGTCTGCTTTGGGGCTGACCAAGGACTGGATGGATAGGAGGAGCATGTGAAGCCACTGAGAAAATGGGTTCATTCATTCCACACCAGCAAGCCTTTCCTGAGACACCCATAGCCAGTTCTCCTCTGAGGTAGAGGGCATAAAAGTTAAAAGAGGATACGGCATCGTCGGTAAGGGGCTTGCATCGGAAGCATGAGGACTGGAGTTCAAATCCCTGGTATCCACTGGGAGCAGCAGATGTGTCTATAATTCCAGTACTGAGGAGAAGAGGGCGCAGAGACAGGATCCTGGGGGTCCAACGGCCAGCAAAAGGCTGTTGGAAAAACTAAAGTGGAGTAGCTGGGTGGTAGTGGTGCACCCTTTAATCCCAGCACTCGGGAGGCAATGGCAAGCAGATGTCTGTGAGTTTAAGGCCAGCCTGATCTACAAAGCAAATTACAGGATAGCCAGGACTACACAGAGAAACCCTGTCTTGAAAATTAAAACCAAAACTAAACAACAACAAAACAAAAACTAACGTGGGGAAAACTGAGAATTACATCCAACATCAACCTCTGACTCTACTCGCAGACTCACACGTTGTGTGTGTGTGTGTGTGTGTGTGGGAGCCATCTAGGCCGAAATCCAGTCTCCCCCATTCAGAGAGGTTGAATCTCCCCACTGCCAGATTTCCACCTGAGATTGCTTGTGCATTCTGGAAACACTGGGAACGTGATGTGCTATTAAGGTTGGAGCCTTAGAGCAAACTGCTTTGGAACCTGGCTTTAACAGTGATTGGCTTAGGGCCATATTTCTGAAAACAGTAGCTTTGTGTAACCAACCAGAACAGAAATGTTCTCTGCATGGGGTGCCAGAGGTCATGTTCACACTGCCTCAGCTGGGAACACACTTCTGTGCCAGCACCAAAGCCATTGTCCCCTCACTCTGCCCTTTACTGAGCACTCTGCAGTTTCCCTTCCTCCTTCCCCCTCCATCTCCCTTCCCCTCCTCTCTCCCTGTTGTTGAGACAAGGTATGTACTGGCTGGCCTAGAACTCCTCATATAGCAGTGGCTAGCCTTGAACTGGCGATTCACCTGCTTCAACCCTGTTCTGAACACTGGGATGTGGGCATATATCACCACACCACACATCTGGCTTCAACAATCATTTCTACCATCTCCTTCAGAGAGGATCAGTCAAATGCAGGTCCCTGGGAAAAAGAAACCAAGACAAAATTAGAAGTGGTCGAGATTTTTTTAAAGAAAATATCCAGGAGAGATGTGTGGCTAAAAGGAGAAGACAGGAGGGGAGTGGGGTGCTTCAGCTATGACAATGAACACCTGAGCAGACTGAGGGAAGGAAAAGCCTCTGACCATCATGACTTCTGACAGTTCACTGTATGACAGAGCAGGAGAGGAGCGACTTTGCTCTAGGAAGAGCGCTTTCTCTTCTTCTCTCTCTCTCTCCTCTCTCTCTCTCCCTTTCAGAGTGGCACTTTCCGAGCAGAAGGGAGACCTATGGTGAGTGTCAAGTGGGAGCCAGAGGCTGTAGTGAATCTGAGTCCTGTCGTGACTTGAAGGCACATCAAGGGCACACCGTGATGCTGACCTCACTGGATGATGGATGCCGGGTGCTGGGTAATAAGTGATGGATACCCAGGGAGCCGTAGTACAAGGCTCTGCATGCATAGAGCATATACGTACTAAGTGTAAATTCAGGACATGGGGCATTTCAAAATGTCTTTCTCTTGAATCAGTATCAAAAGTGTCTTTAGTTTCTGTGTTTCTCCATCTTCAATATAAATTATTTCTGATACAAATCACAGGCCCAACAGAAACGTTTAAAAATGCAGCCAAACAACTCTAAAATATTCTTTGGCACTAAGTTGGAGGAGATTCAACTAAAAGATCATTACAGCGAATACCACATTTATTGTCAAGTCTGTATCAGGGAGTACCTGGTATCTCACACAATGGAGAGCCTGGACTTAGAACCATGAGAACATTACTGAACAATTAAGACAGAAGTAAAGATTGTGTACAGCCAGCCACAGCTTAGAGAGGCAGTAGACTCTTGGCTCCACACAATGTCAAATGCAGTACCTTCCGAGTTCTCCTTCAGACCTGGTGTGATGCAACTCACAAGGAATGTCCCGAGGGGGCTGCTCTCTTTGTTGTTCCCAGGACCAAGGCACATGGACTAAAGGACTGCTACTGGGACATTACTGTCTGATTCGTGACCTATGAAAGGAACCTCTCAGAACCTTTCCTCTTGTGAGCCCTGCTCAGGGAGTGCAGTCATTCGACAATGACTGCATAAATATGGCCAGTTGGCAGACAATATCTAATCTGTGAAATCACTGTATCTGCTCAGTGAAGCTCCGAGGCAGCTTTTCCATCAACATTTACCTTCCTTTTCTATTTTTAATCATAGAGCTAAATAAAAACAGAAGCAAGCAAGCAAACACACGAAACATTTCAAATGCTGGCCTGTTCTCTTTCTAGTGATGAGTTACATGCTTCATTTTAGTCATCAAGATTTTACGGAAAACAGGGCTGCATATGCAGCCTCCACTCATAGTGAAACTCATTGTGAATGCTTGCTGAAAACTGGCTGAAAGAAGTAAAACGTTATAACACACATCTTCAGTCAGAGTATTCAAGATACTGAGGCAGGAGGATCATGAGTTCAAAGCCAGCCTGGACTGCATAGTGAGTTCCAGGCTTGCCTGGATTACATAGTGAGACCTTCTCTCCAAAATAAAGATGTGTGTGAGTGTGTATGTGTGCATATGTATGTGTAAATAAATATAAATATACACACATATATATAGCAATATATATACATATGTATATACATATATATATAATTTTTTCCCTTGGGGCTGGAGAGGCAGATTAGCAGTTGAGGGCACCAGGGGACCCTGGATCAATTCCCAGCAACCACAAGACAGCTCACAACTGTCCATAACTCCAGTTCCAGGGATATAACACCCCCAGACAAACATGCAGGCAAAACATCAACACACATAAAATAAATTTAATCATTTAATTTTTTTTTTCTTGCTACAGTTGCAGAGGACCCAAGTTGAGTTCCAGCCCCCATGTCAAGAAGCTCAGGCGACTTGACGCCCTCTGCTGGACTCTGATGGACCTGTACTCACAATGCACATAGCCATATATAGACACACATATACAAACATAATTTTAAAAAATCAGTCTTTAAGATATATTGTAGTTAATTGGAGGAGATTTTTAAATCTTACAGAAAGAAAAACTACCATGGCAAACTTTACCTTCAGGACCTGCCCAGGACTGGTTCCTGCCTTTAGTCTCTGGTTCGTGTCACACAATGAGAACAAAGTACCTTTCCCTAGCCTGTTTTTTCTCAGTTTTGTTCCAGTCTCCAGAAATAGTCAGGTCCCAGGTGGTTTCTGCATGTTTAATTCCATATGAACCTTTTCTTTATTTTTAAATTTTTGGAGATTATTGATTTTTTTATCATATGAGATTTTTATTTTATTTTTTTTTTTTTTTTTTGGTTTTTTCGAGATACAGGTTTCTCTGTATACACCCTGGCTGTCCTGGAACATCACTTGGTAGACCAGGCTGGCCTCGAACTCAGAAATCCGCCTGCCTCTGCCTCCCCAAGTGCTGGATTAAAGCGATGCGCACTACACACGCCCGGCGTTCATATGAGATTATTAATACAATGCCCATACTCTTCAATCCAGTTGCTACACATCATACACAATTACAGTACCAATGCATACACAGCATCTACTTAATTAACACATGCCATATACACAGCATCTACTTAGATACACATGCATACACAGCATCTACTTAGATACACAGATACCGCATCACTAATACAATGCATACGCATCTACTTAGATACACATGCATACACAGCATCTACTTAGATACAATGCATCACAGCATCTACTTAGATACACATGCATACAAGCATCTACTTAGATACACATGCATACACAGTATCTACTTTATTCAACTTAGTTTAGTTGCTCAGTTGCTCGCACCAATATGTCTATGACATACTTGAAATTAAAATCAGTAGAATGTCATTTGCATTAAATTATGCCTCCCTGTGATTGAAAATGATTTCAGTTCTTGACATTTTGGGTCTTGACTCTCTATTCAAGAATATTCTGAAAAGAGGCAATATGGTAAGTCTTGCTGCTTGTTAACTTATGAATTGCTATGTCAGCTTTGCTCAGTGCTTTAATACAATCCATCAGAATGATAAACTATGGACTAGGAAGCCTTATCGAATTATTCATTCATTTGTTAAGTGAATTCCAGCTCCCGGGATTGACACCCCTTCGGACTCTGTGAGTGCCTGCACTGTCGTGTGCAAATAACTACACACAGATATACACACCACATTTAAAACAGAATCTTAAAAAGATATTGTGAGTCTACTATGGGCTGAGTGCAAAGTGCATGTGAGATTTAGAGTAAGACGTCTGAACTCATAGCTCTTCTCTGACACAATCTCTTGGATGTTGGAGAAACCTAGTCTATTCTTTTGAAACAATTGAACTCCATAGTTCAGTAAGCATTGTTGAGGCTACAGAACACACAGCACTTTGAGCAATAGCACATAATGTGAGCCAAAGCAAGCTATGCATAAGTGAGATCACAGTCTGATCCTGTGAGGTTCTGATGGGGTGCCTGCCTGACAGAGCCATGGAAAGACAATGCAGAGGGAATCTGGAAAAGAAAATGAAATCTCCTTGATTGTTCAGCAAGGAAACAACATCCAAAACATGGGAGGAAGCAAAGAAAGGGTCCTTCTTAAGCTCAAGGGGCTCATAATGGAGGCAGAGGATGTCGAGGGATAGAGAGGGGCTGGCAAAAGGCTATTCCAGATGGTTGGTGACACCATGAAGAGGAAGGTCACCAGGGACAGGTGAGTCAGCTGTTTGGAGTTCAAAGATCAGCATGTTTCTAAAGCAAGCTCCCCCGTCCCCCGACCATGCATGTGGGAACAGCCTCCCATAGAGTCCCTCAAAGCAAGGACAAAGAATGGAACTGTTCCTGCCACAGCACACAGGGACCGGGTGTTCAGTGAGCAGAACCAGGCACATGTACTGGGACTCAACTGCACCCTGGCAAGTTCAAACCAGTTCTGCATCAGATCTGCCCAACATGCTTCTGGTTCCCCACCCCTTCTCCCCACCGTCCCCTCATCCCCTCTTCTCTCATCTCTCTAATTCAGACACAGAAAAAAATCCACCGGACAACTCTACTTGATTACTATGGGGAAGTGTGTACTGACTCACCGGAGAGTGAGTAACTCCTGCTGGAGGTAAACAGAGGTTGCCACGCTGCCCACATTTGGTGTGTTACCTGTAAGCAAGGTGCCGTGAGATCACGGAACTAGATCACTCCATCTGTAAGAAGAAAAAAAAAAAGTTTGCTGGTGACAAATTGCTGAGCTGCCTCACCAAGCAAGAGCAGCAGCTTGCTGACACGTCAGTGGGGCTTTAAGCTGACACAATTGTTCAGGTTAATTAGCAGCTAGGGGTGGAAAGGGAAATTGTGACTTTCCTGTCAAACAGAAACCAGCATCACAGGGTTTCTGAGGAATGCTGAGTTTGGGTTTCTGTTCTCCTGGTAAGAATCCTTCTGTTTTCCTGGTAAGAATCCAACCTGAGTTGGGCCCTAGCTACTCTCTCTGGACACTGTCAGCAGCACAGCCATTAGGGGCCTGATGGTGACCTAGCATTATCCTTGAAAGTATGTAGGCCCTAAGTCTCTGGTTGCTAGAATGTTCCATCATTGTAGGGCATTCTAGGACATTAATTGCCTAGATTAATTTGGCTCCCTGTGTTTGGCACCCAGTCTCTGCACCAAGAAAGAAATACAGAGGAATCAAGTTTGAACCAGTACTTAGCCCTGTGGGCTAGGGAGATGGTTCAGTAGACTTGAGTTTGGATCCCTGTGTTACTTTTCTATTGCTGTGAAGAGACACCATGCCCTAGGCAAGTTATAAAATAAATAAATGAATGAATGTATAAATATTTTAACTTGGGGGCTTGCTTACAGATTCGAGGGTGAGTCCATGTTCATCATGACAGAAAGGACAGAAGCAGACAGGCAGGTATGGCACTGGAGAAGTAGCTGAGGCCTTCTGGTCCTTTGTCCCTCAAGCACTGGGTAGAGAGTGAGAGACTGGGACCATTCCCCATGACACACATCCTCCAGCAAGGCCACAGGTTCTAATCCTCCCCAAACAGTCCTGACAACTGCTGGCCAAACATTCAAATGAACGGACAGAAGTCATTCAAATCACAAACCCCAACACCCAAGTAAAAAGCCAAATACAGCTGCCCTGCCACCGAAATCCTAAGTGCTGGGAAAGGCAGAGACGAGGGAGTCCATGGTTTGCTGCCTGAATAAGAGAACTCCAGGTTCAGTGTCAGATGTTTCTCGAAAAATGAGGGGGAGATGGGGTGACAAGACGATTCATCAGCTAAAAAGGTACTTACTGTGCAAACCTGACAACATGAGTTTGATCCCGCGGACCCACAGGAAGGTGGCAGGAGAGAACCAACTCCACAAAATTACCCTCCAACCTCCACATGGGCTCCATGGGACACGAGCACACACACACACCATATATACAAATACATACAATAGTAAAAATAAAGTGTGAAAAAGTGAAAAAAAAAGAGATATATCATGACTTGCTGCGTGGAAGCATAATGAACATACAAGCATGCCATGCTATCATCATTGGTATCCTTATGACCATTTCAGTGATGAGGACATTGCAGCCAATAGGATCTGCAGACCCTACCACACAATAGTCTCAACTGCAAGCACTATGCTGCACAACACGAACATGCATTGCGACCTAGGAACACGGAGGATTCGAACTTAGCTTCCTCTAGCCGCTCTATGCCCAGCCGGGTAGCGTAAGAAGTGGAGATAGGGATTCCTGACTGTTGGGCCCTTAGGTGTGACACAACACAACGTGGGTAGGCCTCCGCTTATAGCCCAGCAGATCAGTGGTCGAACGCCACAATGCCATACCTTCTGTCTAGGCTCATGCACACACACCATGCATAGCCTGCTTGTCCTAATGCACGATGACTGTGGCTAGGAACAAAGTCATGCAACTCGTCAACCCCATAGCTGCCTAGAAAACCGAGTCCAGCTGCTCACATCCACAGAGATCTTGCACACTGATGCTGTGGACAGAACTAGAAGGGGAAAGTGGTGGATAACACAGACCAGCAACTCCTTCCCAAGCCATCGCTCATCCTGGGAGCCATCAGCCCATCGTGGGGGAGAGTTAAGCAAGGTAAATCTGACCTGCCAGAAGTGGGTATTGAGCGTTCTGTGACATCAGTGAATCAGGCATGCACCCACTGGCTGGGTACTAGGGCCAGCTGCCACATGAGACTGATTGAAAGGGAGGAGCCATCCCAACTGGTCCAGTGTGGGGGTGGAACGTCTCATCTCAGCCAATTCCTCTGCTCTGCTCCTCGGGTCCTAGACGTGTTGTCCTGGAGATGCTGGAGGAAGAAGGCAGAACGGTACAGCAGAGGAACTGGCTCACTTTCACCAGAGAGCCGAAATGCAAAGCAGGCTCCACGGGGGCAGGGATGGATTTGCATGCGACCCCAGGGCTTTCTTTGAGAGAAGGAAGGTGGAGAACCACGCCTGTTTTGAGCGAGCTGGAGACTCAGAACTGGCCAGTGGCAACGTAGTATTTTCCGGGAGACGTGACATTTGGGAATACGGAGCAGATCCTAACAAAAGGAAGCCTTTTTATTTCAAAAAAATAAATAGAAGATGGCAGGTTTTCAACAAGAAGTCCCACGGCACCTTGATAGTTATGCCCATGAATACATGCATGCAATATGAATCGAACGGTACTGAGTCGTGATAATGACCATGGAGCAGGTTGTGGGGAAACCCTAAGCCATAACCAAAGCGTGTAACGCTCTAGGTCCGTTAGTAACATGCAAGAAGCTGGAGGCGACGGTGGACTCCTGTAATCCAGCGTCTGTAAGACTGACATGGAAGCCTGGAAGTTCAAAGCTAACCTGGGCTACACAGCAAGACTCACTCTCAAACAAAACCGAACGTAACATGAGTGAGAGTAATGATTGTGGTGGGACATAGCAAGCACTTAAGCCATTCAGCTAAGACCTGAAACTCCCAGACTTTCCCAGGCAGTAGTAGACTTATTAAAATGATCACATCATCACCGGCTACAAATCATCATAACAAGCCTGCGTTTCAAAGCTCTGATGTGATCTCTCCTGGCTTCCGTTTAGAGCAGTGGTTCTCAACCTTCCTAACGCTATGGCTCTAAAACAGTTCCTCATGTTGTGGTGACCCTCAACCATAAAATTATTTTTGTTGCCACTTCATAAGGGTGATTTTACTAGTGTTATGAATCGTAAGGTAAATATATTTTTGATGGTCCTAGGTGACCACCGTGAAAGGGTCCTTCGACCCCCAAAGGGTTGTGACCCACAGGTTGAGAACTGCTGATGTAGTGTATGCATCATAGATAAGGGTCACAGTGTTTGGTTTAAATCACATTTTAGAAATTTACTTTCCTTCATAAGATGCCCCAGGCTTCCTGATGCACCCAAGGTCAAATCATAATGAGAGCAAAACTACACCGGTTTCTTATTTTCTTTTTACTTTTCTTTTTTCTTTTTTCTTTTTTTTTTTTTTTAGTTTTTCAAGACAGGGTTTCTCTGTGTAGCCCTGGCTGTCCTCGAACTCACTCTGTAGACCAGGCTGGCCTCAAACTCAGAAATCCGCCTGCCTCTGCCTCCCAAGTGCTGGGATTAAAGGCGTGCGCCACCACTGCCTGGCGGTTTCTTATTTTCTAGTTCATACTTTGGAATGTACATTCAGAAAAAAAAAATGTTTTTTTAATCCTGAGTTCTCTTTGTGTGTTGAGCTGCCTTTCCACTGCTGAGTGTGCACTAAAGTGTTTTCCTGGCACCTCCTGGGGAACAGAGAAACTGTAGTGAGCGGTGGCAGATCTCCTATGGTGTGAAAGACCCTTCAGGGGACCCCCGCAATGTGTTCACATGGCCACACATTTACATGGAGTTTTCAACAATGAGATATTTTAACCACAATTGGTCCAGACAGCACCTGCCCTTCTCAAGCCGTCTCCGCAAGGTCGGTGGAGTACTTGCGGACCGTTCTGGGATTCTGAGAAGAAACTGATTGAAGAATGTTTTAACTATAACTTGGAAATGTTGGGGAAGGAGCCTAAGTCAGGTTAGAAGCCACAAATATTCCTTCTCATCATTTTACTCAAGAGCTGAGGGTTTTGTTGTTGTTGTTGCTGTTGTTGTGTGTGTTTTTGAGTTTTTGGGTTTTTTTTTTTTTTTTACATTAAAAAACACAGTGGGAGATGAATCAAATGATTACTATGAATTAAGGCAAGAGGATCAGGGGAAATTAGCCTAACATTAAGCAGCAGATTGTAAATGAAAGATTTCAGATACTGCCCAAAGGCAATAATTAACCAAGAAGAAAATAAATTCCAATCAGAGGTAACACATAGTTTTTTTTGACTGTTTGATAATCCCATTAGTGCCGAAGCGTGAATCATCAGAACACCGAGAGGATATTTAAATTTCGTGCAAATTTCACATGGCTCAGTGGAAGGAGCCTGTGAGCCTGACAACCCAGGGCCAACAGGGTAGAAAGAGTTGACTCCCACGACCCGTCCCTCTGACCTCTGCAGGCACACCATGCCGTGTCCATCCACACACATACACTCTGTTCTTGCCCCTGAGTTAGTTAGTTAGTTAGTTAGTTAGTTAGTTAGTTAGTTAGTTAGTTAAATAAATAAACAAACAAATAAATAAATAAATCTATTTTAAAAATAATACTACATAAATTTTACCACAGGATAGACATTGTCATGGACTGGCTGATGAGTTCAGGATTAGTTACTGCACAAGGAGACCAGGTAACATCCTGGAGTCTTACATGGATGAGTGTGCCAGTGTCCCCAGATTTGACCACAAACCTCCAAATAGACATGCTATCACTGAACTATTAATCTGGGAGGAGAGATGCTTCTCGACTCTAAACAGCAAAGAAGCACTGATGAACCGGGACAGAAGAAAGTCTAAACTGACTGACTTCTTATTCTTGCTATAAAAAAATATTGCTATAGCCGGGCAGTGGTGGTGCACGCCTTTAATCCCAGCACTTGGGAGGCAGAGGTAGGCGAATTTCTGAGTTCGAGGCCAGCCTGGTCTACAGAGTGAGTTCGAGGACAGCCAGGGCTACACAGAGAAACCCTGTCTCCAAAAACCAATATATATCCGTATCCCTTTTCAAGGTTTATCTATTTTCAATTATGTGCATATGTGTGAGCGCTAGCAGGGGGCGCCATCGAAGCCCCTGGAGCTGCAGTCACAGGCAGTTAGGAGTTGCCCAACAACGGATTCTGAGAACTGAGCCATCTCTCCAGGCCTCATATCAGTTTTTAAACAGAGAAAGAACTTTTAATATGAGGGGAGGGGTGTGCTAGAAGAGGTGGGTGAGGCAGTAATTACATGTTAAATGGTCCCTGTGCTGTGAGCTATTTGTTATCAGTCATTGGAAATGTGAAGCTTACTGTAGTTTCTTTTCTTATGCTGAAATGTTTTCCACGACTCCTGGTTTTGTTTTTTCAAGTGTGTGTGTGTGTGTGTGTGTGTGGTGTGTGTGTGTGTGTGTGTGTGGTGTGTTTAATTTTAAAGAGACTAAGCCACAGATTCCACAAAGCCTGCCTCAAAGTATCAGCCTTGTACCTCCTTAATAACATGAGACTACTGTGGTCTCTGGGGTCTAAGCTGTACTGAATGCTTGCCAGCAGGTGGCAGTGTTGTATAGCAATTCCAAATAACCGCCTTTGTAGTGGAAGACACCGAGATGTAAGATGTACATATATTTTTGAGACAAGGTTTCTTCTATGTAATTCTGGTTGTTCTAGAACTCACTATGTAGACCAGGCTGGTCTGGAACTCCTCAAAAAAATCTTCCTGCCTCTGTTTCCCAAGTGCTAAGATTAAAGGCATGTATCACTACACCTAGTGAAATGTCATTTTTAATACTGCCTTGTACCAAATGTTTCATTTCGGCTTTGGATATGTTTCGGAAAAGATGCGAACCATGCCTGTAACTATTTCGTACAGTTAGGTTGCTGTGTTCATGAAATAGCACACCTATCCTCGATCATGTTGTAACCAGCAACCTATCGCCAGTGTGAGCGCTTTGCTTTGGAGTCGTATGACATTAGAAGGGATTCTAAAATGAATACTCTTCCCTGTCACTCTTCTAGAGAGGGAATGGTGCTGGCGTCTAAGGATAGCGTCTAAACTTCAAAAGCAAACACTCATGCGCAGGCTCTGACACATACAAAACTAAAAGCATGTCCTGTTGATGAACAGCCAACGCCGTTACAAACGTGACATGTGTGATGGCAGTGCGAAGGTAACACCCCCAGGTCCTTCTCAACATCAATGCCCAAGGATGCAGAAAGAGCACAGGATCAATAACGGGAACCAGTGTGTCCATGGGGCTGGCTTCGTGCCGGCCTGGGTTCTGCACTCCTCGCAGTTGTATTGACTTGAATAATGCTCACCAGTTATGATGTCCAGTGACGCTGCTTCCCTTCTTGTGTGCGGATAAAGAAACTGGGTCACAGCTATTATGTAACTTACTGGTATTGTTTAGATCCTAAATGTCCCTCAAAGGTCAGTGTGGTAAAAGTCACTCGTGGCACTGTTGGGAGATGGGAAACTGGAGGCTGATGGGGGGAAATTAGGTCACTGGTGTGTGCCATTTGAGGGCATGGTAAGGGTCTCTCTCTCCTTCCCTTCTTCCCCCTCCCTCCCTCTCTCCTCCAGCCTTCTCTCTCTGCCCTGACAATGAGGTGAGCAGTTTTGCTCCGCCATCCCCCTTCCCTCTGCTCCCATCTCTTCTGCCAAACCATGCTGTCTCACCAGAAGCTCAGAATCAACGGGCTTGGGCTGAGGAGATCAGTTAGTAAGGTGCTTGCATCTAAGCCTGAGGACCGGAGTTCAAATTCAAAGAGAAAGCTGGGCAGAGTACTGGATACTTGTAATCCTGGTCCTGGAAGCCAGGAGATAGAAGATCCTGAGGCTTCTGAGTCACTGAAAAACCTTGTCTCCAAAAACAAGGTGGGAAACAATTAAGAAAGATATAGGCAACCAGACACACAGTCAGTCAGACAGACAGACAGACAGACACACTCACACAAACACACACAAGACTAAACAAACCAATCATGGACTCAAACAAACAAAACAAATAAACCTGTGAGCCAAAAATAGACCTTTTCTCTACGCATGCTAGTTATTTTAGATATCTGTCACAGGGCTGGAAACCTGAAGGCACAGTGTCAGTGACAAGCTAAGCAGCCTGTCTGTCACAAGCTATTCTGCCTTCTGCTACACGTCCAGTCTGCTTTGCTCCTGTCAAGAGAGGGCATCACTCTAAAACAATCAGTAGGCTGTCCCCAAGACTACAAGCTTTGCAACAGTCTAGTCTTTAAACAGTGGCAGAAGATGTGTCTGGCCCCACTCATTGAGAATGCTACACTGCTCCAGAGGAAAGAGAAAGAACTCTGCTTCCACATTCTAGAGGTGGATCAGGACAGCAGCCGCTGTTGGACCACTGAGATTTCTTGCCACTCGTTTCTCTAGTGTTCGTCTCTGCTTGTCAAGTTGAGAACAGAGAGTGCTTTTATTCCCGCCCACTAATCACCCCAGGTCTTCCTTAGGCTTCAGCCCTTCAGTTCCCAGGAAGCCTGTCTCTGGAGGCCTCCGGGAGGCGCCCATTAGCCGCCTCCTCCTCTCTACGCCTCATCCCTCTTACCTGGGTTTTACAGAGCTTCTCTCCTCAACTATGCTTCCCTCTCCCAAGTCTTCATCCCTCCTCTTCAGACACCCTTCCCCTTGTCTCTCTCCTCCTCTAGCTCACTCCTCTCCCTTTCTCGTTGTTCTAACCTCAGCTGTCCCCCAGAGCCTGGAAATTCCAACACCACATTGTTCTAGTCTCTTCTTTGCTTGCTCCTCTTTCCTGCTCTTTGTCATACACCTTGTTCTCTTGGATGTCCTCGATCGCTAAGTCCAAAATCTCTCCTACCCATCTACTGCATTCCTTTTTTGATTTGCCTATTTTGGTGATGGCAGTGCCATGCCCCAAAGCTGAAGATCTCTGCAACCGTCTGTATCCATCCCTTCCCTGGAAAACATGTGATCAGCAGGGGGTGAGGACATTTCTTCCACTGTCCCAATGTTGCCCTGTTAGCGTGTATTCACTGCCAGTCTCCTAAGTCAGCCTCACAGTTGTCTACATGAGCACACTACTACAATCAATACTTTTTCATGTCTTCCAGCCTTTCCTCCCCACTCCCTATCTACCCCCACTTCCTCCCTGTCACACTTTTCTTCCTAAAGCCCAGACAGAGCTGTCAGTCCCTGACTCTAAGATCTTAGGTGGCTTCTCTGGGTGTGTACCATGTTCTGGCAATGATGTCATTTAAGGACTGCCACGCCCTAATTGCTCCTAAGTTCATCTCTCCCTTTACATGTCCACTCTGTTCCTTTGTGCAGACTGAATAATTTGGCCACACGGGGGCACTGGTGTCCACAGCTAGACAGCAGAGAGACCATAAGCCTTTTAGTGACTGGGCCTGTGGATCTATATCTTACTCTGCCAAAAACTAGTTCATCTCCCTGTGCCATGCATCCTTGACCTGTGAAATAGCTACAACATCCTTTCCTGAAGGATGATTAGTTGTCAAACAAATGTTTATGGAGCATCTGCCAACGCATGGGGCATTCCTCCCAGGACTCAATAAATATCAGTTCCTTCTGTGCTGACTTCTCCCCACCTACTTTATCTCACTTTTTAAATGTGGCTCCTCTACTTCAGCAAAGCAACACACTCAGTACCCAGTACTTGGTACTCAGCACTCAGTATTCAGTACTTGGTACTAAGTACTTAGTACTCAGAACTATCATTTCCTTACCTTCCTGCTGGATCTGTTTCCTCTTGTAGAGTGGAACATTGTCAAAGTAGACAAAGCAGTTAGGAGGCTGAGGCAGTAGCGTCATGAGCTTCATGCTAGCCTGGGCTACACGGAGAGATTGTGTCAAAGGAAGAGAGAACTGGATGCTGGTGTCTTCTGTATCTTTGCATCTTAGACATCTCATTCTGTGCATAAATCCATTAAAGAGAAAAACAACAGCTATGTTTGCCTACTGTTACCAGACTCTCTGACTCTTAGTGTGATCCCTGGAAATTAAGTGTTAATATGCATTGTGTTGAGGTATCTGGGACATTTCTGTATTGTGAAGAATAATTGCTTACCCTGATACAATAAAACCTTTTAACTTCATTCTCTTGTAGAGAAGGTAGCTTTGAAGCCCATTCTTATATTTTGTAACATTTGTAAGGAGACCCCTTGGTGAAGCAACTTGCTAGGAAGTGGCCATTGTCTTGGCTTGTTCATTTGTTCATTGTTTTAACAAAGTTTCAAACTAAAGTGGTTAGCCATGCTAGTTTCTCCTGAAGCATTCATTCCTGCTACTTTTTTTCCTATCTGCCCTTACTACAATGCAAATGCCCAAAAGTCTGACATCATGTCTGACTTACTGCTGTGTTATCAAAGCCTAAGGCAACATTTAATACTTGTTGACTAGGGGTTGGAGAGATGGCTCGGTGGTTAAGAGCAGTGACTACTCTTCAAGATGACCTGAGTTTAACTTCCAGCACCCACATGGTGTCTTACAACTATCTTTAATTCCAGTTCCAGGGAAACTGGTGCCCTTTTCTGGCCTCTGAGAGCACCAGGCACACACAGAGTGCACGAATATACATGTAGACAAAACATCCAAACATATGAAATAAAATAATAATGAATACATATTGACTAAATGATGAATTTATATATGCTGTCTTCTAATGTTTAGTAGGCTATAAGTCATGACAAAAACATTGTGCTTAACAAGATGTTTAGGAAATTAATAGAAATACTGAATGTTCTAATACTTATTCATAGCTCCATTTGTATCACCCACCAATGACCCAAGTTCTCATGTCACATGTCTGCTTGAGCTTCTAAGCCATAGGCTACACTTCTGCAGCCTTCCTGGATCCAGAACCCATGTTCTCCTTCATTGCTGGAAGACATCGCCTCTTCCTTCTGGGGAAAGCAAAGAACCTGACATAATTCTCAATGGCCCTTTCCTGTTTGGGTGTTCACCATACTCAAAATTGCTGGCCCATCTCTCACACAAGGAATGTCTGTACATTATCCTTTCTAGAATTCTCTTTCAGCCTGTGCCTGACTTGTAGCACAGATATTTTTCTTGAAGCTTTCTTGACTCTATCCCTCATACAACCTTTCTTGACCTCTTAGGTGCACTCTTTTTAGGTGGTCCTAAAGACAACAAAGCAGACCCTGTGAAAAGCATGAAAAAATGGGTTAACTGAATGTGGGTTTGTTATCTTGAAGGAATGTCAGTCTGTGCACAATTGTAATGAGGTACTACTTTGGGGTGGTACCATCCCATCTTAGACTTTAAACAGCTGAGGCAGCCATGCTGTCTCACCCTTGGGGCATCTTGCAGTTCTGCAGTCAAGAAAATTTTATTTCAGAATTATTTCAGAATATTATGGTTCTCTGCACTTGCTTGCACTCACACACACACACACACACACACACACACACACACACACACCTGTCCTTCACATAGCATCTCCCCAAAGAAGCCTTCCACCTTCATTCCCAGAATAAGGTCAGTTTCCCTGTGACCAGTCAGCAGATGCAGACAAGAAAGCTCTGTGCTAAAAAAAGAGATTTTTTTTTTAAGTTAGCCCACAAAAGAGGGAGGAGAAAGAGGTGAAGGGTGAGAGCATTAAAATGAACCAAAACCTGGAGAAGGCAAAGCAAGATGGTGGTCACTTTCCATAGGCTAGAGAAGGGGCTTCCAGAAGACTCTGTTGTTACTGCACCTGCCAGAGTCACCACAAAACAATCTTGGTTTTTAATGAAGGAAATGAGCAGTTGTTTTCTATCTGCTCTAGTCCCATGGACCTCAGTGTGGGCACACCTAGAAACATCTCATTGCATGAAAGAAACCAGCCACCGTTACCTTTATCTTGAAATTCTATTTACAGTCAATGAAACAGGCAGAGAGAAAAAAGTAGACTTGGATTGCCCTGGGGAATGGGCAGTGGTTCACCACATGAATACACACCACACACACACACACACACACACACACACACACATATGCAGGCACATGAACACAAAGAGATCAAGGCTAGCCTGGGCTGCTTAGTGAATCTGAGGTCAGTCTGGGCTACAGAGAGAACTTATCTCACAAAAAAATTTCAATAAATAAACAGAGTTGTATACTTTAAGGTGCATTGTCTACTGTGTAAATTGCATCTCAATAGAGCTGTGTTTCTGTTATGTTGCTGTTTTGAGTTGGTACAAAGTGATGAGATCTTTATAAAACTAGGAATTTGAAAAGGCATGGCTTATTTTCTCAAGGAACTCACAACTGATGAGATAAAGAATAATCTATATGAAATGTTAAAGAATATGCACGCTACCCCATGTGCAGGATGATAAATTATACCAAGACAATGTCTCCCCGTCCATGAGGAAACCACTCCTAGCATTTTTAGTATCCTATAAAAACACTAGGTGTAACTTAAAAGTCCAGGATAAAAAGTGATTAAATTAGGACAGTCCCTCTCTGTGGAAAGACGTGTTCATGAGAATTTGGAATAACACAGGGAAATCATAGTGAAATTTTTGGCGAATGGTCCAAGAAGATAGAAAAGGGGGTTGCCTAGTCTGAACCCAACACCATCAAGCATATCTATGCTCAAGTTCAGAACGCTCTGACTATTAATAGAGTTAGGTGGCACCCCAGGCTGAGCAGGGATCACTTAAGATGTACAAACGGCAGCTAAGGGCCATGGGGTTCAGATGGTGGAGTGAGGGCCGTGTGGTTCAGATGGTGGAGTGAGGGCCATGTGGTTCAGATGGTGGAGTGAGGGCCATGGGTTCAGATGGTGGAGTGAGGGCTGTGTGGTTCAGATGGTGGAGTG